>WOFM01000059.1:127861-612814 GCA_011428145.1 Ericerus pela
CAACGTATTCCACAACTTTTTTTATAAAATCCATATGTAATGGGCACTTTTGACTATGCAGTACCTACTGGACCAGTATAGCTCAATAAGATCAACATACTTTTTAATATCAAGATATGCCGGCATAAAAATTGGCAACCCTAGCTAGAGTACCTTCTGCGTATTTTCAACATTTTGCTTAAGTTCAACAACTCAGAATACATTGGATAAGGGTCATCCTTTAAATTCACAAGGATAATGTACATAAAGATTGTACAAAGTACGTCAAAAGGTACTCAATGGTTGCCTATTTAGCACCAGTATGTATAATCAGAAATCATAGTTCTTTACTGATCCAGTACTATACAGTATAGTCAAACAATGGGCATTATCATTCTAGATAGTCAAAATTTAACAACCATTACTAATGAAAACTTTCTATTTTCTTTTAACAGTGAGTGAATTTCTTTTAGGTGTCTACAAGTTAGTAGATTGGGGTATTGATCATGAACTGAAATGGTATGAATTGATATTGATAACGATTGATACCTTATTTAAGAAACACATGTTATCAGCTCTTATCAATCATTAATTCATATCAATTCAGTTCATGACCAATACACAGATAGGCTACATCTAATCAAGGGAATGAAAACCGTTAAAAAGACCTAAAAATATTCTTCAACTGAAAAGTTTAAAAGCAGAAGTTGATAAAGTCCACAAAACTTTATTTCAAAAACTTTCACCAACAGTTCTGCAAAAAATTTACAAATTGAGATATCTGGCTTGGCAAAGAAGGGAAACAGTATTGCAAAGAAAATATACACTTTCCTCTACCAAATAATAAGGCTTTTTACACTAAAGCACTCAAATGCTCATGTTGTGATGATGATAATAGGTCTGTGTGATAGTACTACACCAACTTACACCAACCTACACCAGGAGGGCGATTCCACAAAATAATGTAAGAATGTTATATGATTTTGCGCTAAGTTTTACTCGAATATTTGTGAAATATCCTCACTGGTGTAGGTTGGTGTAAGTTAGTGAAATCCTATCAAACAGAGTGAATGAATGACTATTTTGAGTTTTTTGGCATTATAAATCACCTCATGTTCTCAAAAAATTCTTGCACACAGACAATAAAATGGATAAACTTAAATCATCAAGATATGAGCCTGGTATAATGAGACTTATCAATAACAGCCATAACTTAAAAAATATAAGAAATAGGTCCTCTTTTGCTCTGAGCCCTTCAATTAAATTGACTTATAGTATGAATTTAGGTCCGTTTCTGCACTCTCGTTTCAGATTTTAATATGAAAATTTGTGACCTAATCATGCTCAATTTGTGCCATATATTTCAGAATTTTTCCTCACCACCTTTCACAGATATGAATAACAAGAGTCTGAGTGGACTGAGGAAATACTAGTCTCCCACTTTGAATTTTGACATGAAGCTTTATATGGTAATTATGCTCACTTTGTGGTAATTTGTGCCATTAATTTTATAAATTGTCCTCATTTATTAACTACAAAGGGGCCTACAGAAATTTATGAGTCAACCCACCATTTCAAATTTTGAATTGAAACTTTCCTAAATAATGGTTTTCAATTTGTGCTGATTTGTGCCATAAATCTTGCAAAAGTATTTGTAGCTCAATGTCTTCTCTTAGACATCTCCCATTTAGAATTTTTTATCCCAGTTGGGTGTAATTTGTGCTACGTTACGCTACCGATTTTGGAATTTGTTCTCACCCCCTTCCTGAGATATAAAAAAAAGTCTGTGGGGAATAAAGAAAGTCTACTCCCCCATTTTGAATTTTGATATAAAACTTCGTCTACTATTCTTTCTTGAATCATGCTTATTTGTGCTAACTGCTTATAATCCCTGTACACTCACTTCCTCAATTATTTGCATAGAATTAAGGGGGAGCTGGCACATAAATTTCTGAGGTCTATATTTTAGCCAGTAAATGAGCCCAAAATATAAAATTAATGGTATAAATTAGCACAAATTGAGCATAATCAGCATGCAAGGTTTCAAATTAAAATTTGAAATTTTGGTCCAGCATTTCTTCAGCTCCCCAACGCTCTTTTGTTCATATTTGCGGAAGATGGTGAGCACAAATCGACACAAACTGAGCACAATCACACCACAAATTTTCATTTAAAAAATTCAAAAACGGGGGAGTGGAGAAATGGACCTCATGAACCTAATGAAAGTGGATTGGTAGACATGCTAAGTGGTGCACCTTAGGCTCTCTTCTCAAATTATTTTGTACTTCATTATTTAATGGTTGAAATTCTGCAAATTGATTTAAATGCAAGTTAATAAATATTATAATACCTAAATTAAAAAACTTTCAATTCGTAACCATATAATTAAGTTTACAAAAGACAATTCACTATTCTCATGAAACTCAAAAATATTACAATATTGTAGAATAAAATAATTTTTACATTACTCGATGATTCTTTACTCAAATGAAGGCGTGAGTTCCACTAGGGCATACTCATGAATGATTGATGTGTAAACATAAAATAGTGTGGTTGTGTGCATGTGCAATGCAACCACACCTACACATCAAGTAACACACATAAACGAGAGTTACAATTGTAAGAGTTACAGTAACACGAATCTGACGATTGTAATTCTTATTTAGCTCCTACCGCAGACACCAAGGGCAAAAATGTTTACACATCAAAAATTGCTTATAGTCCTATCACTAATGTCTGAACACAAAGCTATTAGAGTGATATGAAACAAGACATGACCTAATTTAAGCACCAAAATCTATCAGTTATCCTTTCGATAACAACAGGGGGATGATCACTAATATTCACGGGAAGTTCTACACTTAAACGAACACAGAGTTGTACGACAGAACGTGAACAAGTAGCTATGTTATGCTTTTGTATGTCGGTTATTTTGCCACGTTTTTCATTCAATGTTTTCGGTGTGTACTGCGTTAGTTGGTCAGCCAAAAGTTGCATCTTTTACACGTCGTTCAAAAAGATTTTTTTTTTTTGTTTTCAACAGAAAGAAAATAGTTCATGACTACGAACTGCAAGTGGAAAATTACGCTAACACATTTTGAGTCGGTTGTAGTATGTTTGTCAAGCCACTAAGCCTCATTTTGAATTTAACATATCGAGTAAATTTGGTATCTTTTGGATAACCTTAGGTCAATCAAAACTGACAATGAGTAGATTCACCTTTGACTGCGTTAATTTTCAAGTGTTGTTTTTCAAGTCATTTTTCATGTCTTTCTTCTCGTGCATCTGTCAGTTCGTCAAATGATTCAGGCAGCTTATACAACAGCCAGTTAACCGGTAGTTGTTATGGTCTTTGGCCATAGAAGGATAGCGAGTTAACTATCAAGTGGCAGTCAACTGACTGTAGCACAACGGGATTTGAAGGATATTGATACAAAACCGAAATCAAGACTCTCGATGAAGCACACCGATAAATTTCATCCTTCAATCTGTAAACACTCTGCTTTAGGTAGGCTATATATAAATATAATTATATACTATTGATGTACCGCGCCTAAATTTTGGTTCCTTGTTTTGAGAAAACTACGAAAGAGATAGGGCTGAAATTTTCAAGAAAAGCAGTTTGTATATTGTGGTGACGGGTGGTCGATGACGAACGAGTGTGGTGTGTATTACACACTCGTCGACCACCTAGCGGGCCAGTGGGGTAAAACCCACGAACTACCTTTTTGGGCTCACGGCTGTACATTTTGTCTGTGCAGCTTAATTGTTTACTGGGCTCGGCCCGCACACACTGTCAGCAGTACACGCAACCGACCGTATTTGGTATTTGTGTGGTGTCGTGTACACACATATACACCCACCCACATATATTATGTAGCACCAGGTCTGATAAGAGTTTGGAGCTGACTGGTTAGTAGTTTCTGAGAAAACTTGAGAACAAAAAATTTCTGGAGAAGTAGTTTCATCTTTTCTGTATTACATTAGTTCAATTTATTTTATTTTATTTTTTTTTAAATTCTACATGAAAATTTTAAACTGAGTTCTCCAGCGTAGTATTGCTGCGGTATATTTTTAATCAAATTTTGCATTAGGTTTTGGCAGCGGTGGAGCGAAGGGAAGATAGGGGTGCTTGAATCCCGAATCACCACCCCCACCCAAACAAAAAAGCATGAAAAAACCTTCGAAACTTCTCACCATAGATGCGGCCAACAAACGAGCATTTGCAAGTTTAATGACGTTAATAACCTCACCAGAACTTCGATTTCTCTATACCACCGAGTCAAAAGGCCAATTTTGCTAATCATTTATATTCACAAACATTTATCTCTTCAAGAATGTTCGAACTGAAAAATTATTCCCGCTTTTGACCGGAGGTAGTTCAAAGAGGAATGGCTGACTTACCAATACGTTTAATCCGCTCGACCTTTGTCTTAGTATCACCAACGCATCATTTTCTTTAGCACTGGCTGCTGTGTTCGACGTTCGTTTAAATTTGCTTCGATCATCGTCTTTGTCATTCTTTTGTGTTGCCGACTGCAAAATTGAAAACATGAAAAAATTCAATTAAATTGGGGAAAAAATTGTGGGAGGGGGTATAGGTTTTGCATAATTTGAATTCGGTAAATATTAAGCATTTTAGCCAATGTTATGTGGGCTGATTAGTACTTTATCGAAGCAGCATATCTTTCCTCGCGAACAAAGCTATATACTATATACCAAATGGCCTCCATCAAGAGTTCAACGTTCGAAACGACCATCAATTCATATAAGAGGTTGAGAAAAATATTCAACTTTATTTGGATACTTCTTTTTTTATTTCCCTCGCATCCTTATCTAGTGAATTTAACGAACCAGGTTAAAATTATTCGACTTCAATTAAACGACCAAAAAACTTTCAAACTTTCTTTTGTAGGTTATGCCATTTTTAATGTTGCAGTTATGTTTATCGCTAATTTTCGGTTATACGTGCCAACGAACAATGATTTAGAACTGCATGTCGGAATCCGATAATGTGAAATTTGTTTTTATTTTTTTCGCTAAAAAAATTTTTTCCATTAAATTAAGAATTTTTTTTTTCCCTTACATTCCTCGTCCCATAACTAGTTCGCTGTTTTAACGCTCGAAAAACATAAAATTAATAACGACTGAACGTTGTTCTCGTAAATGAAGTTTTGAATTTTATTCTGGAATTTCTTTACAAATATCAACGACGAGTAAAAAATTTCGACCCATTGAGATGAGTCGCATGCACATAGGCAATGAAATTGAAAACGAATTTTGTACCACATCATAAATATTATAACTGGAACAAGGTGTCGAGTCAATGTTTCTTAAATTTCAGACGCAGATATAAGACAGTGAGACGAAGTAGAAATGTTGTATAAGCATAGTTGATCTGCGTTTGAAATTTGAAAAACAATCCGAGATCTAAATTGGAAATTCATCTGTAGGCTAACATATTTCATCGTGTTGGGTACACCAATCCTTCTCTCCTCGCACCTAGCTATATTCTCCACATGACTTTCTCACTGTTCGTGACTACAAATATAAACCGGTTTACTTTACTCCGCTATATAACGTCACACTGAATGTGACAGTTCAATTTATACTTTGTTCAACCTAAAAACTTTGTTTAATATATACGTACGATCAAATTGAATGATGTCTCTATTTAATTTCTCTAAAAACACTCTCGGACCTCTATATGGCAGCAGAGCTTCGGCAGAATCATATAAGTGCTACAATTTTGTTCGTTGAAACAGTGGATTTAAAAAAAAAAAGTTTTTATTGGGCAATTTATTATATTATGCCAGTAATCACCTTTTAAATGAAGTTTCGTGCATTTTTTAAATTTTATTTATTTATTTTTGCTATAGGTACAATTGCATCAGACACTTGCAAAAAGTGCTGTTGTACTGAAAGCTGAATTGAGCTAATTTTGTGAAATAGTTGGGTAACATAGCTCTAACTTTCATTGAATGTGACATTTTGAATCATACTGTGTACTATCTAGCCAAAATTTTAGTGGAATTTTGCGGTCAAAGTGGCTCAGTCGTCAGTATTTTTGCTGGTCAAGCATACCCGTTTGTGTTTCTTGGTTGAAGATTCAATTTGGAGCCTGGACTTTTGTCAATTGCTATGTCTGAAGGACTCCCTGCTTGTGTGTTCCACAGAATAATAATATGTTGGTGCCCTTCCTGCTTGTATGTGGACCAAATTTTTGTCATAGTCAATGGTCAACCTATTGTCTCCTCAGGAAAATAGCTGTGTCGATGAGTTAACTGCTTCCAAAAAAAAGGAAAAGAAAGTTATTGCCTTGGTGTATAACAAGTTTTGCTGAAATTGTCATCTTCTTTGAATTTATCTATGTCAACTGTAATATTTATCATCAAAATGGGTGCTTTAAAAATCAGTAAATTGTCATCTTATGCTGATTCAACATCATAAATTGTTGGAAAACTAGTCCAAATTTGTCAGTCTGCATCAAAATCCAACATCTTTGTGTTAAAACTGCTAAAAAGGTATTTAATTAATTTAAAATATATATTAAAAGTGCGCATTTTTCGAAACGTGAAATGTCTTTGTATGAAAATTTGAATTGCATACCTATTCGCAATTAAAAAAAAAAAAAAAAAAAAAAAAAAAAATTAAAATCTATTAATTTTTTGATATTTTATAGCAAAAAATTGTCAGACACTTTTGTCTCGGAATGTATATGCTGTAAGATTTATTTAAGTTAAGTATGACCTATTTGTTCTTTCTGGTATTCACTTATTTTCAAACGTAGCCAGGTTAATTTCGACACATTTTGAACAATGTTTAACCATAGTTTGTTAAAACTTGATCGTCCATCTACTGTATTACGATCTGTGAACAATTCTTTATACTTATCTAATCAGGTTACCGTATTCACATTTATAATATTGTTTACCAATCACCTTATATTTTTTATTTTGTTTGTACATTTCATATGGACCATAATTTTTTTTACATTACTTCTATGGAAAAGGATGGTAAATCAAATTTTTAAAAATTTTTTCATTAGTCAAAATATTTTTTTTCTCCTATGCTTGGTTCGAAGGATTGTGGAGGGGTGTTGGGTACACCAATCCTTCTCTCCTCGCACCTAGCTATATTCTCCACATGACTTTCTCACTGTTCGTGACTACAAATATAAACCTGTTTACTTTACTCCGCTATATGACGTCACACTGAATGTGACAGTTCAATTTATACTTTGTTCAACCTAAAAACTTTGTTTAATATATACGTACGATCAAATTGAATGATGTCTTCTATTTAATTTCTCTAAAAACACTCTCGGACCTCTATACATCGAAACACTCTTCATCCGGAGGTATAAAGTGTTTGAGACAGGCTGCGGAACTAACGATGCTAATGTGTTACAAATACCTACTCCTGAATTCATTTGTTATCGATCTTGAATCATGAAAAAGGCAATAATTGGTACAAAATTTTTAGAATCTCACAATGGTTCTCGACATTTTAAAACATTAAATCCATAACATGTTTGGCATACCGTATGCGATATAGAACATAAGCGATAAAATGAAAGATGCGTTTTTTTTTTCGACGATAAACTTCTACAGATCTCAGGCACTTTGGATTTTTTATTCAAAAAAATTAGCAGTCAACTTCTTTACAAATAAATGGATGAGAATGAATCACCAAAATAACAAATTAAAAGTCTCAACACCTACTTCACCACAGCCACTGTAACAAATATACAAAATGTGCACCACATTTTTGCATGTTTCATATCTTCGTTAACAGTAATTTTACGGCAAAAACAGCCCCGTAAAAATGTTTGCCTTCCAATTTTCCATAAAAAAATATAATTTATCATAAATTTACACGTACGGTGTGTACCAGACGGCTATAAAATGAGAACTAAAAATACTGACTTTATAGTGTTCACTCCACGTATCTAACGCGCTGCACTGACACGACGAGAAAGTTGGAGGGTGACAAAAAGAAGGAATTTCAATCAGAATTTTTTTCGGCATCAGAATCAGAATAACTTTTAGGCAATATCTGTCCTTCAATCCGTTCAATGAATGGTACTAAAAAATTTCATTTCAGTAGGAATGATGGGGTGTGGTAACTGCGTATGCGAGGGGGCAGAACACGCGATTTGCATGTCCCACAGGGAGATTTTTCATATTCATATTTCCATACGATCCATACAAGAGGAACAATATAGATGGCGACAATGAAAACTCTTAATTCCGTTCTTCGCATTAGTAATAAAAGGAGAACCGGCCTGAAGAATATTTTGCACAAAATATTGGTTTTTCATTAAATTTTCTCGAAATATAGCAACGGTACAATCAAGAGCTGCAATGAGAAAAAAAAATTTGACACAGCTTACAACAAAATGTTCCGCACACCTCGTAAGGTCACTTAGTGCAGGTTACATTAAAAATTGATTTTTTTGTAATTTCTCAACGTTCATCAACTGAATGCAATGGATGCGGCTAACTTGAAAGTTTCAACATTTACTTACAAAATTATGTGAAATTTTTCATATTTCAACCCTCTCTCTCCAAGCCAGAAAGGGAGGACATGGAGCATTTTTTTGATACAACTTACAGCAATGTCGTTATAGACTGTACCAGGGGTTGTTTTAGATTGTACCATGCTTACAAATTAATGAAATTATAAACAATCACGAAAAAGGTAAGCATCTAATTTCGATTACTCTATTCGAATAATAATAAAAAATAAAAAAACTCGAGGGAAAAAAAATTATTTAAAGTCAAAATACATTGACAAAATTTTCATAATAAAAATAAAAATTTTAATGCTTAAACAGTTGCACTACAAACACACCGTACCCTTCTTTCATAACCAAGGCTATTTTGCCTCATTAATTTTTTCCAACTTAATTACTAGATTTAATATCCACAATATGGGGTGTGATACAACGTGCAACAATGTATATTGCTCACTTCTCTTGATTAAAACCGTTTGTAAGAGATTTAATTTATAAAGTGTGATACACTAATCGATTCTGTCGAATGAGAATTTTAAAATGATATCTAAGCACTCCATTTGCCCGCCTTCAATGAAAACAGCAACTTACAAGTAAAAGTTAAATAATGCACCAGAAAAATTAATGAAATTCTGAAAAACGAAAAATTATTTTCGAAATCTTTAACGAAAGAAAGCTAAATAATGTTACCAAATATAAAATCTACAGTTGGAAATAATGTGATACCCCTCGAGTTAAAATTTCATTCAAATTGCTCCGCTAGATGGCGAAAAAATCGCACTGATACAACCTGCACCGTGTCACTCTATACTCCGTCCCATAGAGGATGATCCCTGAATTCAACGCTACGTTGCCATTAAATATATTTTGGTTATTATTTTATGCAGCAAGATGCATAGTATTACTCATAAATGGCAACTATGCATCAATTTAAAGCAATAACGTATCGACTGGTTCACGTTTTCTTTGATGTTTGTCAGGGATCCTCTTACATTAGACGAGGTGCAATAACTTCAACTTTCGACACAATTTTCGCCGAGGTTAACGAACGAAGCATTGGTAAAACGAATTTGTGATCTAAAAATGCAGACAGCCAACACTTCCAACAATTCATCAAATTTCGAAGGCAAAAAAAAAATTTCACAGCAGACGGAATAACAACGAGACCACAAACCGGAAGTCTACGTCTATTTACGAGGGCGTGTGACAGCCGACGTACACAAATTTAAGTCCAACCAAAAAATGAAGTTAAAAAAGTAAAATAAAAAAACGTTTGAAGTACTCATTTGCACGAACGTAAACACCCGATGTTAGAAGTCGCACATTGCAAAACTTCTTTCAAGGCGTTAATTGTGCGGCAGGAAGAAGAAACAAGATGCCAGCGTTACCAGATGAGATGCGAGCAGTTTGTCAGATGACGTATAATGATGTAACGACGATCTAATGAATGTGCATAACATGTAGTTTCACACAATACGCACAAGAAAACAAAACAGTTTTTCCACCCAGCCTCTATACCGCGTATTACGCGAAAAATTGTTGCCAGAATGTGATTCTACGTGTACACAGCCAGCAAGTTTGAAAGGGAAGAAATTATAATAAACGAAAACACGTAAATTAAGAAAGCTTGTACTCGATTTAAAGCATTTGGTTGTGTAAACACAACCATCGCTGAAATGATACAAAATACGCACGCTTTCCATTCCAAGGAGCGGAAAAGCAGCAGTTCTTTGTAACGAAACATGGAATGGATGATACTTTCGGTCGTGGGTAAGCTTTATCGAATATTTTGCTTCGCAAAATTACACTATAGCTACGTCCACGCTTTAGAGGCACAAAAGCACAGAAACTGTAATGGCATAAAAGAAATCTGGCAGTACGATTTTATACCACTTTACGTGTTACACCATACACAAAATGCCAAAACCAGAAAGAGTATCAATATCTCTGTAATATATTAAAATAATCAATTTATTATCCACTACTATTGTGGAACTTAACTTTTGAGAGACTTTATAAAATATTTCAAACACAAAGATTAATTAAACACTTTTAATAAAATAATAAATTGTACAACACAAGTACATTTAATAATATTTCAAACACTGATAATCAGGTTGAGTATTGAAATAAACCCTTAGACTGCACAAAGACTGTCTATTCAGAACAGAACACTAAAACTGTGTCTTAAATTGAACATTTTTACTCCACAACAAGGGTTTATATACCTGCTCAGGGTATGTAATCATACATGGTGAATAGACTAAGTGAAGTAAGGACTTGTTATTACAGGAATATGCTGACTCGCGTTATAATTGAGGGACCAGTGTATTTGGATCGCTGAATAGTATGACGATATTTACATATTCTCATAATATTCGGTGCGGGTATTTTAAATTGTTTTGAAGGAACTGTAATGGTAGTTTGTTTACAGGGCCAAGTACCTGAATTACTGGTACTCAAAACAGTGTCGACAAATTTTTTTGTCATATTTAAAAAATAGACGAAAGTATATGTTACTAAAACTCTAAAAATTGACATTCAGTTCTTCGAATAAAACAAAATAACTTGTATATAATTTATAATCCCTGGATTCAAAATGGAAAATAGGTTATAATGTGAGTAGGAAAGTGATTTGAGAAAAACATCAAGTGAGTAAAATTTGAGAGCAAGAATGTGAGTGTGTAAATAACTCAATTTTAAAAAAACTACTGATTTTTTTTTAAATTAAATAAGGCTGAGTTTAAACCTAGCTACTTCATTTTAATTGCGGAGAAAATTATGAAGTCTCGTATCAATAACTCGAGAGTGAAACATAACAATTTTCGCACCGAATATTATTTTTAATAGAAGAATTCTTACCTACTGATCAAATAATAGTTGAGCGCTGGCCAACGATTCCGGATTGGATGTTGGCCACTGCCAAACATTTCTACACAAAAAAGACTTCTATACCGAGATATATCGGCTTCTTTTGCCCCATACTTTCGAAAAAAATCGCACACTGATATCAAAAACCTTTAGTAATCGATCAGCCAAACGTCTGTCTTGAGAACGATAAATAATTAGTGATTCATTTAAAATGGCTAATATAACCGTACTAGCGTTCTAATTTATGCAAGCAATTCACATTATTCACATAAAGCCTATGGCAATCGAAGAAAAAAAAGTACAAATTAATTTAAGTTGATAAATTTGAATCTATAGAAGGCTCACGAGTACAGGAGCGAAGCCAGGATGGGGGAAATCTGAAGAACTTTTTTTTGCTCGTCATTTTCAAACATTTAGAAAATTTGAGAAATTTGGCATCTATGAAACCTGCTGTTGCATATTTATTACAAAAATTTTTTCCAAATTTTAAACTTTCTCCCTCGGCTACGCCTTTGCTCCAGCGTAGAAAGGCAGAGATGTGACCCAAACAAAAATAGTCGAAAAAGCTTTTTAAATAGTTCGATTCCGATAAATTTTTCACACACTGAAAACGAATAATTTTTTTGTATCAACTCTTGACTATTCTTCAAACATTTGACAACAAAAAAGAAAATTGTTATAACTTGAGTATCAAGAGTGTAAGCGTCAAATTTGAATCGCTGAAAGAACAAAATAGAGACTTGGATAGAGTTCTATAGATACAAGTACGGCAATACGTTATTTTTTATCCGCAGTTTAATTGACATAACCATTAATTAAGAATTTCAGCTGAATCTCAAGAACCTATAGTACGATTTCAGCGAAATTTTCACAGAATTTTCAACAAACATATGTTATTAATGTTTCACCAAAAATTCAGTTTTCTGCAAGCAATGGTTCTCTTTACACTGCATTCGATAACTTTGACTGTATAATTTCAGGGGAATCAAATCAAAACAGAATCGATAATTCAAAAAAATAAAAAGACTGTGGAATACCTTGTCGTGAGAGATATTCTCACCAGAAGGAAATTCAACAGAATTTAAGCGTGTTCAGTCACTTCGTACGTAAGTACGGGTAAGCCAGAACCAGACCGAACACTGGTGATTTTAGAGCCGGTTCTAAGAGTTTATATACTGATTTTGGCACACGCACACAAACACACGTACATAAGGTAATACGTACATTAGTGAGAATAGCCAGGTCATATCATCCCCTACCGAGATAAGAGATGTCTGGCCGGTTTGTGTACGAATTGTGACGTTATCATATCGTGTCACGATTCAGTACTCGTACATTACCTGCAAGTATATGCAGGTAATTACTGATCGAACGAGTTTCGTGTGTTTAACGTCATGTAGACGAATAATTGGCCTGCCCTTTGGGGCGGCGACTGTTGTTAAGGGGTCCGAGCCCCTTTTACCTCATACCAGTGAGTCCCCACAAAGACCTTACTGGAACTATCGTGGAAACTGTTTATTAGAAACACCACATTAAGGGAACAACCGCTTATTGGGGACAAATTCGAAAAATACCGAAAAAACGTATTAAAAACTGAATGAAACTGGACTGCTTACTTCGGACAGGTAGTCCGGTTTACTGGGACAAATATGGCCATTAAATGATAAGAAAACAAATCAGTTGAAAATGCTACATCGACTGGGTCTTTGTTTCATGCAGGAGGTGATTGAGGAAAGTTTTACACCGATTTTGTGAAGCGGATAAGAACTAGAAAGATGCACCAGCATACCCTCAATGTTTCACCATTGCCATCCTCTTCTAATGAGAACCGTCATTAAAATTTTATTTCTAATAAACTTTGTCAATTTTTGACGATGTCATAATTTTTCACGATGTTGTGCACTAAAATTTGGCAATAAAGTTGTAGTTCTCTATTGAACATACACATTTGTTTTTTACACCTTAACATTCAAAAATTGTGTAAATAGGACACACCACTTGTTTGGAATAAAAAGTGTACCACCCGATGTCTCCCTACTATGCTGTAAAAACAAAAACATCGACGTTATTTTAATTAAAATCCGAAAATGAATACTGACACAAACATGTACACCTTGGTCAATGTTTTCTGAGGTTGCTAAAAATGTATTTCTTAGTTGTTGGACCCAAAAAATTTTATTCGTGCTCTGGTGACATCACTCGAGAAAATCTATTTGCCAGCTAGGTACCATCAAGAGCAGTTACAACGTTTCGAGAAAGTGTGAATGCTGGATAAGGTTACAGTAACACAGGTATATATTTTTAAAACTTATTGTCCGATTATAAAGTTCAGCTTATACAGACGCAAGATGCGCGAAAACAAGCAAAATAAAATTCGAATAAGATAGGTACTAAAGCTGTAATTTTCCATGCTACACCTTCGCTCACACACATGAAATAAACATATATTATACCATAAATGTGAAAGTTTGTTTGTATGTACTCCCATCACTTCAGAACCGCTCCATCGATCCAGCTGAAATTTATAGGACTTATTTGCGTTGTTTCAAGAAAGTTTATAAATTAACTCCGAAGTCTCTAGTTCCTCTGGGGAAAAGTTGTGAAGTTTGACCCTTGCACCCCAACACATTTTTTAATGAATTTTTTTGCCGAAATATACCGTAATCCGTGATATTAGTATACCTACGTTCCAATAACTAATAACTTTTGAATGAATTAATCAATTAGACTCAAAATGGATGAGTCAGTTCCTTGTGTTATAGGTAACGTTTGTACCAAATTTCGTGACTATTGAACTAAAATTATACCCTGTATCGTGTTAACAAGAATGATTCATACACAGAATACATACGCCCATACACACAAGACAAATACACGTAATAAGGTACGCGTAGATATATTTTGCCAATACAACACTCTAAAAAATAACCAAAGATTCGAATTTTACTTATCTAAGTGGGTACCTTACTAGTCTGACCAATCGCAAGAAATGCGTACTTCACACCGCAGCTATTCATTCCCTCAGCATTTTCATCCATTAATTTTCACAAGTATTTTATTACAGCGTTGCAGAGCGGCTGTCGTCTAGAAAATAACCAAAGGCGAGTTTCTGCTATCACTTTTGAACGTGGAAATTTTCAAAGCAGCAAATGTGAACGTAAAGTCAAAACGCAAGTTATAAATAAATTTGATTTGTAGAACGGTGAGAAATGCCAAACACAGAGACAAACTCGTTCAGATTGGTACGATGAAAAGAAAGAAACGAATTAAAATGGTTTTTAATGAGCAACCAAGACGGCAGCGTGGAAAGGGAAAGACAGATTTGTTTTTCTTGGCTCCATTTTCATTATAACGTAAGTGTACACATAGGCTGCATTAGCGAATTAATTAAGCGCAACAAACACTTGAACTTGACCGCAGGCAACATAATATCACCTCAATGCCGTTGGGACAGACATGTGAATTTATGGAGACGCCAACAAATGTCGACTGTTTATTACGATCATAATTAAGAATTTGTAACTTTGTGTGACTCACTGAAAAGGACAATCTTCCTCCAACGTTGTCATTACTAATATTTAATCAAGTTATAGCCTTTTATTAGGAGGATGTCAAGGTAAAAACTTTCATAGGCAATTAAATTAAAATGTAAAAAAAAAAAATTTCGACCAAGAAGTTTCAAAATATGATTTTCCCACTAGCTCGTGGAAATTATTCAACCATCACAAGGGTATATATTAGAGGGGTCCTGAGGGTCTGAACTCCTCCTTAGTCAAGAAAAATGAATAGTCCAAATTGTGCATTTTTATCAGGTTTGATGATTTTTTGTTATGAGGGGAGGGGGTCAATAGAGACCACAAAGAATGCGTGAACCCCCCTTAAGACGGAACCATATACGCCCCTGAGCATCAATATTGTAGCTACATACGATACGAACAATTTTAGAACATTATTGCCGAGAATTTCTTTTTAAATTAAATAAAAATAAATTAAACGGCGCTGTAAGTGCAACAGACGTACCTACAACAGTGACACGACATGAAAAAATCAACTCGACAATTTACTCGAAATTTTCTACACCAAGCTGTTGAAAAATCACGGCAAAGCTAGAAAAAGTGTCAAAAAAAAATTTATGACACGCAATATTATCACTGTATAAGGTTTTAGTCGTAAATTTTTGATTTTTATTGGCGATCTGGCAGACAGCACAGATTTGTTTACGAGTTTTCTCTGCGGATTAGGCTACCAGTAAACTCATTCAAAAATCAATTAAATTGACTCATTCTGCGACTTGAAATACTGATTTTCATCAAAATTCTGTTGTTCTAGATACAAGGTGATTACAGATTACAATGAAAATCAAAAAATAAAACATCACAAAAATAAATTTTACTTATTATTCACGGCATTAATAAGAAAAAAGTTGCATTAAAATAAACCATCAATTTGCATTTATTCAGCCACGTAATTGTGTTTTGGTACAAATACTGAATGTGATGAAGTTAAGAAAAACTTTGAATCAAAGAAAATTATGTTAGATAAGACACCAAAAAATATAAATGTAGCAAATTTGTCAATAATGATAAAAAAGGCCCCAGTATCAGTGAATATCACAGACTGTTACATTTAATGTGATAACATTTTCATCTTCAATATCAATGTTTTACCATCAACAATCATACTGTGTTAACGAATACATGGATTTCCTTATAACTGTTTTATCAATGAATGAAATATTTATATTTCGATGTGTCATAAGAAAGCTATGTAGTTTGTATCGATATATTATCGATAATCGGTGGAAAATTTAATAAGAAAAAACGACATCGAATGTAAAAACGAACTCCATATTTTGCTGTAATGAAAATAAAAATGTTATCACATTAAAAAAGGAAAATCTATTGCAGCATCGCTAGAAAACACAGTTTGCCATTTCTCCCAAACTACTGAGTCAACAGACACCAACCTTTTTTCAGACTTGCTCCCATATAAGGACTACCTTTCGTAAAAATTTTAATCTTATTCCTTTTAAAGTTTTCCTAAAACCGCGAAAGTAGAATTCTCTGCAGCAATTTATTCTTTTTCAGTTATCTTAGAAACTACTGAATAATGGGCATCTAACTGCGAACAGACTTGCAACTACATAAGGGGAATCTATCGGGAAAATTTCAGCCCGATCACTTTCGAACTTTTCTAAGACACGTACAATATATTATTCTGTTATAAAAGATACAAGTTAATGAGAGGCTGCTATCACCGTCCATAACACAATGAAACAATTTAAAATTAGTCTAAGAATTTTTTTTTCAAATTTTTAGGAAGAGAATTAGCGTATAAAACAAAAGAATTAGAAGCATTTGGCGAGGAAAAATAAATAAAACGAAAATTCGAATCACGAAAGTTTCACACTGTTCCAAGAAATATTTAAATAACGAGTATTTAGATAACGAGCCCCAGTTTTAAAAATATTTGAATCCCTTTTTGGACGTACTCAAAGGTTTAAAAAATTGAGTTGCACATCGAAATTGAGCCAAAAATTGGGACATTCATCATAAATTTTATCTCACATTTCAATGCGAACTTATTTTCAGTAATTCTTGTTTGATGCAAAACGTCAAGAGGTGATTCAAGCGAAATTCAAAATTTTGCCACAAATCTTGCCACACGTACATTATATTTGTCTGAGTAAAATTATTTTTGCCTAAGAAAAAATTCTGTAAGTAATAGAGACGAAGTTAGCTCGAAGAATTTCGCAAAAGCAAATAAATGTATTTTTTACTAGTTTTTATTTTTTCATGTTTTGTGATGTGATATTGACGAACAGCTTGTGATGTTCCTATGTAAGTCAACTTTACATATCGACGCTATAGTAATACCTATTGATCAAGAACTGATAACAATGATTGAATGAGTTCTTAAGAACGGTTAAGTAGATTATTACTTCGAGAGAAATTACGTACTATTTCATCGTTGCCATATCATTAAATAATAAATTTCAAGCATTTCAAGTGCTATTCAGGGAAGCCCGAAGAAACCAACGCGCAGAAATAATACATTGAAAAGAAAACCAAACCAAAGACAGAAAATAAAATTAAGTTTATAAAATCTTTAACGTGAACTATGAATAAGTACCGAAGACAAGGTAACGATTTTAAAATACAAATCGTTCATCTACCTATGCGTAATTCTATCAATAAATATTAATGAGCGCATAAATGATATACAATTCTGACAGAAAATGTTTATGAACGTAAATTAATGATATTATTCTTTTGGCATAGTATCAAAAATTTGCAGAAACAATTATAATTTATTTATTTTATTTTATTTTTTTAATATTTTATTTCGTAGATTCAGACCTCATATTGATTTTTTTCGATACAGACTTTTCTTTGCAAACATGTTTTTTAGACAACAAACCGACCTATCAGTTCATGAGTTTAAAACAAGCAAGAATCTTTCAATGACAGCGACGATAAGTTTTTCTCAAAATTCTATAACATGAAACTCAATGACTTATAGTTTGATTTGAAATTCCTTATTTCCTTCGGGTCTTTGGTTTCAACCAACAATTATTTTGTCTATTAAATCCAATGATTCTTAATTAATTGTCCGCGTAAAAAATTGAAAATCTGTTCCCCAAGTGATGTTCAAATTTTACAATATCAGAACAGGGGTTTACAATAAATAGGTAGTTAAGAGCAGCATATTTCTTGTCTGCGAAGTTCATAACTTTCACTGATTCGGAGTTATTCTTTACGAGTCATTAAACAACAAAGGTTCGAAATATTGTCTTGGTTATTAGATAAGCATAATTCCAATGAGATACTTTAAGTTTTGACAGTACTAAGTAGTTACCTACATTGTCAGTAGGTAACAACCAAATGAAATCAAGAAATACACTGATCCGAAGAAAAAAATTGATACCCTTAAAAATTTATATTTTTCTTCACCTAGAATCTTTCTGATTGAACCATAAGGATAAAAAATTAGTAAACAAAGTCACGCAATCCAAACCTTCAAATGTAAAAATTTTGAAAAAAGAGATACAAGGCTGAATCTTGGCACAGTTGCAGAAGTTGGTTACTCAATTATTCATGCAAAGTTTCAGCTCTGTATTTGTAATCATATAACTTTGAGGAATTTTTGATTTTTATTTATAATTTTTCCATGTTAGAAAAATAAATTTTGAAAAATTTTTAATGGTAAAAGTTCTAAAAAAATTCTGAAACTTGGTACAATAATAGAGAATTACCTGATTAAACGAGTAAAGTTTCACTTCAGTACCTTCATCCTTGTTTTTTTAAGAACTTTTTTTATGGTCTATACCATGCTTTGAAAAAATTAAAAAAAATTTTAAAATTCAAAAATTTTATTTCATTTTCTCCATTGATCCGCCCTTTGGTGTAGTACTTCACTTTACGGCAGAATTTTGTCATAACAGTTTCCTTAAATTTGTTTGGGTATGCAACTTTTTATACGTCAATGTTTAATTCTCGATAACACCTGCTAAGAGCAGTTACACAACTTTTTATTCAGTGTGTACAAAAAGTTGCATAATCACATAATTGAGTAAGCATTTCCCTATCATTGTCCCACGTTTCAAAATTGTTTGAAAATTTTTGCAGTTTAAAATTTTTTGATTCGTTTTTTATGCATACAGATTACTAGGAAAATTCCTTTAAAAAAAAAATTGATACAAGAAAGTGAAACTTTACCAGCTTAATCTGGTAATCATCCTCCATTATTGTGGTGAGTTTCAAAACTTTTGGAAAACTTTGGCCACATAAAATTTTTTAAAGTTTGTTTTGCTACAAATACAAAAATTGAAATTAAAAATCAAAAATTACTCAAAATTAGAATACTATAGATACATAGCTGAAATTTTGCATAAATAATCGAGTAACCCACTCTTACAAGAGTGCAAAATTTCAGTCCCTCTATATCTTTTTTTCAAATTTTTACATTTGAATGTTTGGGTTGCACAACTTTTGGATCACTCGATATATTTTATTTCTGTAGGTTAGAATAAATTATTATTATTATTATTATCATTATTATTTTTTTTTTTAAACCAAAAGCAGTAGTTTTACCATTCTTGAAGATCTCTCGATTGATTTAGATCAGTTTTGCCCAATTTAAAATGATAATTACAAGAAAAAATTACCACTTAAGAAGGTAAAATCAGGAAACTACCTATGTAATAGTTAAAAAAAAAAAAAAAGTGAAACTGACTGGGTTGATAAATTTTGGGTTTGCAGAGACGAAGAAATAAAATATCTGTAAAAGCAATCATATTCTGGTAGAAAATTAGCTTAAATTCCTCACCATTTTTTTTTCTATTTATTTTTTGGTTTTTTGGTGTGAAAACACTGAAAAATTTTCAAGTAATCCACCTGAAAAAACAATTTGTCTCAGAGCTTACCCAATATAAATATTGCTTCATGTATAACCTCTAAAAGATTCAGTAAACTGGTATTTCATTGACGAAGAAACAAGTAAAAATAGAAAGAATTCATCGTACATACAAAGCGGCCGGCATTCAGCCACAAGGTCGTAGCTAAGAAGGTTGGAAGGAACGTTTGCCCCCTTATATCCGAAGAAAAAAATTTTACGTCGTTTTCAACGTATGCAGCGAAAATAGTTTAAAATTCTCTTGAACTTACTTTTGAAAAAAAAAAAAAAAAATTACCCCCAAAATATTTTCTAGCTACGCCCATGGGCAGCCATAAATTTATTCCTATTGAACATGTTCATCATATGCTTAAATTTATATGGAGAGTTGACACTCCTAAACGATTGTTAGAAAAAATGCCAATCTAAAATACATCTTCATACCTAAGAAAATTTTCTCCTTGTATTTCGAGCGGTCTAATATCAAATGACGGCTGATTGCCATTGCTATTTCAATTTTGACCACTTTGAATCAACACAAACTGAGTAGATTGAGAAAGGCGAAACTTTTCGAGCGAAACAAAAAAGAACCCAAGTGAAAAAGTTGAAGATTAATGTTCAGAATAACCCAAACATTTCTATAAGGATATGAAAATTTTATCGACTTCGAAATAAGTAAATAGAAGTTAATGTATATTGTAAACAAGCTCAAAACTTTTTTTTTTTTTTCTAGTAACAAATAAGAATTTGAAATCTATGTTGAATAATCACCCAACAGAGGTACAAGCATTTACAATAAATTATTATTTTTTCAATAAGTCAAATTTAATTTTGCACTCGGGGGCGTAAATGGACGCAGCAACCCATAAGTTCTGCAAGAGCAAAAACCAAATACACATCACGATACGAGCACATTGAAAATCGAGCAAATTACAAATAACAATCCTCAGAATACAACTAAACGCGTCATTGTTCGATTCGGATCGCAGACATATACTCACATCACTTTTAACATTACTCGGCCTCCGATCCTTCAACCGTCGTTTATTGCTATCTGCCTTGAAAAAGTTCATCCACACCAAAGCCATGGCGAAAAACCCAACAATAAATGATTATCCAGCAGAATTAAATATTATGAAATTAAAAAATTTGTAGTCCCAAAACAATGAAAATTCTCCACGAACCGGAACATAATTACATTAGAAAGAAATTATTTACCCACAACTAACACACATAATATACGACAAATCAACTCGTCATTCACACGAAGATCATCAGTCAGCATAATTCACGCGTGGAACAAGTAAACTGGCAAAGAGAAAATAAAAAACTAAAGAAAAAGAAAAATATGGTCTAGATAAGTGATAATAATAGGAAACAGAAATGCACGTATACATGATGGTTGTACCATCACACCGTCCAAATTTGTGAATCATATTAAATAAATACGTAGAGAAAGGGAAACAAATTATATTTGATGGAGTGACGGGGGGAGGTGGGGCGAAGTGTTTTCCTAATCGGGGTACACACATAAACACATAAACAAACACATAAACATATAAACACGTACATGTTCTTACTTTACGTTTTCGCACGTCATCAGAACGGATATTCGACAATGGCGAATTTTTAATAAAAACTACGTTATGTACCTCGGTGGAATATTATCGTTTTGTAGTTACTCTTAATTTTAAAATAGAATACGTTGAACGTGTAAAGGTAGGCGGCGGGTTTTCGTCTTACACAAATGCCTGTAGCCTTGTCTGAGCGAAAAACAAACATAAAATACATTTTTGGCGAGTTCTACGTAGAAACAAAAACCGACAGGCTAAATATTCCCTCAAGTATTCTCCCAAAAGTATCGATTGTGTGTGAGAATTCTTGAACGTTTCAACGATTAAGAAAAACGCAGAAATAAAAAATAGGCGAAAAAACAGATTATATCAGCAAGTCAAGAGAAAGAAGTGAAGAAGGACTGTAGCTGTTGTCATAAAAATATAATTTTTAAAATAATATGGAAAAACAATGCGAGTCGAGTAAGTCAACTTCGGAAAACGTCATCGATGGTGATAAAACACGATACGAAAGAAAGATAATTAATTAGAAATAAAATAAAATAGTAATAAACAAAAATGGAAAAAAATTGGAGTATATTTGATGAAATGTAAAAAAAAAAAAGGAAAATTTGACTGAAGTTCAAAGACAATTAAAAACTAAGAACGCTTACCTAAATACTAAACTCAAGTTAATTTTTCACTAGTAGAAAAGCCAAAATTAACTCTATCAATATTGCAAATTCAATAAAATATTGAGTGAAATTCTCAAGAAACCAATATAGGTACAGAAAATATTGATTTAAAAATATTTTCTCCCAAAGAACAGCAACATTTAATACGTCTTCTGACTTATTTTTAGTTTTACGCAGAAAATATTCTATAATCATGTAATCAATGATTAATCATGATAAACTGAAAGATGAATTTCAACAAGGTATCGATTTTACGTTATAGCTACTGCTTCATTTTCAACATATTAATTCTTTGTTTTGTTTTTTTTTGTTTCTGTTTTTGTAATGGTACATGGCTCAATCGATAAAAATTGAATATACTTTTTTGAGTTTACTGAATTTAATGAATAAAATTAAAACATTAGAAATCCAGTAAAAAATGAATAAAAAAAAAACCAAAACTGATGCTGGAGAATTCTCATGCACTCGGAAACAATAATTTCAAACATTCAACAAAATCATAGATCATATTCATCATGAAAATAATAATAAAATAAAATTTAATTTTCGTTTGGAGAAAACTTTTTATTCATTTGCGGCGTGCCGAGTATGCAAAAAGCATTACGTAATGTCAAATTAAATTAGGTATTTGATTCAATTACTAAACCATCAGAGATTTTACCAACGAAACAAAATATTATGAAATTTAACGTCTCAAAGTATCCGATATAACTTTTTTGGGCATTGAATTGACAACGTGGATGCAATTCGTAAACCAAAATTTTGCTACTTAACAGATTATTGGCCATAATCCACGTTAATAATCAAATTAAAGCGTTTGACCTCGAAATTTTGTACGTATTTGCAGACAAATGGGAAAAACATTGTTCGAAAATCGGAAATAACAGACAAAGGGTAGGTAGAGGAGGAAGTTCAACAATGAAATTGACGATAGACCAGAAGTTTCGATTTCACAATATTACGGAATGACGTATTTAATCATCCAAGACCTGCTTCATTTATGTACAGATTAATCGGTCTGTTTTTATGGAAATAATACCAATTCATTTTTACCCAGTTTTTTTTTTTTTTTTTTTTTATCAGGTTTTCGAAGAAAATTTAGAAATTAAAATCGATTTTGTATAGAAATCAAAGGTCGTGGGGTAGGTTCGTTCTTCGTTTCATGACACCAAAAAAATTTAACACCATTAGTTGAAATTCATAATTATATGTATACACATTTCGATGTAACTCGATACGGGTCGCATAAGTGTCTCATTCGATAATTATGAAATTAGATACACTTATTTGGATTCAGACAAGGAGGAACCCTATTTATTTATTTTTTTGGTTCAGATCGGCAAGATAATGCGTCCGGTACATCCCCTTAAGTTGCATTTTTAGAGCTTAAATAATTCTAAAATGAGTAATTTTCAAGCAATAATCACAAAATTTGGTACAGTCATTGGAAATATTACTTATATTCTATTATTCTGCAAAATTTGGTTTCAATTGGCTAAACGGTTCGTGCGTAAAAGTGATTTGAAAAAATCTTTTAATTAATGCTAAGAAGAGCAGATAATTCCAGATGAAACAAAAAAGCTGTGGGAAAGGCAGGTTTGCTGTTAGAATACGGTTGATATTTTCATTTATTTATTGTATTAATTAATTAATAAAAACTTTTTTGGTTAGGAAAATCCAAATTTTCTATGCTACGTCAGTTCGTTTTTTTTTGTTTTTGGTGTTAACGATTTCTATCAAATTACCAGTCCATTTTTCTTCATATCAAATGGGGCGCATAAAAACGAAGCCATAGTATTATCTGGTTCGACTCCTCGTATTAACCGAAAAAATTTGACTATTCTTTCCATTCTTCATAATTAATGGCTTGTTATTAAACATTAGTTTTATAAGGAGTTCCAACTCTACAAAGTTTTCGGTTTTTTTGACCCTGATAAAAGATTTAAATTACACTTTCCTCTGTTACGGAAAAAGCACAGGATACGAACTGAATGCTTCATTTGGGTATTACTACCCTCCTTTTACGAACCCCTCTCATGCTATCTACCTATCTTTACAGGGGCACATCAAAAAATTCTCGAGTAATCTCAATCAGATTTAATAGGGAATACAGCATTCAAGCATTATTTGGTCATTTTATAAAGATTTGTCGAATAAAAATCGACTTCGAAGACTATACGAACTTAAAATGAATGAGAAATTATCAGATTGCAACTTCTAGGGGAGAGATAAAGAACACAAAAAATATAACTTTTTTCTATTACACAAACGATGAAACCAAGCAAGTACTTTCAACTGATAAAATACGATAATCTTGAGAAGAATTTTCTTCTTCTTTGAATGACACTTGTATATTCTACCATAAAATTGCAAAATTACCTGCAATAATGTTGCATTTCCATTTTCGGGAACGAATCCATTGTCGGTGATCACTTTCGTCGACAATTTATCATCGCTACTCGGGCTGAAACATTCAGAAAAAAAAATTTCTTCAGAATTGAATATTTATTCACTAATCATAACTATTCGTATTCAGATAATTAAGGATTTATCGTTTTAATAAGATTTAGGTAAAACGTAAAATCTTCGAAAAAATGAATTCCATTTTTGGGCCTTCCACCATGCCATTCTAAACATATATTCATAATTATACTGTATGCATACATAAAACATACTGAAGGCCCAACTGAGATAATACAGTCCGGAAGAGAAATACAAGTTATACTCCGCCGACTTCGAAATATAAAGAAGAATCTACATTATATAAAATTAAAAAACGTCCGGATTTCCGTCCGCATTTATTTTTCATGCTTCTTATAAAGCTAGAAGGCTAAAAATAAGCATGACGGTGCATCAGTATCACATTTAGATAACTTTTTTTCAAAATTATAAAAACGTAAAAAAGGAAGCAAATATGGGACAAAAACACTTTTTGAAGCAGCATTTTTTCTGCTATCAGTTAGACGGGTGACCGTCAGGAATTGTTTTTTTCTTTTTTCTAATCGAATACGTTCTTAGTGATTAGATTTCCTGGAAATTTTACGAATAGTGCCAATGTGCTGATAAACATAGACTCTCGATTTCAAGACAGGGCTGACGACTAGTATCTGTAATGAAAAGGCGGGAGAAACGATATTTTTTTCGTCATTTTTCGCCACAAGCAGCTTCTCCCTCGAATGATTTAAAATCACAACTTTTCGAGGAAATGATCGCAACCCATTTTTATTCTCACTCTGCAGCCAGTTATTTACTTTGAAGGCCGGAATTTTGTCCGACTGATTAACATCGACCACGAATAGTAATTCAAATCGAGTATCATAGCTTTTGGTAACGATTCTTTTCGGTACATAGGTATCATTTGACGTACCAAAACAAGTTTATAAAATAACTTTATTATACCTTTCGGTAACTCGATCGGAAGATATGACGCTCGAATTATCGCTACCGATGCTGGTGATCGAATTGCAATTATTTTCTCTCTGTTTTCTTCCCTCCTCCCACTGAGCAATCACCTCGTCTTGGACGCGCCGTTTCAACGCCGACATACGTTTCCGTTCCTCTTCGATGACATGACCGCCTATATTATGACATAATGAACACATGATGATGTATGTTTGCGTATACTTTAACGATTCTACGCATCTAAACATAGAAAAAAAGTACCAAAAAAAAAAAAACAACAAAAAACAAAAAAAATACAAACAACAAAACAACAGTGATACAGACGAACCTTGTTGGGCTAGATGAAGCTGTCGATTGCGTTCGATTTGCTGCAACGAGGCAATGGTTCTGCGACCTAACGAATTCGTGCAACCAGTTTCCATGATCGGTGCACCAGAAGTAACACGGGATATTCGATCGAGGTCTTCTTGTGACTGTGTTTTATACGAATACATAGTTTCCTGAAACGGAAGATGAACGTTACGTAATTTCTCCACTTTTTTCTCTCCTTTTTTTTTAATACCTAATCATAATAGTGGAATGATGAATAATAGGCAGAAATGATATTGCAGCAGCAAATAAAAATTTTTGAGATGATACGTTCTCTTAGGTTTAGGTTTTAGTCACTTCTTTCAAAACACGTAGTTTCAATTTTGCACGAAGACTGCTATACATCAAGGCAGTGAAATTAAGTATACACTTCTACCCTCTTTTTCGAAGCACGTACATAATTTCTGGATCTGAACTGCACGACAATTATTAACTCATTCATCACTTTTTATGCTTGCACTAGTAAAAATCAAAAACTTCTTAAGTGTAAGTGTGGAACTACTTGCTACTAATACAAAACCAATTTAAAAATATAAAATTCTCTAAAAACCAAATAGGAAATTTAACTAACTTTTAAATCACAAATTGCTAAATATTTTCAAATTTTTACATTTTTCTAATAGGGCTGTTCAAAAATTTCTTAAAATTTATCTGGATAGTAAACAAGGAAACATTAGAATTATTTAAACACAAAAATCTATAGTTATAAAAAAGAGAAAATAAGTTTTTTTTCCAGTTTTCTAAATCAAAAGTGTGGTTACCTTGATGATTTTTTTCATAACATAAAATCGAAAACATTCCGAGATGAAAAAATTATAGATAAAAAAAACTGTAATGGGACAGAGACTTTATCAAATTTTTAAAAAGCCTAATAGGAATTGATTCGAGTTGAAAAATAGGAATTTAGCCAAATATTCTGGATCCCTCATCTATTTCATGTTTATAAATTTTAATGCTTACATTCAAAAATAATTTTTTTTTAACTTAAATATTCTAAGATAAAAATATTTTGAGATTAATTCTGGCCATTATCCGTAGAAACTTCTTAAACTGCTGTGTACTCGTAATAAAATTTCAAGTGAAATGGGAAGGAGACATTCACAATCAATATTTTTGGGATTTAAAAAATTTGATAACAAAAATTTGTGAGGTTCTCATGAATTCTGAAGTAAAAGTTTTCTTAAAATCCAATTCAGTGGTATACTATGAGATATTTCTCTCATTTAGATAACATGTAATAGGAAATAAGCAATTATTGGAATCTTCTATCCATTTCAATTTTCAAATAGTTCGTTTCATCCTACTGTACAATTCACTTCTTTTTTCATCTGGCAATGAGAATTTTGGTATTATTGTAGATACTTAAGACATCCTAAAACAACAAATCGTATTAAAACTCATATAAATGTTACCAACATTTTTGTTATATTCTTAAATTCTCACTTTCTTCGAAGGTGTATCAACAATATCGCATCAGAATTTCTAAAATTACTTTATGTATCTAGTAACATATATGTACATGTACAAGTTTTCAACTCGAATACATTCCTATTAGGATTTTTTAAAATTTGATAAAGTCTCTTTGTCCCATCACAGTTTTTTTCGTCTATAATTTTTTCATCTCGGAGTGTTTTCCATTTTATGTCATGAAAAAAGTCATCAAAGTATCCACCTTTTTGATTTTGAAAACAGAAAAAAAATATTTTCCTCTTTTTTATGACTATAAATTTTTGTGTTTAAATAATTCTAACTTAGAAAATCCCAGCTCGTTTCCTTTTTTATTACTAGATAAATTTTAAGAGATTTTTGAACAGTTTAGTAAGAAAATGTAAAAATTTTAAAACATTTAACAATTTGTGATTTATAGGTTAGTTAAATTTTCTATTTGGTTTTTAAAGAATTTTCTGTTTTTAAATAGGTTCTGTAAGAATAACAAGTAGTTCCACACCTTCACTAAAGAGTTTTTGACTTTTACTAGTAGAAGTATGAAAAGTGATGAATGGGTTAAATTAATATTTTTTTTAAACTTCAAACAGCAAAAATTTAGGGTTTTTCTGAATTCTCTGGGTATTATACCAACGGGTATAATACAAAGAGAAAGCCAGGTTTGAAGAACTATGTTTAAATTTACAATTACCAATTTATTACCTATTTCAATCACGTCACTTAGAATTTTTTCGTTTCTAACTAGCCTAAATCATAATTCAAAGCTATCCCAATTCGAATTTCAAGCCAGATTTTTGACTGGCATGTTTTAGAACTTGTAGTCACTTAAAATAAAAGTATTTTTCCACTTTTTCCCTTCAACAATGAGAAATGCTTTAGTTAGAAAGGGTTTTCACATTTTAAGTATGCAACTTACATAAATTTTGTAATTGGAAGCCTACCTCTATGAACTGCCTATTAACACCAAGTTAGATAAAGAAGGAAACATTTTTCATGTCCTGCATTAGATAAACGAATTAAATCAGAAACGGTCAGATTCATTCTCTGCAGAGCGTTAATCTCGACAAAACGAATACACTACAAGAGACCAAGGATGAATGAGACTAACAGACTCACTCATTCAGGCACAATAAATAATGGGGAACAATATAAGATTTAAACAAACTCGAGGTTCTTCATACTATTTCAATACTTGAAAGCTATTTAAATGAAAAATTTAATATAATTTAAATTTTATGCTTAAAGTTTATTTAGAAAGAGTGAAGCAGTTATTCAAACTCTGAAAAAGACACCTAACGTGGATGAAGGTTTTTTTCAATTTTTTTACTCTAACGCAAACGCCATTCGACTTATCGAAGGAAGTCAACATGAAATTCTATTTGTAAAATAATAATTTTGATCTCATTTTAAGGCTTCTAATAGTAACGATAATACGGGCAGGTTATGCAAGAAAAAAGTAAATTGCACATAATTACGCAAAGTAAATATACGTAAACGTACATCGCATGATTCGTTGGGATCTTCTGATATGTCGTTTAATGATTTGAGCGTATCCTTCAGCTGAGCACCTATGTCTTGAAGACGTGCATGATTCTGTTGAAAAAAAAAAGAAAATTAGTATTTGAAAGGAAAAAACGATCGATTCATTGCAAGATGAGGAAAAAAAGACAATACCTGCTGCAAGGTGCGCGTGTGACAGCGAACTTGTATTTCAAGAGATTTGATTTCATCTGAAGCATTTTGCAGCAACTGCTCTTTCTGCGAATACAATCCAGCGATCCTTGATCGAGTTTGCTCCACTTCGTTGTTGGCTTTAGCGATTTCAGTCTGCAGTTCATCTCGTTTGGAGAGTAAAGTTGCTTTCTCTTCCAACAAGCGAAATTCAAAATCTTCAAAACTCTGTAGGTAAGATAAGAATGTTATAGTGTCGAAAATCAAAAATTTTATGGAAGTTAACTGGAATACTTACTGTAAAATGGTAAATCAAGTCATTCATTCACTCATTACTTAAAGTAACTTTACAAATAAGGAACAAGTCTGATGATTGGTATCGTAAAAATTGACATGACTTTAACAGATTTAAAACCAATCTCTAACTGAAGATCGAATAAGTTTTGCGCTTTTCTCAAATTATAATTATTTTTTCAAACAAAATTTCATTTCCACTGTTCTCGTCTACCACCTTGGAATGATAAAAACATTTTTAAAAATGATTTTATATCAAAGGTACAAATCAAAAGAATACACAAATTTTTTATATTAAAAGAGGTATGTTGTTCTTATATAACAGAAAGTCATTTTTACTCGATTTTTGCTAAAAAGCTAAATTATTTTACCAAAAAAAAAAAACATTATTCGGTAACCTTTTGAAGTGGACTAATTATTAAAATGGTACCGAAACATACAAATGTTACATAAATTGATGAACCATTTCGAACATACATAAATAGGCCTAAGTTACCTTAGATTCTTCTTCTAGAATTTCTTTACTTTTGTCGATCGACTCGATGATGGAAGCTTTGTCAGTTCCGTTTTCGATGCATGACAGATTCGACTGTAATCTATGTAATCATCGACGTAAATACAATTTTGAATGATCGAGAAAACTGGACATAATATTGATACTTATTCAAGACATCGAAACATCATACTTACACATTTAGAATATTATGTTGCTCGTTCACGATTGACTTATTGTGATCCTGTCTTTCATTTTGCTGTTTAGAACAGACGTCAATTTGCTTTTCGCAGTGGTCGACTCGTTCGATGGTAGAATTTAAAAAATCTTCCTGACTGTTGAGTTTATCGTTTTCAGACTTTAGTTCACCCTCCAATAAAGCTTTTTCCATTTCCAACTAAAACAAAAAATTCAAAGAAAAATAGTGGAACCGAGGAAACTAAAATTCATATATTTAAAAAAAAAAAATTTACAATATCGTTATATTATGAGTAAATGTATTGTGTAACTTATTACGATAAGTTTCTCAAGTACCTACTGCGGAACAAAAAGACTGGAACTAGCGATAGTTGGAAAAGACAAAAGAGCTGGGTTTTGATGGCATTGAGTCAAATTTTAATAATTCAGGAAGTACTAGAGGAAACGTGAAAATGAAAGCAAAGTCAACATTCAAGTAGGTGTCAATGTCTTTATCGTCAGCTAAACAGTGACTTTTTTTTCTGGAAGTAGGGCTATAAAGTATTAAAAGAAGAAACATACAGCAAACAAGAGTGAAAATAGACCACATTAAAGATGGTAATTTGAACCAAATAAGACAAGAAATCAGAGTCCATCTGAGATGTTAGTTTTCAGAATTTGAGTACCTATGGGTTGTAAAAATTTACAAAAAAATAGAGATTAAGTAAAATTTCAAGCATGTAGTTTCAATATCCTTCCTCCATTCCTTCTTTTTTTTTTTTCGGAAGCGATCCGATAAAAAAAACAATAAAACACGTCCTGAAGTAAAGTGGACGTAACACTGAACGGTCAGTATCATGAATCATTACAAGCAACACGTATGATTCGGAGAAAAACATACAAAAGAATGTACGCGAGTATTATGGGCCATAGGTGAAGATGACGTCAATTCTCAAATCCATCCAGCTCCCAAACAACCGAATATTCCAGATTTTAGGTGTTGAAAAACACCGTTCACCAGTGGTTGGGATGAAGAAGTCGACGTCAAGTCTACCAAGCCATTTAACCGTCAATAAAGAGCAATTAAATGTAATAAAAAGCCACATTACCTCTCTGATGATTTCGTCCTTCTGCTGCTGAATGTCCAGCAACTTTGTCTTCACGTTGTTGATCGCGTCTAACAGACGCGACTGCTCGCTCTGCAACTTTTTCAACTCTCCTTTCTTGATTCCAAATTGCTGTCGCCGCAGCACCGTGTTGATTTCCGCTAGAGGGAGGATGAACTTCAACTCCTGGCCACCGTTGGTGCCGGGCGTCTCATCTAGCGGCAGAATGAATTTATTCGAAGGCTTTGCGATCATCTCGCGTTTCACCGTGAATTCACCACCGTTACTGAAGCCAGACTTGACAATTTCGTTCAGCTCCGAAACCAATCCGTTCAGCTTGTCGATGCCGTTGCTGCTACGGTCGCAGCTGTCGTCGAGGCTGCTTTGCGGCAAATCGTTTATCTTCGACAACGAATGGCTTTTAGACTTGGCGTAGTCGTCGCTGGAGAAATTCGAGTGGTCCAGTCCTTTGGACGTGTCGCCGCTGCTGCGGTCGAAATCGATTAACGATGTGGTCATGAAATGGGGTGCGGAGGCGGCGAACGAGTCGCGGTCGTCGTGCTCCTGCGTCAGGGATTCGTGGTAACTGCGCGACATCAAATCCATTCTGGCGGCAGGAGAGGAGCTGTCGGTGGTACGGGATAAGCTCGGAGCGGGCGGTTTGATTCCCAAAAATTCGTACTTTTTCAGCATTTTACTGTCCAGCGTCAACGACGACGTCGATACGCTGACGTTCTCTTTCGACCATTGGCCATCGTCGACGTCACATTTGCTCGAGTACGAGTCCTCACTTTTCGACTTGGAATGATGAGGTGCGGTGGTGGTCGTAGCGGTTGTGGTGGTCGTTGCGCTAGTGACGGCCGTCTGATGATAGGAACCTGAGTGATGCTGGTTTGCGGCGGTCGCAGCTCTAGTCGAGGAACGCGATAAAGTAGACGATTCGTAATCGTTGAGAATGGCCATTTTATTCTCTAGATATTCGAAAGCGCGATCTTTCCTGGAAAGATAGACAGACACATACGGTCAATACACGAGTGACGGGAAGTGGAATTTTAATTGTTTCGACGCTGAACAAAATCCTAATTTCAGAGTCATAAATATATATTTTTTTTGCCTGAAACGAAGTGAAAAGCCAAAAAAAACAGACATCATCCGGTAAGAAATTATTATTTTAACAACTTTACTGATTTACGACCGACTTCATTCCTTTATTTCTTTCACTTTTTTTTCTTCTCAAAAGTAATTAACAACTCTTGGTAATTTACCTCGTAACTTTTGGAGAGGCGACGGTTTTGATACGTGTTCTAGGACTGTTCAAATAACTGGGTTTCTCGCCGTTTAAGTAGCTTTCCGAATTTACTGTCGATATATCGCTGTGAAAAAGGAGGAAAAAATACAATTATAGACGCATAAAAGAGCGAATTAAATTATAACGAAATTTGTAATTAACTATATAAATAGATTGGGTGGTTCGTCATAAAAATAGATTTCTATTTTACTTTTATTGGGAAACTATTAACAGAGAAAAACAGCAAAACATGTACGAGAGGCGTGGTAATTTGTTCTTCGGTGAGAATGAATATATCTAAAGTTACGTAACAAAAATTACGCATCACAAGCAGGAATTTATTTTTCGCAGAAAAACTCGAGCAAAAAAAAAGAAAAAAAGAAGAGATCCAGCAATGAATATTATACAGCATTTCCGAGTTGGAGAAAGAGAAAAGTTTTTCGAATACCTACAATTTGATGAGTAACTGGGCACATGTCTGAAATATTTCAGACCAGTTTCAGTTCGTAATAGCAGGCGGATTAGTCGACATACCAAATTCAACGTTTCGACAGAAATGACCAAAATTACCAACAATTGTAATTTCTAAATGAGTATTTTCTTAGTTTTGAAAAACGATACCTATAGAAAGTTTTAAAACTAGTTTATGGAATTTTGAATTTTTATAAACAAAATACCTACAGTATAATTATGAATACAACATTATACAATGTAGTAGAATGAGTATTACCATGTTTCAACACTTCTTGATCTTTCGAACATAGTAATGTATCTACAGCAGAACGTTATGCTGCCAAAACGAACAAAATTGTGGCTTTCTACCAAAACTACGAATTTAACTTTCGTTCTTCAATTCACGAATAATATATATCTTCAAGAAGAGAATTGATTGAATTCAAAATAAACTGACAGTAGGTACTATAGTAACGTAATAACAAATTCATAATAAACTATTTTCAAATCGTCATTTGAAAATTTCTAAAAATTTTCGAAAACATTCCCAAATTTAAGTATTAAATTTCACACTGTTCATACCGAAATTATCAGTAAATTTATCACGGTGCCATTATACACCACGTAAATTATGCCAAAAACCAAACTGAAAAATTACTAATTTCAGTAAGTAGGTAGCAATAACAAAACCATAAACGTTTCACTTAATCAGTCGATGAGTTTATAGATTTATTAACGTACATCCGAAAACAACAACCAGCAATCGTCAGCATGATGAATAGAGGATAGAATGAAAACAGGGGAGACAGAAAAAATAAACAAAAAAGCGAAAAATAAAAAGAATTTGGTTTGAAAATCTGCTGAAAAACGGAAAGCCGCTTACTTTTCACCTAGTTGGAGGAAATGTACTTTTATAAGGAGGAAAATATTTGCCTCGGAATGTCACGAATTGGTTAGTTTTCTTAATCTTTTCGACAAAACTTATTCCGGTACCTACCTAATTTTGAGAATTTTAACACTCAATTAGGCAATCGCATGAATTTTGCATAATAATAAAAGTTCCGTTTCTCTCGAAAGGTTAATTTTTTTTTTTTTCGTTTCTTTCGGTATGGGTTGTGGTTTCGCAGAAACCTACGACTGTCGATATTTTTCTCTGTTTTCTTTCGTTTTTCGAATAAATTTTGTGAAATCGCGTTAATTCCTTACCTCACCCACTACAAAAAAAAAAAAAAAAGAAATAAAAAGGAACGTAGAAGATTCATTTTTTCTCGAGTAGATTTTTCGAAAATTACCTACAGCTAAAATATGGTATTATTCTTAGGCACCGTAGTCCATCCTCTAAAACACCTTTCATAGTTAGAAACAGTCATTCATTCGTATTCACTGCCAGCAAACACACGTAATACGCATTCGCTTACAATAAATATCACCCACTCGGCAGCTATCCCACTCATATGGCAATTTCCACCGACAAACTTCAACTTGTTTTTTACAATTTCAGCGTCATCAGGTTATTCCCATCAAACAACATGGACAATTTTTCCAGCCACATGAATCGACATCGTGCATACAAGATCGTCGATAAAAAAACCCTTACGGCCGAACTGCATAAACAGTATTTTCTCTCTCGCGCACTGAACAAGTTAATATAGTTCCTGTATCTCGACTATGTAAGCAAATCGTTAATGTCGGCCGTTTATACACAATCGTAGATCAATACTTCGATTAGGTACTAATACTTTATTGGACTTGAGACGAATTTATTATCAACGCAAGTGCACACGCGAAAAATAAATTGTTCGAATAAATAGAGATGTATCGGGTTCGTAACCTTTGGTCGCTAAAGCTGGGAGTTATATTTTCGATTGGGGTCAATGCAACTCTTCCAAGAAAACGTAAGGTAAACCACGCGACGTCTTCATTCTGGGTAAACTAATATATTCCAAGAAAGAGAAGAAACATTAAAACAACCAATAGACAAAGAAAGGATAGATACTTACTTTTTGTCAAACGTGAATACGAGACCATTTTTCGGCGATTCCGGTGTTTTTGAAAGCGGAGAAATGCCTTGTTTATCTCGGGGCAGAGAACCATTTGTTTTAATCCTGGAAAAAAAATACATTTTTATAAACTGGCGAAATTCTGAAATAATTTATGGAATCCCACGGAATTAAGTAAATAGTGAATTAGGTATAAGGTAATTTGCCAATGGCTGCCACCCATCCTATTTCCGCCACCTTAAAACAACGCATGAATTTTAATGTGTTAATGCTTCATCTGGCAACACTGACTAGCAGTATACCCCCTATCATGCTTACTTTATTTAATCATTTTAGTTATTGTTATCTGTTGCAAATGTGTTCACGGTGATATTAATTTAATTATTTTTTCTCAAAAATCCAGTGAAAATCAATGAAAAATTAACAAAAAGATTAAGGCACATGATTCATGTAACTCCTTTATTTTGGACTTGAGCTTAAAATAAAATACAATAGGATTGTGGTATATGTAATATGAACATCCAGAAATGTTTTGGTTTTTAATTTAAATAATGGAAAATATTGGAAAATAAATGATATAATTTGCCAATTTCCAACACAGTTATCCAAAATTGATAATCAAGCATTAACTTAATTGATGAAATGCAACTTTCTCCACTTAGAGTTATTAATTGTTTATAATTATATAAAGTGAGAAGTCCAAGATCTGGACCTTCAAAAAAAATTATTTTCGACAAAAATAAGACAAAATAATGACGTCACAATTTAAGACAATTTTTCGAGAGACAAAATTCGAATTCGAACTCGTATTCAGATGAAGACGTGAAGACAGAAATAAAATCTGATTCTCTTTCAGGCAATTATAATGCATTTTATTTCAGTAACGACTCTTCCAAATTCAGACAATTTCAGACAATAATTTGGTTCGATCCGACAGACTGGCGCCATGAGATATATATTAAATGAAGACGAATTGAATAGAAGTAAAAACCCATCGACAGACATGAATGCAGCCAACCTTTATACTTTATCTCCGGTCTTTCCACGCTTTGCTTGCGGTTTGCAGTCATTTAATATATTTTATTATATTTTATTTTATCAGTCATCCACGTGCGTTTTAGCCTATTGTATGTCGACGTATATATTTGTGCTTTCTGTAATCTTATTGGCTGTAGACATTTTATATTTCCTCTCGCTTTTTATGTTATCGACATCGCATGTTTGAAGGCAATTAGCAGACAATAAGTGGGGAAATTTCCTTAACAAGAAGAACTGATTTGTAAAGACGAATTCTAATTTTTAAAACACTCTCTTCTCTGCACTGGCGACACCCGATACTGGGTTCGTCTTTGCAAATGAGTCCTTCTTGTGTAGGCGGATAGCAGCAGGTCCAAGTCACAAGTCGTACGTCTAAGTCCTCACGTTAGGCAATTTAATATGTGTACCATCTTCGTGATGCAGAACACGATTCAATCTGATCTACCTTGAAGACAACTAGGATGGTAGTTGGTATTCCAGATAGGTTCAGTTGAAGACAAAAGCAAACTAGGAATGTTCTTTCGTCATGAAGGATTAGTAGTGACGACACACAAGTCATTTCTAGTTTTGCCAGTTGTATATCGCAATTCAAGGTGATCTTTTGAAAACACCTGCGAGGTGAAGTATCAGTCGACAATGTGATCAGATGGAGTTCCTGGCATTTGTTAGGAGGGAAATTTGGTGTGTTGAAGACAACTTTAAGACAAGCTTGGTTCAAGATGACTGCCTTGCTCTGTCACTTAAAGGCCGCGTCGAGCCTTCTCTTTGCGCATAGTGGATTTGACTCCATCTATGTTAGTAAATTTCTCACCTCATCCTCACTTTCAACCAAAAGCTCCGAGACCTAAAGTTTCATATTAGGAGTCTTTTACACAACAAAACCATCACTCATGAAGACACACAATTAGGTGAAGACACAACAGCTTTCTGATGGTTTCCCCTACTTGTTGTCTGCCATAGATTTTTTTTTAACTTTTTATTTTTCCGCTACACACTTTGCTTTGTTCCGCTTTGTTGACACTATGGATCTTTTGTAATTATAGTCTTTGACAAAATAATTCTGCTGTTCGTTTTTGTAGGTTTTGAACCTTGTATGGATCGAAACTTTGTTAGGCTCTTCTATCCGCACAACTTAGCTTATTGCTGATTTGTCATATTAATTTGCTGAGGTATGAAGACAAATGTAAGCTGCGTTTTGCCATGTCCGAAGAAGTTTAATTCAAGTCAAGAAGAATTCAGCCATAGGACATAGTCAAAGTCAAAAAAATAAAATGTCTTGAAAACACAATTCAAGACCCCTCGATTCAGTGTTTCCGCTGCATGATGCCCTAACTTTAGGACATTGTGACGTCATTAGCATTTAAACACCACTATACATTAAAGGTTGACTTTATGACATGTGACAGGAATCGATTTCGGACGCCTCAAAAGATATCGTTGTTATTGTTCCTTTTTTAATATTTTTAGTAAATATTTTTCCTATATTTAAACAATAATTTAGGGTGATGCTAACTGGGATTTAGCTATTGGAAACAAGTTCATTGTAAGTGGCAGTAATTGGCTAATTGGAACTTTTTCTTTGAATTCTTACAAAAAGTTGTATGAAATATAAAAAGACAAAATTCATACCACATACTCACAATACTTCAAAGTAACTATGATTCAATTTTTATAAAATTTAACTAATAAAATTTTGTGATATACGTGGATTTAAACACAAATTTTGTTGGTAATTTACCAAAAATTAGAAAATGGCTATTCACCTAAATAATATGTAAAAATTAAGGTTACTACTGTAGTAATGTAGAATGTTCAGCATTGGTAAATATGCCCTCTATCTTCTTGTTTTAAAAACATCACATACACATATAAAATATTCATCATCTAGATATAAAAAAACATTAAATATTCATTTTTTTGAGGCATTAAAAATTATCACTGTTTCTAATTGTTTAATTTTCTCACTAACATATTGGATATTCTAAAGATAAGATAATTTTACTGAAAAGAAGAGACAGATTTTCCTGATAATTGAGTGAGGATTGGAGATGGTTGAGATTCAAGAGTTGGTACTACAGTACAAATATAAAAAAAATATTTTACCAAGTAGGTACATCCTATACTATAATACGAGCAATAAATGTATGTATGTATGTATGTATGTATGTATATATGTGGGTATGTATGTATGTATGTATGTATGTATATTTATATGTATGTATGTAACCGCATTCTGAAGGACTAGACCAACAATGTTATTGAAATTTAGAGGAAAGGAGTTTTTGGGTATGAAAAAATGTTCTAGATAGGTACCTAGTTTGAGAAAATTTGTTGAACAGAAATATGAGCATCAAAATTTATTCATCAACGCAATTAGCAACAACAACGAATGATGAAAAATTTGCCTGACTGAAAGTAATGGATAAGTAAGGTTTTATTAGCGAATTTTGATTGGCCTAGGCTACGTATGATTATTATGATTTATGACTAATGAAGTAATCAGTTTATGATTGCAATCTTTAATTTTATTCTAGAGAACTGAGATATGTTATAAAAATATATTTATAAAATTCCCCAGCTTGAATTAAATTAAAAATTTTTTTTTCAATTTCCACATCAGAGCATTGGTGAACCAGGTAATTAAAATAATATGCTACACATTATTCCAAAAAAGAATGATTGGACTAGTAATCATGAGTTTCAAATGCAAAATGGCATCGACTTGACAAAATATCGTGGATATTATATTTTAACATCATGTCTCCTAACTCGTAAGTCATTTCATAAGTTTATAGTAAATATTGAGAGTAGCTGGCAAGCACATTTGAAAATGCAAAGGTATACGAAAAAACACATCATATCAGGATGTACAATTTTTTCTTTTAATAGAAACCAATAAATATTCATAATGCTACAAGCCTTGATACGAGCATTTTCTGACACATAACCAAAAACGATTAGAATCAATTTTTCTTGCTTTCGAATAGTTTTATTAATTTCATAGCACGTTTCGATAAGTAAAAATGAATCGAGTTTTTCCTTTACTCCGTATAAGATTTCAAACACTACGGATTAATTTGCAGGTTGGAAAATAAAATAATATAGTATTTAAAAAAAAAAAGTGACGTATATTTTTAAATTAACATATAGTCGCTATCAAGGCACCAACAATTACTAAGACCAACAGCTGAAGGAGCTCAGTAAAGACAAGAGTGTTGAAGATTTTTTTTTTTGAATTCTGATGACTCTATTTTTATGTAGGTTTTCAAAGGGGTTCGTTTTTCATCTCGTGACCGAAAGAAAATTTTGGAACTATTAGCTGAAATTCATATACAATATTTATATATATACATTTCTGTTAAACTTGGTACAGGTCGCAATTTTTATTCAATAGTCTTCAAATTTAGTGCATTTATTTGGAACACAGAACGAATTATATCGTTTTTGGTCCAGATCGGCCCTATGCTTCGTCTTTTATATCCTATTATGTTTCATTTTTAGGGCTTAAATGGTTTTAAAATGCGTAATTTTTAACCAATAGTCACGAAATTTGGTACAGACATTGAATATATTGTATTTCATCATTCTGAAAAATTTTGTTTGAAACGGCTAAACGGTTCATGTGTAGAGGTGATTGGAAAAAATATTAAACTATTTCTAAGAAAAGAATATCAAGTCCAGATGAACCGAAGAAGCTGGTCAAAAACAGGCTTGCTTCTATTTAATTTGCCAAGGAATCATTTAATAACTTACGTAGGTACGTGTTTTGTAACTTCACAATACACTTTATTCTTTCACTTTATTATGAATTTCCTGGACTCTTTATTTTGAACGTAATATTTACCCATCATTCTTTCAATTAATTTTCATTTCACAATTATTTTTTACTGTTTTAAATTTCACCAAATCATGTTAAATTCTAACAAAGTGCAAAATATATTTTTAACAAACTAAAAACTTCTCGTATAAAAATGATTTAAAGAATCTTAAATTATTGCTAACAAAAGAAGATATATTCTAGACAGAGAGAAAAGCTCTCATCAAAGGACTCTCTGTTATTTTATTCGACGAACAATTTACCTTAAGGCCAGCACAATGATAGCTCCGCCACAAATGGCACAGCTTGCTGCCTAATTAAAAGGTATTAATGGGAACGATATCTCCAGAATATTGCGGAACTCAGCTTGTGTTTACCAGATGAGTAATGAAGTATGAAAACGTAAAATTTAAACAACAAAATGTTATTAATGGAATTGGAGGGAAAACAAAAACATTTGTTCGAAGTATCAAAGTTTGCACAAAAAATTCAGCGCCCCTCTCACACCAATAATACCACCGAAATATTAATCATGAATATAATATTACTACTAGGACGCAGTTTGGAAGATCAAACTTCAATGTCATAAAGGCAAAATTATAGAGCAATAAAAAAAAATTAATTTGATCAAACTCTTCGCCAGCCACGACTTTTTTTTTTATTCTTTATTCCAGATAAAATCAGACGAAAAATTCAAATATACCCCACATAATGGCTACAATAATTTATCAACTTTTTTGACGCAAAACAAAAACTTACCTGACTTGCGGCTTATTGATACGATCACATTGGGATTGTTTTTCGTAGTCGGCGCAAGCAGTTAAAATCTCCTCCAGACGAAGTCTTTCAACTCTTTCTCGCTCTTGTTCTAAAATACGATTTTGGTGGGCCTGGAAAAGAGAGAATATAATAAATTAAGCAAAAATAAATTTTTAAAAATACACTTTAATAAAACGTGTAAAAATCTCCTCCCACCAAACTCCCATGACCAAAACAACAAAATAAAAAAAAAAACCTTGCCACGGTAGGGATACGAACTCCACTGCAGAGCCACACTGTTACCACAACACGATAGCGCCCAATTTGACAACTGAACTTAATTGATTAGGTTTCATTTAAAATTTAAAATTTAAAATAAAAAATACCAAAACACTTTTAGGGGAAAATTGATAGGTTTGTTACACACTTGGATACAATTGTATCAGTAATTTAAATCAGAGATTCCAAAAAATAAAAATACATCGAACGAACCAATCGAAAATTGTAAAAGATAAAATGATACTGCTTCTTCAGTTGTTTCTTTCAAGTGCATTGAGCAACCCAATCGTGATGTTTTCGACAGTAAAATACGTGAGCGTCGTAAAATACACACCAATATGCATTATCAGGCATTTCCCTACAGCCAGTAATATTAATTACCTCGCACCTTTCCAAACTTAGTAATATGAAAAAAACAAGAAACTGTGTATTCTGCGAACATTAACTTTATTTTCGTAACACCTGTTTACAAACTTCATTTTTATACGCATCTTGACGATGTATAAAGCATTCAATTTTAGACAAGCGTCTAGCGCCAGTTTGATCAAACTGCCATGTTTGAATTTTTTTTTATTGTTTCTCACGTGAGTTAGTGAGCACAGTAGACGCCACCAGCTGAGGGATCTTTCGGAAAAACTCAAAAATTGGTACCTCCAAGTAAAACAATTAAAACATCTTATTTGACAAAAAAAAGAAATGATAAGGCATAAGCTATGAAGAGTACGTGATATAAACAGAATCATATAACTTCGGAAAAAAACTTTTAATCAGAACCTACACACCGTTACATAATTTCTTTTTGAGTTTAACCCAGACAAACTGAACAGCTTTTTCACAAAATTAATTGCAAATTTTTAAGAAAAGCATATTATCAAAAAGTGCTGAATATTTCTTTTGTTTTTTTTTACCAAATAGAATAGATGTAACGAAGATCATATCTAGGCCATTTATCACGAAGCAAAATCAAAAACAGTGACATAACCCTCTCAACCCAAAAATACAAAAAAACAAAAACAAAGAAACACTCACTTGTTTACGTTTCATTTCGGAATCGACCTTCCGAAATCCGTTCTCACTCAGGCTGCCGACCGAATCGTAGCTACCAGTGGGACTAGAAAGGGAACCATTTTTCTCCACTCTGGAAACGGATATATTTCCGTTGGAAAAACGCGGACTAGAAGAGAACAACGGGCTTCCCGAGAAGGTGCTATAGTCGCTGGTGGGACTGGAACATTTTCCATTGAAATATGACGGATTTCGGTTAAAAGCCGGACTCGGAGGAACGATTCTCTGCTTGGGAGACAGCGATTCGGAGCTGCTGCTGAATCTGACGCCATTTTTCTCCTCACCATTGAAACTGGTATCATTTTTGAGGCTTACAGAGTGGGGGTGGTGGTGACCGTTGTTGTTGTTTTTGTAGTTGTTTCGGTCGTTACAGTGGCCATTAAGAAGTTTCTCGTTGTCGCCGTTGACGTGGCGCTCCACTCTGTCTTCGTAAACGGATACCGAATTGTAGAACGGACTCTTGTTGGCGTTGGTGGGGTTTCCGGGGAACTTATGACGGCCGAGGACAACAGAGGCTGGAGAATTTAGAGTCGAACTACCGGGTAAGAAGACTTTCGGCGAGAAGTGTTTGCCCAGGGGCAGTGATAGGTCATTACGCGATGACGACCCATTCAGCAAGTCCTCACTACTGGTGCCCGAACTCATCTCACACCATGAGTCCGGAGAATCGTAACTACGACGCGAATCCGACGATATTTTACTTTCTGAAACGGAAACGTCGTCCGAAGTGCTAACTGTAAAAAAAAATTTGCGTTAAAAAAACAAAAATAATAATTAGAACTAGGTTACCAAGCATAAATTGAACACAAATACTGTATAAACTGAACAGGGGCGACGGTCAAAATAACAAAAATTGAATGAAATTATGCGCTGATTCACATGAGTGACAAGTAAACGTCATGAAATTACTAATTACAAAAAAAAATTGGAAAACTGGCAACCAAACAGCTGCATTTTTCCCCGAGATTAATTTTATTCATAACATATTATCTCCGGACATTACATACCTTCCACCGACATAGTTAAGTAGGTAATGTCAAATTGGTGAATTTTCCAAAGACCCTACATAAAATTAAGCATCTTGACATGCCCTGGGTAACTATCAGTTTTGAACGTCAACACCGACTCAATTACACTCATCTGTGATTTGATCTTATGATAATTTTTTAATTTATTCTTACTTCTCTCGATAAATCTCAATATGTGCCATAGACAAAAGATTTATAAGCGATGTATGTCATACACACCATGAGTTTTCTACCAATTATTTGAATCGGTGGTTCACTTACTTCCAGTTTTCAATCAGAAAACTTCCGATTCAACAACAATAAGGGAAATAACTAAATTGTAGAACACTCAAGTAGACGTTAGAAAAATTTCGATAATCCAGACTCGTGAGTGTGAGCAGAGAATGTAACAAAAAGTCGCTCATACAATATAGTAAAAACTATTTTCAAAACATCAGAAGCTTTGAGACTGTATTTTGAAAAACTTGCTAAAACCTAGTTCGGCCTTCAATCAAAAACATTAATAATTAGGTAGATATTTTATTCTAGGTCGTAAAAAAAATAAAAGTCTGAAATTCAACAAAAACTACCGTCGCTACACTTTTTCTTGGTTATCTTAGATATCTTAAAGTGATGACAAAGACTCAGAAAAGTGTATTATACGAGTGAATTAAAATTTGAATCTAATATTTGTGGACTTCGTTCAAGATTTAGAAATCTTTTTTCAACTTTACTCATACGTTAAAGCAATTCAAGAAAATTTCAAATATCATTATATTGTTTTCCAATTCTTCATTAAAGTCATTTTTTCACAATATATTAATATTAATTTGCGGTGAAATTTAAAACAATTCAGGTTTTATGAAATAATTTTATCAACAATATTCAGTATACTTTCATAAAAAAAAAAAAAAAAACATTAAAATGATGCAAGAATTACAAAATTTTTATAAAAGAAATAGACGAAATTAAGACAACTATAAAATATGGGCAAACCCGCCATTTTGTTCCTTTTCTGTTTTTATGGTTTATGATTCCCCCTCGTTTCAAGAATATAATTTCTGATTGAAAAAGTGTTAGTATAACAAATAATTACCAGTTTTGTGAAAAAAAAAGCAAATTTTTTCAGTTTGTAAAGTATTTTTGGATGAAAATTTGTCATTCTTCATTGGAAGGAAAGTGGAACATCAGTTTGCCTTTTTATCAATATTTCTGCTGTAAATCGCTTCAAAATCATACAATTTTAATATTTATGGAGACTACCGAGACCACTGAAGAAGGTATATGGATGTTTTCTGCCAAATTTACACATCTTGGACCAATTTTTCTTCAAATTGACATAAGGCTGGTGTGAAATACCTTGTCGTGAGAGATATTCTCACCAGAAGGAAATTCAACAGAATTTAAGCGTGTTCAGCCACTTCGTACATAAGTATGGGTAAGCCAGAACCAGACCGAACACTGGCGATTTTAGAGCCAGTTCTGAGAGTTTATATACTGGTTTTGGCACACACACACAGACACACTTATGTACATATACATATGTAGGTGTGTAATAGAATTCACGTCATTTCTTATTCATTGCTGAAGCAACTGATAAGAAATGACATAATGAGTTCGTGTACCGGTCCGAGACATTACCGAGATCTTTATCTATCGTTTTGTCATCGGCCAAACTTTGCATCTTACTTGCCTGTGTGTGCAAGTAAGAGCATACGAACAAACAATGTATTTTATAAAATGTTGAATATAATACGCCGATAAGGAATGGCGTGTGTACGAGATCTATAGTCCCCACAGCTGGTTTGGTATGCCTGTATTTTATAGTCCCCTAACAAAATATATGAGGAAAATCCTACTTGTTACCTGTTGCAGAAGAAACACTTTCCAGTCTACCACAAAATTAATGCATGTTGAAAAAATTAAGTTTGCAGGTTGGTGTAAAAAAGAGTAAAATCGATTACTTGGAATAATCGATTAATCGAACAATTTTCAATTATTCCCACATCACTATGTGATGCAAAAACTCTATTGCAGTCGTTTATCGATGTACCTTGGTAAAAGAAGTCAAAAGGTTAATCACATTTGAGAGTCGATTCGCGTGCTAAATTCAAGTAAGTTTCCCTTCACTTAATGTGCCCCAATACATTCGTCAACCTTCACAACAGCTGGAGTAGGAAGACAGCATTTCCCCAGCTAGTGTCATGGCTGTAGCCACGAGTCCTGTGCGCACTGGCGATGCGCAGAGGACTCGACATGACTGGAGAGACTGGGTTGAGGCGACGCCAACCAGTTGTCTAGCAGCGAGGCGAGAGCTAAGGTGTGTGACAACGTAATATTTTATTCGTCCTTGTGACGTTAAACCAACATAAGTAAACTCCTCCACTACAGCTAGTGATCCATGACAATTACAATCTTCGCAACACGAATAACAAGACGAATAATTATCATCAAACGATAAAAACACTTGTAAATTAAACGAACGTACGTGTTTTTTTCCGCCTCTGCGAGACGGCGATCTTCAAACAAGAGTGAAAAAAAAAAAAAAAAGAAAAATAACAAAACACGATAACAAGAGGTAATTTTTCCCTATTTTACAAAAAGCGTCCTGGAAAATATATCAACACGCGTTAATTGCAGTTAAATGTCACTTTTGTTTATGTAGGTACATGCCTTCTGTTTAGAAAATTTTATACTCGGTCCTTCCAAGAAGGGAAAAAAAAAAGAAAAAGAAAAAAAGAAATTACCAACGCAATGCGGCCAACAACGTGTAGCGCACTCGGTGCCAAACCAAAAAAAACGTAGGTACGCAGCATACAATATACTCACTCGGACAAAATGCATTCGGCATCATGGAAACGCGCGTATTGGGCAGAACGCTTTTCATATACCGAGCCTCTTGCGGATGATTAAATCTGAAGAAATTTGAGCGACCTAAGCATACCATACAACCTGTGAAACACGAACCAAAAAACACAGAAAAATTAAATGCGGTATATAATAAAATTTTAATAATGTCTCCTAAAATAAAAAAGATAATAATTTTCGACTACGGTGAAAAGAAGACACTTCTCCGCGCCCTTCTCCATAAACACGCACACTCTCCACCCTCTCGTTCTCTCACTCACTCTCTCTCTCTCTCTTTCTCTTCTTGGTAAGATAATATAATGGAAAGTATTATGTATACTCGAATGTTGTACGCGTACGTTACACAATAAACAGTATACCGGTAATGCTTTTGGACCGCGACTTTGAAAACTTGTTTTTCTTTTTTTGGCGCTGAAAGATGAGAAAAAACTACGTAGTTGCGCCGCCCACTGAGTGATACGCGCACACCACTTCCCAGAATGCGTTTAAATAACGATTATTCGGGCGATGGATACGAGAATTTAATTACGCGGGTTAACGGGGGAAAAAATGTACGCACGTAATATCATACCGCACATAAATTGGATGGAAGTGGTGAACTAACAACGAAAACTATAAGATAATAAATTAATGACAAACGAATGAATGGACGAGTAAAGTTAAGAAGCGGAATGACGAAGAAAAACCAAATAAAATATTCGATAAAAATAGGCTCTAATTTGATTATCCAGTTTACTCGTATTTGTGCACCTGTAGACCTATAATGTAACCATACACATACAGAATTCACACAGGGTAAGATTCAGAGCACCCAATTGGTCCCTTGGATATTAAAATTTCTTTTACTACCATTTTGGGAAGCCTACCTACAATTTTATTTCGGTAAAAATTGTTCGAAGAACGAAAACATTTTTTTCAAAAGTTTTCACGGTCAAATTTGATGGTAATTCTTGAACTAAACAAAACCGAGTTTGCTGTCAACGAGTGCTAATGAAGTTTTTTCACGAAGATATCGCTCGCAATTTATTTATTATTAAAAACTAGTTTTAGTCAGCCCAACTTTTACCACAAGTATGGGCAGGGTGGGCAATTGTCAAGAGCGCAATATTTCGAAAGGGTGTAAAAATTTTTTGTGACCGAAGTAAGTAAAACATTCTGCAGACACATCTTCCCTTGGAAGAGAGACGCAAATTTTTCATCTCTCATACTGCAGAAATACCTGTAACCTTAAGGCTTTGGTTTTAGTATAGATATCTTTCAAACAGTACATGATCGTCACACTTATCCGAATCCCTAGACCTTAATTTGGAAGACTCTAAATTTTTGTACTAAGTTTTTGTTTATACCTAAATAGTTTAAGTACCACTAGGTGCCTACTTTAAAACTAATGAAACAGATGTACTTCCTAAACGACTTAAAATATCGTAATAATATGTAGTAATTGCCATTCTATTGACGTTCTGTCCCTACATTCGTATAGTTATTTAGCTCACTGTGAAACTTCAGCGATATTTTACGATTAACGAGGCCATCTTGTCTCTTGATAAGTACGTATAATAGTCCCGTCAAATGAGAATCAGAAAATACTTTTATTCGGATAAATAAGAAAAGTTCTGATTTCTTCTCTAATTGGTCAGTTTGGGTGTCTAAAATAACATACTGAAAGCCTCATTCCCCTACCACTTGCTTCCACAGATATGGGCCCCAAAGTGGTTTTTCGCGTTTATCTAGGAAAATATTTATGTTTAGTTGAGTAAAAGTTATACTTATTTTATTCGTCTGACGTTCCGCTCCCCTGAGAAATTGGGACGAAAGATGGTACCTTTTCACATGAGAGAGTAAGTTTGACAACTAGCAATCACGAATATTATAATCCAGGAGAATTAGTTTGAAAAACAGATGTGAAACGGAAAAAATTAAAAGTAAAGGTTTGATCTCTACGATATTTTCAGATTAGTCCCACAAGTATTTGATGAAACTCCACCGCCCTCACTCCTTTCCCTCATGGGGATGAAATGTGTGACATTTTGAAGTTTTTCAAATTTTTTCCAAAGAAAAGAAGAGTAATATAAAAAATTGTTCAGTACAAAAATGTTTTCTAAGCAATTTTCAACAAAAAATATTCTTATAATAAAATTTCATCGTTGAGATACTACGGGCCTGCAAAAGCTAAACAACTTTTATTTCACTATAATACAACATACTCATAGTCGTAAATATTGTGTCATTATCTTTCGCGCCCATTTAGCAAAGAAGGGGAACATCAGATGGCTAAAATGAATACAAACCTTTTTCATAGGAAATTAAGTGCCGAACAATTGAACACTCGACTACTTTCTTGAAAAAAATCGACATTTGTTGAAATAAATGTAAAAAGTTATTTTGGGGGAGCATATTTACTCCTATATCAGTGGACGCTCGCATCGGGGGAATGAAACTCTGAGTATTTTATTTTAGACGCCCAAATTGACCAATTAGTGAAAACTTTTCTAATTTATCTAAATAAAAACGAAACAGTCAAATGTGTGGAGTTTCATGAACATCTCAAACAGATACAAGAATGGACAGTTTTGAGAGAAATATATACAAGAAAGATAAAACTAGATGAAAAAAAAAATTTCATAAATCATAAATTGTTCATTCTGAAGGAAATATGAGTAATTTGTCTACAGTAATATTCCAAGTGTATGTTACAGGGGTTAAAATAAAAGTAGACATAAAATAAACACACTCAGTTTACACGAGTTTATGCGTAGGATATGGTATACAAACCAGAATCAGACCCATGTAGAGGGAAGAAGGTTATTACAACCCCTTTCCAATATCCCTCTTTCCAATTCATTAGGTTGCACGTTCCATTATTTTGTGACAAATAATCATAAATATAAAATTAGGAAGTTGAAAACTGGAAAACAGAAGAAGAAAATGTCATTAGGAACTTATTTTCTTGTATAATTATTATCAAATATTTTTTCATTTTCTACTTTAGAATATCATTTTTTCGTAAAATAGGTACCTCTTCCTCCTCTGAGTGAAAACCGCTCTGATCATCCAGGTGAACGTTTACCAAACAGAAAATGAAAACCAATATTGAATACTAAGCAGACATTACCCTTCTGAATATAAGCTATTTCAAAAAAATTATTAGCCTTTTTAAATAATTATCAGTCAATAAATTATTTTGAAAATTGTGATTCCTATACTGTTTTTTGCAATATGTAAAATTCATTTATTTTTATTTTTACTTATTTATTTTTTGCGGTTTCACCAACTTTTTTCCACAAAAAATAATGAATTTGTTAATTCTAGAATGATTTTTTTTTTGCGGAACTCTATTTATTAATTTTAGTTGATATGGCCCTTTTTCCAGCACTAACGTATAAAAAAGTTCTTATTTCTCATCAACGACGAATTCTCGAATTTTGGCACCTTATTCAATGACAGATTAACTTTCAAAAAAATTATTTCTGCGCAACAAGAGTTTGTAATAATTTCATCCAAAAAAGTAAGCCAAGGTGAAAAAATCCGTCAATCTATAGATAAAAACAAATAAAAATTGAAAAGTAAATAAATTTTCGAGCATATTAAGATGGTGGTTTTCATAGCGGTTTATGAATTGTTTCTCGATTCCACAACAAAATATATTTGATATGATGCGCAAATATTTGAGTACACGAAAATTCAGTACGGTAGCAATTTTTCTTGGTTTTCGACTGAACACGATTTTTTGATAGGCCTTTTCAAGGATCGCAAAGAATGCACATTAGGTATTATAACATAGGTAGGTACCTACCAATTTTGTCGAAGCAAATATTCACTAAAAAAAATCTGACCATCGTACAATATAAATTGCAAATCACTTTTTAAATTCAAAGAAAAAAAATTTATTTTTTTTAAATTTACAAAGTAAACTGGACACTGGCAACAAGTATAGTGAACTAAAAATTTATTCCCGACTTTGAGAGAAAAAATCCGTAGTCGTCCTTGAATGGTATTCGTATAGCTTCGCCATCACGTATTTCTGACCGGTTCTTTCGGCTAGTTTAGTAAATTTTTTCATGGACGCAGGAAAATAAATAAATAAAAATTACGAATCCGCACAACTTTCTTCCGAGTAAATTTGTAGCATATTATGCAGTTGATTTTTAATTCATTGCGATTCGCACACTTTTACATCATGCTTGATCAAAAGAACAAAAATATGCGCACATACTATCAGTTTAGTAAGATGATTTATGGAAGAATGTAACCTTGAATAATATAAAGTATTTAAAAAAACAATTTTTTCAAGTCGAAGTAGTGGAGGGAAACCTTTTTCCAAGTCTTCATGAAGAGGATGCTGTTTAATTCAAGTTCAAATTTCAAAATATTTTCTAAAATCAAAAATAAATGGTATAATACGTCTGTTAGATAAGGCAAAGAGGATGGCACTCTTTTATCACCTTTTATAGAGGTACGATAGGTAGTTTAATTGAACAAAATAAACAATACTATGTCCATTAGTGTCTCAGAAGGGTAATGATCGAGATGAGTAAAATGATTAAAAGTACATCAAGTAATGTTCTATCATACGAGTGATGTCACGGCGAAATCAGTACGAGTGGTGATAAGATGAATCATCAGTGTTACCACTTGAAGAATCGTAACAATTTCATAACTTTAAGAAATCGTCGATATTATGATTAAGTACTGCAGGAAGCATTCTTAAGTATTTCGATGGAAGGAAGATTTGGTAAATCTCAATATTTAAAAAAAAAAAAGGCTGCTTAATTCGGAAAAGTTCGGAAGAATCTGTTTGATTTTCCATTGTAGCACCCGACAAAAAAAAAATCTCAAAAAGTTTCGAATTTCCTCACCCGATTAGGTGAGCAGGTTCTAAAAAAAAGTTCTAAAGATATAAGCACATTTGTATTACATGCCTTTCTTATCAAAAAATTGTTGTACTTATGTTATCAATTTTTTGAATTTTTCCGACCGAACTGATACAGAACCAAAACTTCAAGTAGGTAAGGGTATAATTCTAACATATTTTTTACCACATCGAACACATAGTCAACTCAAAATTTTTGGAACTTTGTTTGAACAATCATGATGAAATCTATTCATCGTAGCATATATTTTTAGAGAAAACAAAGGTACAGAGAAAAAAAACGGAAATTTTCAAAAACAGAAAATATATTTAGTAAAATTTAAAAAAATGGTAAAGTTTTACGAAAAATATTCAGAAAACGCCACCAGAAAACAAAAATATATGTTTTTATTATACCAAAATATGTCAGGAAACCTGGAACTGATTTTATCTTAAAATAACGTTTAACGAAAAAGTATATCTACGATAATACGAATGGAAACTAACACAAGAAAATACTTATATTGCAGATACATCGCTTGTGATAGGTACCTGACGAAAATTTTCGCAGCTCAACTAGCCCACAGTTGGGAAACCTTGATGACCGATATATACAAATAAATATGTCGACATTTTTACATAGGTAGGTAAAAACAAAAATTAAGACTTTAATTGGGATCAATAAGTTAGTTTTTTTCATTTTGAAATTTCAAGTACTCAGTGGTTAGGTAAGTACGTATAAAATTCGAGAATGGCTATGAAATGCGGGAATAGTTGAAAACTTGAAAGAATTCACCGAATACTTTACGAGTCTATTCGAGGAAGTTAAAAGGAAAGGAACTGAAATAAGTTCAAGTTTAAAATGAATTTTTAAAATATACGTTTTTATAATTATGTACGATAGTCTGTTACCATCCCCAGGCGTCCGAATTATTAAAAAACAATTTAAAAAACTTTGAAAAAAAAGAACCATTAAGGATTTGAACCCACGCCTCGGAGGTAATGATTCAGCTCTCTAGGCAGGCGCCGCACCCTTTGACTACATAGCACTTGACCAGTACAGAAGAATGATTTCTGTTTAGACATGCTGGCATTAACAGCCAACCACGGTGTCGGGCTTGATATACGCTATCCTCGTGAATTGAACGGATGATCCTTATCAATGTTGTATTCTAAATTAGCGAACTTAAACATCAAAATTATACGCACGTTGCCTACTTTTATACCGCCATGTCTTTACAATACGAAGTACATTGGGTTGACGGAATATTACTGGTCTAGTACTATACGTACGTATAGTCAAAGGTCGCTCCTGACTATAATTTCAAGAAAATGAAACGAACAAAAACATGCGTTTGATAGTAGGGTGATTTCAGCGCAAAAATACTGCGCAGGTGTTTGAAACCGAACTACATACATATCTCGTTTCGTCATGCGGTAACTTAAATAAAAGCGTATGATTACTTGAAGGGAAGGGTCAAAGGGTAGGAATTTTCAAAAATAATTTCAACGATCCAAAAAACATCGAAAAAATGTCAATTCTTTCGAAACGGAACCAAACCCTAGTCGCTGAAAAATTCAAGGTAAAATGGTTTTAAGAGAAAAAAAACTTCACCGAGTAAGTAGTGCTCGACATTAGCCGATCGAACATCAAAAACGTCACACCTAATCGAGAACCTTAATGTGCCTCTTCTCAAAGGTACGACTAATCGATTCAGCATTTCTGGCGAAATGCGAATCTCAATTCAATCAACAAGTTACCTGCTTTTCATTTTCACTCAAATATCACATCACGCGACCACACGCGAACAATGGTGCATTAAAAGTTACGCACCCATATAAAAAAAAAAAATTCCTCGAAAATGAGTAACTTGTATCTATTTGGAAAATTTTTTCGGCACTCAGTCACGCACAACCATCGACCACAAAGTACACGGACATCATGCAAAATGACGACGACGCCGCACAAGGCATAACATTATAATAGCCATTTACTTGCCAAATACCAAATCGCGCTCACGCATATATAATACCTATACATATGTACAATGATAATATAAACGCCAACTAACTTTCCTGGGCACTTTTCAATGCGAACGGGTTCGCGAATTCGCATTTCGTTGCCATTTACGACTGTTTGTATTCCGCGAACAAGTATATTCATCAATGAACGGTGGCGTCGACCAAAGAATGTATTCGCAAACTGTGGTTCCAAGTCAACCATTAAACCACCCCTTCTCGCTTCCGAACTGCCATATATACGTTCTGCCTTGCACATTCGTAGGGCAGCCTCAGCCTGTATAAAATACGCTGCCAGAATAGACAACGATCAACGAGGTTTGTTTGCCATAGGCTTCTTTCTTCTTTTTTCTTCTCTTTTGGTTTTCACACGTGACTGATTCATCGAAGCCGTAAATTTAATGGCACCATCAGAAGAAGAGAATAGGGGAAGATAGTGCGTTTGATAAATATATATGTGCGTGTGCGTGCGTGCGTGTGTGCGTGTGTGTGTGTGTGTGTGTGTGTGTTTAGAGATAACAAATATAGAGAATTTTTGTTATCTATATTCAAAAACTAGCGATACTATCGATAGTTTCTCATCTTCATTACTTTTTACAGAGGTTGTGGATCAATGCAGCAGAGTAATTGTGTAAAAGAAATAAAGATGTACTCAAAATAACGTCTCAGAAGTGTGTGTAATTGCAGCAGAGCTGTGAATTATGTGCATAGTATAAAGGATAACTGGTAAACAAACATGTACGGAGATAAACGAGTGAGCAGCGGAATAATGTATCAGTGTAGCCGTGATTAAAGGTAAAAAAGTATACACATAAAGATAGTCAAGTGTTCGCAGGAGTGCGAGGATTGGTGGTCCCAACACTTTTGCTTAAACACACCATAAGCGCAACTGGGATATGTTTTCACTGGGGCTAAGCTGTCAACTTTTGAAAATTTAAATTTCAGAATGAATGTCTGCATTTCATGTGCTCATCATAAGGTTAAAAAAACTCGAAAGTAGCAGCAGCTAGTATTAGAAAAAGTAGGTTTTCAGAAAGTAGAAAATCAGGTGCTAAAAAGTTTGTAAAAGATCATAATTGAGCCCATGCGTGCAAGAAAGGTGGCTGACTAAAAATATTTTTTCAGTTAAACACATCTGAAACCATTGATTCGGTTGCAACTTTTTTCTCTCTGCGATACTATCACCAGGTTTGTTTTACTATTAAGCTGCAACCCTCTAGATTCATGTTCGAACATTCCTTAAAGAATATAACTCCTGAAGTTTTCTTTACACTCGTCTGAAAAATGTTACTCATCCACCTTTCTTGATATTATTACTTTTTTTTTTAATTTTTTCTTCACTTTAAAGCAGTCTGCTGAAAAATTTTTTATCAAATATTTATCCCTGATGAATTATTCAAGTAGAATGTACCATCAGCTTTCCAAATATCATATTCAACTTTGAAAACTAGGAACTTGTACACCAGAAGAGAAACATCAAAAATAGTTACCATATAGTCCTTTACTTTTAATATTTATTTTTCATGATTCTTCTTTCTTCAATTTTCTCGAAATTTTAAGCAAATAATGATTAAACAAGGATTAAACGAGATAAAACATGAAGGCGTAGCGGAAAATTTTTTCAGTAAGTCATGAAAAATAAATAAGATTTGTAGCATTATCCAAAAAAAGGTGATAATGCCAAGAAGGGTGGTAAAGTTAATTTGAGATAACTTAGGAATAGAAAGTCCGATGAAGTTACAAGTTTCACCAAAAAATAGTAGAAGCTCTGCGCTCTACTAAAATAAGCAATAATACCAGAAAGGGCGGATACTGATATCTACCCTTCTTGCACGCAGCGGCTCAATTGACAATTGTAGTAAATTTTGTAACAGTTGACCGAGAATTATACAGATTAAAACCATTACCCCTCTTTCGAAATTGAAACAAAAACTGACTTTACGAAGATACTATCCGACCGATCCACACCAAAACTGGTGGTATATTACAAGAAGTTACATTGAATATCTGTTTCCAATTTCGTAGCTAATGATATAAAATTGAACATTTTATACCCAAAATAAAAATAAAAATAAGTATCGTTTGACCGATCCACACCAAAATCAATAGGTCAGGTCCTTGGCTTCTTACTAATGTTCGTATCAAATCTTGCGATTATCGAACAAAAATTGCGACATGTACCATGGTAACAAGAAAATGGAATATGGGTACATATTATAAGTATACATGTGTTATGAATTTCAATTTTCGGCGCCAATGTTTTCCTTGGGTTATGATTTATGAATGGAAAAACGTACCAACCTCCACCTCCAGATCGTTTCATGAAATCGAAATTAGTGAGTAGGTTTTCACAGAAAACCTACTTAAAAATAACAACACCGTACATCTTAATGGGAAAAGAACTGATCAGCATGTGGCCCACAACACATTTTGATTCTATTTAACTCTGGTTCCCACGCTTTGTCTTTTTTCGCCCCTTTTTCCCAATTTTTCGGTGGGGCAAGAGCACCAGCTTACCACACCATCACTGCGCACATAAAACACGAAAAAAGCTAAAAACTGGCGATTTGGTACGTTAAAGAGAGAAAAAAAAGAGTTAAATATCAAATGAACTGAGTAAAGCAAAAAAATTAGGTATCGAAGAAAAAACTCGATATCGATAGTATTGATGGTTTTCGATATTTTTCCACCTCTAGTATGGGTGAATCTATGTAAGTATAAGTGAGTGAGAGAGAGAAAGAGAACAAGTTTAAGAAGCAGGAAAAAAAAAAATTCCAAAACACATTTTCAGTTGCTTACCTTGGGTTAGTCTTGTTGGATGACTGGCCTTCAAGCCATCCACCTGTATTGGCACATTTTCACCATTCGGATATACGACCACAATTCCGTTGTTGTTCTCGATCCAACAATGCACCTCCTCAACTCCAGTACCATGGATAAAGATATCCGCCGACGAACTGCTGCCAACGCTAATACGTCCTGCCACAAAAAAAATAAAAATAAAATAAAACACACCCAATAAGTGAAAAGGGGATAAGTAGAGAATAAGAGAATATTTTCACGTAATGCACGCGTAATAACGATTAAGAGATGAGTGGACGGGGGCGAAGGGGCGAAGAGAATTGTCCACACTTCGGAGGTAGGCAGATCATCATAGGTTGACGATGTGAACGTGCGAAATACAACAAAGAGAGTGAAATGGAAAAAAAAGGAGAAAGATAGCTATTGTCTTAGAATCGATTATATTTGATGACAAAAATTTTCACGAATGAGCGAGAGAGAAAAAATAACTGACATCAGTTTGACACTTTTTCGTGACATTGAAACGGTCGAATATTTTAGCACTTTGTGGTCATGATTAGCTGGTGAAGATTGAAAGCGGTTTCATGAGGTCATATTTTCTGCCTGAATAATATGTATATACTTATTTTGCAATGCGAATGAGTCATTGTCATTGCTACGGGAATAAATGTCATACATGCGCTGGTTTTACGAACAATATGAAAGACTGAGAGTAAAAATAGTTGTATGCAAAATATGACTACGAGTTGAATAATTTTATTTGTCTTTTTCAAACACAAAGTCTGGAGAAAAGTCGAAAACGTTAGACATAGAACGTAAAAGATACCTACTGATATTTCTTAACTACAGCAAACTACTGCGAAGTTTTTAGATCGCTTTTTCAAATTCAATGATTAACTTATTATATTTTTATCGAGAGGAATCTTATACAGAATGTTCACAAATGTCATTTTTGAAAAGCAACGTGAATAGCTTTATTGAGTCATAATTTAACGAAAAATCAAATAACGTTTCAAGTTTATTTAGGAAATATTCGCGGAAATGAAGACACAACTTAAAGTACCAGATTTAGATGTAGGTATCCGACTTTTTTTTTGGGGGGGGGGGGGAGAGGAGACACATTAAAACGCAAACTTACCATTTGGGACGATCATATGGAACAATTAACAATCAATGAGCTGCAGAATGCTATTCTGGTTAATACTCAGAATTTGATTCAAATGAGAGTCGATATTTAGATTCACTCAAGTAAATATGTTGTCATACCAGACAGAGATTCAGAGGCAAAGTCAGGATTTTTTCAAAGGGACAGGCCAAAAAAATTAATCACTTTATTTGAGAAATTTATCATATATGAAATCTGCAGTCGCATATTTGTTACTAAAATTTTTTCCAAGTTTGAAAAGTGACAAAAAAAAGCTCATTGAGAGGCAATCGCCTCCTTTGCCCTCCCTTAGCTACGACCTTACGGAGGTTTATCTATTCGAACAATTATTGAGCCTTAAATAAAATGCCTACGAATACAACTTTTTATTTATATTATTAATAAAAGTGTAATATTTCTGTTTTTGGACATTTTCTCCGTTCTAAATGGTTGGAATTGATTTCAAAAAGTAGATAACTTATTTCAATGGGAAATGTTACTATTATTTTCGTAAATATCGATGATACGGCCCTGAAACTTCCAACATTAGATTTTCAAGTTAATTTTGATTCAAAAAAGTTACTGATATTGCTTGAAACTTTTAGGTTAGCAGAAATTTCGATAATACATATCTTAATTCGATTTTTCGTTAAATTTTGATTTGGAAAGACAACGACAACGACCTACTCACATTGCTTTGCACGAATGATGGGGAATTTTTAAGTTATCAAAACGAAACTCGGTTGTATTTTTTCTTATGACGCATTTGCGAAGTGAACACTGTGCAGGTATACACCTTTACCAGAAAAATTAAAGAATCATAAATCCAAAATTTTCACCACCATCAACTCGAAACTGAAATTCTTATTCCGAAAAAATAAGACAAAACGACCGCCGTGTATCTCTCCAGTATTAGGTAAATTATACTTATTTTTTTGCGTATGTTATACTTTCCAATTGAAATAATTTACATTTTCTCGTTACATTTTTCCAAGAAAAAAGCACGAGCTTCATTACTATCGTTTTACGTATACTTCCCTTAGTTATATTTTCTGTCATAATTGAAATCGAGAAAAACACGACAAAGGATATGACTACACTTTCACATTGTTGGTAAATTGATTAGTTGGCATTACTGTGAAACTATGGGTACAGCTTCTTGGAAACCGGTGGCTGTTGCCTAAATCACGAGAGAGATAGACGAATATAAAAGTGCGCTCGACATCTAAATGAAGAATTTCGTCAATTTTCAGTAAGTTCGATTAGTTTTTTTCAGATTTCAAATCAATTTCGCCACAACAATCATGGAAAGGAGAAATTTGACCCCGAAATTGAGGCACATTCAGGTCATTTTTCACAACTTCACTCGAAATAAAATCAGAATAACTGCATCAACTTGAAATTTCACGTAGTAACTTCAATGTTCACATTTGTACGAGAATTTCAATAATATTGAAGAAATATAAATTCTACCCAGTGGAGAGCACTTACATTGAACACCAAATAAAACTGTTTTCTCTCACCAAACGAACAGACGAGACATTATAATTCAAATCTGGTCAACATTCACCAAACCACCTCATTATAAATGCACATTATACTATTATAATACACGCGATTTATACATTTTTAATGTCTGATAAAGAATTTCGGGTAATACCTGGAAGTAAAACTGGAAGCGAAAAAATTAACCCGATTATTATCAAAAATACATGTACCCAGTAATTAAGTGCGATAACATCGACAATTTGTTTCGACGAACGAGAATTTTAGCCATGAAAATAAGCATGTTCTGTTCGCATTAATGAACTAATTCATCGATAACTTGAAGAGACTGCACACCATAAAAATATTCGACTACTTGAATTTTATACTCATAAACAGGTCTTCTTAATGGATGAACGTTACGAATTCGGGAGAAAAAAAAAAAGAAAGGTTGTTATCTTCGTCCGTCGTTTTCTTTTTCATAAGAGAAAAGGTAGCAAGGAAATTTGAAAGCCATCACTCAACCACCATATTAAATTATTCTGGATTATATCAAAGGATAAACACTTGAAATATCTCAAGTTCCTCGAGCACGTGCTCGCGTACGATTACCAAGGAACCACCAAAAAAAAAAAAAAAAATAAAAAATAAAAATAAAACCCACAGTAAAACCTTACCTTCCACAGACATAGCGATTTAATTTTTTACTTCAACTTTTTCTTTCACTACAAACAGACCAATGTCAAGGGCCTGGACGATACACCGAGAAAAAATAAAATAATTTAATTACTCGTTTTGGCTATGCTAATGCTAGTTGATATTAAAGTGAAAGATTTCAAGGTGGAGAAAAGTAAAAGAAGCAAAATAAATATTGTAACCATTTGTTTCGCAAAATAATTGCTCCTCCAAGACACGAAATGGCTACAGTAAAAAACAGAAGAGAGAAAAATAACCGAAAAAAACTACGAAACAAATGATAATTTTCAAAAGGAAGTGTATATCGTTGGAGTTTTCTACGATAACTACCGATTTTTTTAACTTTTTCTTTGGAATGAATGTTTATTTATTCATTTTACATAATTTTTTTTTTTCCTCAACGAGGGTAAAAAAAGGCGGCGTGGTTAACCGAGACACAAAACCGTGACAAAATAATACGATGGTAATACAATACCTAATAATAACGATTATTCACAATTAGTGGGACGACGATCATTTTTTTTCCACTCTTTTCCAACACTCAGTTGACATAATTATCGTGATTTATTTCTGACTACCGACTATTTGCGACAATTAAAATAAAATATAAACTTTTTTGGAGGTTTTCGATGGCGTCGACGTTCGAGCCAACGCAGAAGAATCTCTGAATTCCATTACGGAGGTATGCGGTGGTAATAATGCGGAGAAAAAACAGCTCGACGCTGAAATGGAAATAGTAAAAACTCTTCAAGCCCGAATGCGAGGAAAGCAAATTTGAATTTGGTATCTCAGGAGCAGGGATAATAGCTAAAAAAGTGGCACTAATCCTCTCAACAGCGTTCGGAGTAGCTTACGCTTCTTCCATAATATTAAATACTCTGAGGAGTAACCAAACCAAACTTCGCAATCTCATATTTCCAAACATTTTGAGTTTCAACTCTCTAATGGTCAGGGCTAATAAATTTTCAGATACGATTCGTCTCACCTTCATTATATTTTAGAACGTAGTCACACTCTTGGGATCAGTATTCGACCATCAACAGCGTTCCAACATGTCCCAAAAATTAGCAGATTTAAAAATTAAGCTCGTTCTTCCTGAGAATTTGAATTAATGTACGGTAAGTTCAAACGGAATGCTATGTAATTCGAATTCCGCGATTTACGACTCAGTTTTATCGTAAATTCCCCTCATTACTTTTGATGTCGCGAGTCCACCAGAGTTTTAACACCGAAATTACATCACTCTTTGAGCTGATTTTTTATTTGCATATATAAAATGAATCATCAATCCATTAAGATAAAAACTCAAACTGAGCAAGAAAATGCGTTTTTGATAACCGTTCGTAAAAATAATTCCAAAATGAAGGTAATGTCATTTCGAATCGTTATAACAGCCAAGGATTTTATTCACTGATTAGCCGTAGTCTCAATTACAATAATTTATATCGGCCAATGGCTGCTTAAAATTCTGTTGCGCGATTCGAATTTTTTTTTTTTTTTTTTCCAAAAAAGGCAATGTATTTTTTGAACAGAAATTTCATGGAGTGGAAAACCTTCGGTACTTCATAAAAAACTATTTACAAATTAGAATAAGTAGCTGAACAAATTCTGACTATGAAGATTTTAAAAGCCTCGAGGCCTTTTTTTTCTCGATTTATTCTACAATTTTTCAGCCAAAAAATAATTACAATCGGTGATAATTATTATAAACGGTAGTATAGCCAGAGCTTATTGTTTTTATTTTTTTTTGGTGGACAGCTTAATTGACGATTTTTTTTACACGACAATTAGTGTTTTAATTGTGCGGTATCTATAAAATTTCGCGATTTTCCTCTTACTTTCTTTTCTGAACTTTTTAATTTTATTCTGCTACTTACATTATGAAAAATCAACAACGTATGACTATCCTATCAATATATCCTGCCTTCGTTACTCTTAAATTATATTAGTACAAGTGTAAATATATTTTAGCGGAGAAAAAATTACACAGAATGACGACCACATAATATATCTTGAAGTCCTGAATAATTTACAAGTAACATTAATCAAAAATACTAAAAGCTCATGGACCGGATAACAACGAAAACCATGCGTAAGAAAAACAAGAATGATGAATTTGTGGGCGATTGTTACCTCTAAATCAAATTTAATTATTTCGTCGCTTCACTGCATTTTAAGGAAGCAAATCGTTTTACACATTCTTCTACATTCTTCTCTTTCTTAAGTAGGTTTTCTTTAGAAAATCTACTCATTACGCTTGATGCGGTATTAGTCCCCAGGGTTGTTGGTGGGTACGTTTTTTATTTCATGATATCAGGTAAATATTGGCACCAATAACTCAAATTCATATATATATATATATATATAGATGAATAGACAGATAGATATAAGTCCATTTCTTGTTCCCACGGTAGTGGTCGCAATTTTTATCAAATAATCACGAAATCTCTATTGACGTACCACCATTTTTATTTTTATTTTAGCTATAAAATGGTCAATTTTGCATCAATAGCCATGGGATTTAAAGCAATTATATATCATAATTTATTGTAGTAAGCTACCAATTTTGGCGTGGATAGGCCGGACGGTACTTTCGGTACGGCTATTTTTGTTTTTTATTGGTCATAAAATGCGGAATTTTGAAACCATATGTACGAAATTTGAAACAAATGTTTATTATAATTTATTGTATCGCGCTACCAATTTTGGTACGGATCGACCGGATGATACTTCCGGTAAAGCATTTTTTTTCCTCTTTTTGTTCTATTTCTTTTTACAAAAACTAATCACATGTTCATGTTTTCTTTTTTTTTTATTTCATAACTTTATTATATTTCTTTGGTTTTATTTTAAATTATATGATTATGTACCATACTTTATCATCATAATTAATATTTCATTTTTTCAAGAAAATAATGCTTTTAAATTTCACGTTGTCTAATATTTCGTCAGCAGCTAACACATTTCGTACAATCATAACATACCATTAACGCATATAAACTTACAGACAATTCATGTAACCATCAAAATTCGTAATTCTTTTTCACCAAACCTACTTCTTCTAACAAAGCTTGCTGCACTATAGTTTATTTTTTTCCTAACCGTTGACTTTTAATTAAAAAAATTTTAGTCACAGATAAATATGTAGAAAAATTTATCAACCACGATGATAGACGGCGCAAACAGATAAGAATCGAAATTAATCTGCAGCTGTAGTTTTTTGGTCGTTAAGGAAAGAAAAGATAAATTAAATTAGAAGCGATAGGACAATACTCAATTTCAAAGATATACTCGAGGCAACCTAGGGTGAAAAATTTTTAATTTTGCAAATGCAATCAAAATAATAAATACGGCAACCATAAAATTTCGAACAAATAAAATTTTGCAAAATCGAGACATCGAAAATTTTTTGTAGGTACTCTTGTAGGCAGTAATATGTGAGGAGGAGATAACCAATAAATGGACACAAAATTTCTTCATCAACGAACAAAAACTGTTATAAAAAATGCGAGTTTTTCGAACGAGTTCATTGATTATAATTAGCGCACGTTCTCGTGATTTCTATTAATCGAATATAATTAAAAAGCCTAATAACGCACATCACACACAAAAAATAAGAAGTTCTTAATTAAATACTCATTACCGACGTTATTCGTATGCGTTTAAAAACTCGTTTTCACGACACTAAAATGAGAAAATCATCCGCAAAATGAAAACTACTACGCGAAACCGTTATGTACGTGAAGTGATTCGATAAAATTAACCGCTACCATCGGGGAAGGGGCAGATACACATGCAAATCGATACTGTAAATCGATTACCGACTAGGATGCGAAAAATAATTAAAAACTCGATAATTTCGAAAATTACACGCTTTCGGTCTCGTTAAAAAAACGGCAAAAATGCCTCGATATTCGAATTTTACGAGACCAGCCACAATTATAATGGAGGAAGCTACCCGAATAAAATTCGCATGACATCAACCACTTCCTGATTGACATGCATCCTTCCGCCCACAAAAGGGTCAATAACTGCCGAGTAACGGAATTCATCTTTCCCACGACGAACTCCCGCAGCTCACATTATTCGAGATTTGCTGCAGACATTCTGTTCGACTTTTCTTCCAAAGTCCCGCCTTTTGATTCGGTCGTTCATCAAAACCGCCATAATTATGCTGCGAATCAAGAGACGCCGATTCAAGAATTCCTCCCGCTAAGAATGATTTTCCGAGACAAGGCTTTCATAACGTTATAAGCGCAGAGGAACTCTTGTTCAGAAGATTCTCAGTAGTGACACGAAAAATTAGAATTTGTCTTGGCCTTGTACATTTTGCAAGAGCAATATCGCGACCAATATCATGCGTACAATAACAAGACGAAAATCGACCATGCAAGACCGCGAAAATAAGACTCGAATATATCCAAACCAACACTCAACACTCTACTTGAGAAAAAATATGAACCAACTGAAAAATGTTCCCCGTTTTACCACTTGGATAATTTGCATCATTTACGGATTAATGTTTTCATTTTTCCCCATTTGATAATTTACCGGCGAATATGGTAAGTTACCATCTCAGATATTTTGTAAGAATCTAAATAATAAGTTTTTATTTAGCCATCGACAATAGTAAAAACTTTGTACGCCAAGAATAAACTTTTCTAGCAACACCCCAACTAAGACCGACTGTGAATAAGACGAATACCAAGGGTATGATTGAGACTTGACTCTGCAAAATGAACACCGAATATGCCAGATCAGGTCTAAGACCAAGATCAGTTTCGTTTGGTCTTCATATTGCTTTAGCTTATCACTAATTTTCGAGAATACGTTTACAAGTTTGGAATTAAGAAATGTCGAGTTAATTGAAAAGTGAACAAAATTTAACCAAATGTACACTTAGATTGGATTCCAACTTTTTGAGTAGGTTTTATTTAGAAAATCGACATATTACGCTTGGTACGATATTATCCCCAGGATTTGGGTTGGGTACGTTTTCCGTTTTATGACTTCACGAAAATTTTGGCACCAATAACTCAAATTCATGTATATATATATATTAATACCTATATAGATAGATAGATAGATAGATAGATATATTTCTTGTTTTCATGGTTTTGGTACAAACATTTGTACTAAGCCAAGGAACAGACCTTTTGATTTTGGCGAGAATCAGCCTAATGGTACTTCCGGTACCACCATTTTTGTTTTCATTTTGGCTATAAAATACACAATTTTGCACCAATACCCACCAAATTCGGAATAAATATACATTTTAATTAATCGTAGTACGATACTGACAGTACTTTCTGTAGCGCTATTTTTGTTTTTTATATCGGTCATAAAATGCGGAATTTTGGAACCATATGTACAAAAGTTGAAAAAAATATTTATTAATATAATTTATTGTAGTATGCTACCAACTTTGGTGCGGATCGACCGGACAGTACTTCCGGTAAAGCTTCATTCTCTTTTTTTTCTAATTTGCATGAACTTTTCTTTTTACAAAAATTAACCACAGGTTAATTCATGTTTTCTTTTTCTTTTATTTCATAACGTTATTATAATTTTTGGTTTTAATTTAAATTGTACGACTATGCACCATACTTTATCATCATAATTAATTTTTCATTTCAAGAAGTAATGCTTTTAAATTTCAAATTTTCCAATATTTTGTCAGCAGCTAAAAAATTTTATTCAATCATAACATACCATTAATGCATATAAACCTACAGACAATTAATGTGAACATCAAAATTCATAATTCTTTTTTTCGAAAACCTACTTTTTCTAACAAGGATTGCTGCGCTATTTTTTTTTTTTTTTTTTTTCTAAAGGAAGTCCTCCACAAATTAGAATTCCCTTGCTAAGGCAAGAGACAATTATATTTCAGTATAACATCAGACATAGATACTTAGTCTTTATTTAGAAAGTATAATCATTTTTTGATGATTATAGCATTTTATTCTTGATGAAATTATGTAATTAAAATCGCAGTAGTGAGTAGAATTAAAATTGATGAGACACAGCTTTAGTCGGGTATTTCTCATGCAAACTTTTACCACAAGTTTTAATTTTGGAGCGTAAAATTAAAGTACGACGGACTCCAGGGCTAATCCCCAAATAAGCCGTTTTACAAGCCCGAAAAAAAAAAGATTTTTTTACCCGATAATTTTTCTCAAGGCTTCTGTCGGACCATCTAAAACCGAGAGCTCTGCATAGTTGGCCATTTTACCCTCAATCTGCATTTAAGAAGTAAGCTTAAAAATCAAGTTTACATATAGGATTTTTAGTACTTAACAGCTAATTTTCATCGATGTGCCATCAATCCAGTAACTTTCGCTCAGCTCACATAAAATTCCCAAAAACATTAATTTCGTAAAAAAGGAAAAAAAAATCGGATAGGTAGCTTCTTACTGGTGAAACGAATTCTGGTCGAATAGTGGAAATCAGTCAACAAATATTATACTGTGTGTTTTCTCGGTCTTCAGCATATTCTAAATAAAACTCGTCGAATTTCGTATTCGATTCACCACGGTATCATACAACGGCATTATTCAAACGAGCAAATTATGTGTGGTTGGATAAACCTTCTTTTAATCAAAGATCACACGGAATGAAAACGAAAAAGAAAAGCGAAAACTATGACTAATTTGTAATTGACTAATTTTGAAATTAGCGGGAATCGCCAGAGAAACCATATTTGATTTTCAAAATCGGAGAAAAATTAGGGTTCGTAGGCCAACAAGACAAAAATCCACGGAGTAGCTGATCTGAAATCGAAGGAAGGTGGTGCGAAGGAAATTCGTATGGTTTAATCCGAAGACAAAATGAAAATGAGCTCCGAAGAACACTTCGACTTCGACCACCACGAATTTTACATTCAAGTTTTTTCTGGATAATTTTAAGCCCAGTGAAGACTCACGTATGTTTTTCCACATTTTGGAGGAAGACTATCGTTTACAATCATAAAAAAGCTCAACGAGCACTAAAATTACGTGAAAATTAATTTCAAATTTTATAGTGATTAAAAAAATAATTTCTCGAGTAAAAAAGTTGACTTTTTCCCAAGGTAAGCAACAAAATATTTTCGACTTTTTACTAGGATAACATCGAACATAAATAAAAATTTAAGTTTGCTATTACAGATGGTTAAAAAAAAAAAAGAAAGAAAAATAAATCCGAAACTAAGTTCAGGTATGCAGGCACTGGAAAGAAACAAAATTTGAATTTCCTGTGATTTTTCATCATAAGGTATTTAAATTGCAAAAGTAAAATGTTTGAGCAGTGTTTCTATAAAAATATCTTTTTGTGAGATATAACTTCCTAAAGAGTTGTAAGTACACCAATTCATTGAAATTCTCATGGAAAAAACAAAATAAAATCGTAGGTAATAAATTTTTAATGACGGTGTAAAAATTTATTAAAAAAAAACAAAAAAAAAAAACTGAATGCTCGTTGACGATTATTTTTGCATTGCTAAATTGCTGCACCAACATGAGCTCGTATTATCACCTCCTGATGCATTTGGTGTATTTCCCAACAAAATATAATGTGTTCTGAAAATTGAACGTCATTATTTCGGATTGTGAAAAAATTATGTTCGTAAGTAGATACAAAGTTAAAGTTGCGAAACATGTTATTTCTTCTTTGACCAGCGAGATGTAAAAGAAGGAGAGCAACACTCGTCATTCGATATTTATTCAGACATGCAGAATCTCCCGCATCTACACCATGATACGACATGATAGCATTAAAAGCGCTTTTTCTGGTTGGTTTCTGAAGAACCGCGAACAATATTGAGCTCAAAATCATAATTCGGCTACATCAAGGTTACCATAATATATACATTAGCACAAAAATAAGAGAATTCGTTCGCAATCAGAGATACAAGGTTTTAATGCTGCTGCGAACTCGAGATAATTTTTGTGATAAATTATACGAAGCGAAGACGAACCGAAACTGTGTTATAAATCAGATTTTACAAGCCATAATACGATAAATCTGGGTACTAAAATTGCGGACTGACGGATGACACAAGTGAAAGATTCGCTGCGGGCATTAACCTACAGAGAGAACAAATCACAATAAACGACGACCTTAACCTCGTAAATTGCGACAAAATTAGGTTAAATAAGACAATACTCGGAGGCTTCTCGCCTAAGTTGCCTCAATCAGGCGAAATATGCATAAATACCAGCACTCGGAAATTTCGAATATGTTTTAATTTTTTTTCTTTCTCGAAGCATACGCACATGTCAGCGATATTTTGAATAAATTTTCTTACAATTATCTGCTAATAATGTACGACCCATAAGGCCGGCACAAACGAACCCGTTTTCGAAGTGTTGATTGACGAGAGGCGAAAGGAAATTGGCATTCTGGCAAGAAAAAAAAAGAGAAAAAAGAAAAAAGTAAGAAGGAAAGAAAACAAACAAATCCAAATTAACATTAATGAACAGCACGCAAGCCAATGCTAATTTCTAGTCGATTGCATAACGTGTATCATCGGTGAAGGTAATTGCATGCGAAAAATAGAAAAATCTAATCAATGCTAACGATTTTCTGCTATTTGCCATTCAGCTGGTTTAAATTCAAGTGCAACACACATTCAAAGTGCAGACTGTACAGGCCTAACCTTATTAATTCATTTTTTGCAGCAAAAAGTACCCACATTTGGAACAGATGCTGCCACAGCTGAATTTCAGAGCATTTTCATCAAAGGCAAACGTCATAGAATCTTGAAAAGAAGACAATTCTTTAAATTTAAACCAGCGTACCTGTAATCACTGCCATCAATAAATAATGTAAAATGCTGAATACCGACTGTTACGTTTTATCGAGTTAGAAAAAAGTAGTAGAGCAGTAACAGACGAGCTCGAAATGAATACTGAAAGCTATTTACGACTATGAGGGTGACAAACCGCATCCTGGATCGGATAAAGAGTGATAAAAAAGATCACAGTCTTCCGAAAGATATCATAAATGTATCAGCCGGCTGTAACTGAAGAACCGAAGAAAAAGTGAATTTTAGCAGGGCAGATAATCCGGGCCATTCTCACCGCACACCACTCTACAGCCATGAGAAATACTCCCTCAAGTATTGTAATAACCTAAATAAAATACTCGCGCATGTCCGAACATTCTTTTTATTCGATTTGACCACAAACAGCACTCACCTACGTACTTTCACCAATCTACATAGCTGCTCATTAATGAAAGAGAAAAACTCAATTGAACCAATTGCTGAGTAAAGGTATTCTAATTTTAGAGAGTTTGCTCAACCGAACTTCTAGTTTACCAAACTTGTGAACTGAACCAAATTAGCCGACGACTTCCCAAGTTGATTCACGATATTTACTGCAACACAACGCGAATGTAGAGAAAAACAAAACATAAAAAAATTACTTCCGAGACCATTTGTTTGATACCACGAGTTCTTAACGAAAACAGAATAGAACTAGTTTTACTACTTTAGAAGAATGTAGTACAAGTAAGTAAACGTTAAGTAATTACGAACTACTGGTCTTTTAGGTAATAGTCAGTTAATACGAAAAGGGGCTCAATATGATAGACTTGAGCAGGGAGTCGGAGAAATCTATCAGACAGGAGTAAGGAGCAGACGACAAATAGACGAAAACGTCAATTTTTATTTTTTAAAAAGAGAATCATTTTGTTCAATGGTTAGTATCCTAGGTGTTCTATATTTGAACTCATTCCAACGACTTCACATTTGAAATATTGAAATGCGCGCCTCAGTGTTACGCGACAGAAAAGAAAAGAAATATTTTTGGGAACAAAGTGCAGGGAGTGTACGGGTTAATGACCTACACCATCAACGAACTTCGCCGGTCAATCTTTCGACTCGGAATAACTTCAACGCAGGATCAAATATTCCACACGACGAAATAGACGAGCGAGTTCTTGAAGGTTAAACCGTTTACACAGATAAAAAAACAACACATTTTACTTACGAATAAAACAAAAATGATGATGAGATGGACTTTTATTCAAAAAAGCAGATATTTATCTTCGATAACTGACCAATTCTGACCAACTCCACTCTGAAAGAAACCAAAGATGGTTGAAGTACCTCTTTTGCGATTAGACTATGAAAAACATAAATTTTTTGTTCTGGGCCTATGATATTTTATATCACGAATTGCATATTTTCGGGGTAGGTATCATCCGAAACAGGCTGACTTGTTCAAATGGTATCGTTATGTTCGTACGTTCAGGATTATCTTAACTGGTGTAACTGATCTGAAACAACACACGCTCTAACTGGTGGGACATCATCTCACTTGACTTCAATGAAGACTATGCAGTCTATATCTAACTTGAAAACTGTTGAAAAATATTTGAAACCAAGAAGTGTATCTAGCAATGTATATGTTGCAGATTCAAAAATGAGGTCAACATAAAATCATATAGGTAGGTACTCCTTCCAATTCTATTAGGCGTTTTAAAGACCCCTCCCCCCACCCAATTTAACACTTAACAGAGTACGTTCTTTTAGAAATGCATTTCCTTTGATATTATGTTTTGGACTTTTCAAAGCCGAGAGGTCAAACTTGAGACAATTATTTACAAAATCAATCCTTGCGCTATATTTACTACTAGTTGTTACTTGCAGATTCACCAACGAGATGTTTGTTTTCTCTGTGTTTGTTTCTTTTCCTTGTATTTATCCCTTTTATTTGACCCTAAATTATTGTTAAAAAATTGATTCAATCAAAAATCGAGTTGGAAATTCGAATTTAGTGCCACAAAAAATATACCCTACTAATCTATTATCACACTAAATAATTAACTTAACCAAATTTTAGTGGTTGAAAATTGTTCAACAAATGATTCAATCCAAAATAAATGTGAAATTTTCAATCTGCACTTCAAAAAACGTATCCTATGATGTATCACACTGTAATATTAGAAAAAGTTATCTTGACACCATTTTTTGTTCCTAAAGAGTCCATCACTTAGTCCAATCAATAATTGGATTAGAAATTTGAATTTATCATCCCACAAAACAAACTGTACCATGTATCAGTGGACAGAGAAAAACATAACCTACAATGTATTTATTCAATGATGTCTGTAACATATATAGTCGGCCATAAATTTTATAGACGACTATATTCTTACACAGATGATACTATTGAATTTTCGTAACAATAATATCTCTAAAAATTCCATTGACTCTTCTTCTTCTTTCTTCACGAATTTATCTTCTTCTTCTTTCTATGGTTTAATAATTCGGTATTTACTCGCCTATACCTAACGGTATTTTTGATGACCTAATTTCACTGGTCCCTTGAAAATATTTGAACGACACATTCCTTTTAATTAATTAATCCCTTTTTCACACTCACACTAAAACACAATGAAAAATACATATCCCTGAAAGGGTATATAAACTTACATTTTTAACAGTGACATGGTACTTTGTTTTAGATTCTTGTAGAGTATTACTCTCTAGTAGAGCTCTGTGAGTTTACCATTGAGACAGTGTGTTACTGTTCTCTAAATTTTACTTGTACTGTTGTATGTACAAAATATTATTTATTATATTGTGATGTTATTAATTGTGTTTTATTATTTTATCTACAGACTAAATCCAGAAAGTTAAGGTCCCCCATAAGAGTTGTGGATAGCAAATTATTTAATTAATGTAATATTACAGAGATATTAATATTCATTTTTGATAGTAATATCTCGTGTACGGTGTACCACATAAAGTGGTCAAATATCGAATAATCACACCTCTTTTATGCTGTTACAATATCTATAAATATTTTATTGACTGCTCTTTTGTGATCTGAAAGGAGAAAATAATTGATTCAATCAAAAATCAGGTCAACATTTAAATTTAATGCCCCATAACACATATCCTGTGATGTATCACTCGAAAATACCTAAACGTATTTTCTTGACAACCCCTTTTTCTGGTCCCAAAAGGGCGAACAATTAGCTCAATTCAAAATTTGACCCAAAATTTGAATTTAGTAACCCAAAACACGTATATTGTGATATATCGCTTGATAATATCTGAAAACATTTTCTTAACCTCCCTTTTGTGGCCCCGAAGGGGCGTACAATTGATTCAACCGAAAATTCGACCCAAGTTCAAATTCAGCTCCCTAAAAAGCGTATCCCACCATCTATCACTTAATAATACCTGAAAACATTTTCTCAACTTTCATTCTGTGATTCCAAAGCGGCGAACAATTGATTCAATCAAAAATTGGACCCAAATTCGAATTCAGTTCTCCAAAAAACATATTACACAGTGCATGAAAAAATTAATCTTCAGCAATTTTTTTTTATTCCTGAAGAGTTAGAATCGGGTTAACACCTGCTGACTGTGACACACACATATAAACTCTTGAGTAAAGTGAGAACACAGACTCGATCATCCAAAATGTCCTGTAAAATCGTGAAATATTGGGCGAACGTAGCACATTTACACACGAAGACACATAAACCATGGAATATACACGGGCTCTGAACTGTCGCTTATTGCTGAAGCACCACTCATTTTTTTGAGATGAAAATATGCCTTTTTTTTCAATTGGACACGAGAACTTTCTTCACGTCATATTTCAAATTAATTGGTGCAGCGGTGATCGATTCCCAACCATCCAAACACAATTTCACGTTTATAATATAAGTAAGCATTTATGAGTATGTATAACGAGTTGGATAGCTAAACATGAAGAAACATTGATTCAGCCAACTTTAACAAAGTTTCTAACTAAGTACATCAAAAGAGAACACACAGTGAATGGACTTAGAAAAACATTCCACATTGCTGAATTCGGTGAAATTTCGAAAAAGAATCAAACCTTAGCTTTCGAACGTGGCCGCACAAAAGACGCGAATTTTTTCGTCAATTTCTTATTGACGAGCCAGCTTAATGGACGACCAATTTGTGTAGGTCGAAAACTCCACGAAATATTAAAACGTTTTCTCGCAGCATATAAAATTTAACGGTGCCACTTTTCGACCACGATAACGTGTCGGTCACACAGCGCTATAGTAGGCTGTAGAAACGTATTATCCTGGTTCGCGAAGGATTCGAAATTCGAATTTTTTTAGTCAGTCAGTAAACCACCAAATAATAGCAAAATTCAAGACCGCTCCGACCACAATACGCATTAATAGTGCGATAATTTCGTTTAAAACCGCCGACGAAAGGAGGCCGCGAGCGAGGGAGGGAAAAATCCCATAAACTGGTGGATATTCATCACCAAAATAGGAACAGGAAAAAAAAAAAAAAAAAAAAAAACCAATTGCATTATCACTTATCCGTATTTGTGAAGGTCCGGTTTTCCGCGTAATAGGACTCTTTTTTCTTCTATTTTAAGAAGCTTTTTTTTCAGCATCGCACTTGGTTACGTACATACGCGCAAAACATGTGTGTGCGTTCGTCGAACGTTCGAATTGAATTACGTCGATAGTTGGGTTATGAGCGCGGACGTAGAAAATGCTGTGAATGTATTCGCAACGATAATTAGCTCCAGCTTGGAAAAATTTATTGTCAAGTACAGCCAAACGAGCGGTGTGTATCGAACGCGGATATTCTTCTATTGATCAACTATCACTGGGATATGACCACAAGCACAGATATAACCGAAACTTCTCGTTATTAGAACTGAAACTTCTTCGAGCACAACAGATGGAACCAAGAGCAACTCGGACATCATAATTCTAGACTCAAAAGTGTTATCAACTGGTTTGTTATTGTAGTTCGAAAATTTGTTACAGAAATTTCCAGTTTAACCAATCTGCACGATCGAAATTAGTCGAATATCATCTAAAAATTTTTCAACAGATATTTAGGTTTGTTAAAATTGGTTAAAAAGAGACGATTATTGAGAAGATGAATTCCGGATAAACCAAAGCAACCCGAAGAGAAGCAGGTTTGCTGTTACTTTTATTTTTTGACGCATAACACTCACTTATTAACCTGCGTAAGGTTAAAACAAATAGGTAGGTATTATCACACACATCCAATACGAGTTTAGAAAACGTCACAAGAAGCGCAAGATTATTATCTTATTTTCGCTCAAAGATGAATTTTCAGCTACTGACACGAAGGACACACGTATAAATGATGACAAACCAAGGGGACAAAATTAGTCAATTTTAAACGACAAGCAGCGCTGAATGTGAAAAATACTCGAACAAATAAAACTAAGGCAGATAAAGAAATCATCTATTGAAAATTTTGAAACGTTTACTTCAACTTAACACAGTTGAAAAATCAATTAATTTTTTTATAACTTTGGTAAGAATGATGGATTTTTGCACATAATAATGATTATATTATTCGTTTTATTTTTTGTTTGTTTATTTTTTCCGGAAAAGGTAGAACTTTGTCTCTAAATTTCTAAAGTCTTCGTAACACTAGAAAAAATCACTATTTATACCTACAGGCAAATTTGTAATTCCGCAGGCATTCAATTCGAAATTGTTTGTTTTAAAATGGAAGTATTTTCATCTTCTAATAAACAATTAATCACAAACAAGTAGGTATGTAAAATTCTTCACTGATGATTTTGATCCGTTACCTAACAAAAAAAAAATACACAATATTGCGATTAAAGTAGGCCAGTATTTCCATAAAAAATTAAAAAATAAACTTTCCCAGTGGCACTGATTCAGCCGAAAAGTTCCTTAAAAACGGTGCTTGATGCATAAAAAATGTAAAAGGAAACAACAAAACGATTTTTCAGGATCTAAATTTGTAAAAATCGTAAAAATCATACAATTTTTCGTAATTTTTCAGACGAAGGGTGGTATAGGAGTTCTAACTAGAAAAACCCTTGTTTACTTTTCCGCCCCTCACTCAATATGGATATCTACTACGTATACAATACTGAGGACAAGCACGCTGTTAACATAAATGGGTACATCTCTTATTGATCGTAGAAACGCACAAAAATCGAAAAAGGAAGAAAATTAGCTCTATCAAATTACTAAAACTTTTATTTTCCTTGTACTATTTACATTGTCCACCCCTTCGATGTAGTTTTTGATTAAACTTTCGATTGTGAAAGTGAACAATTACCAATTCTGCCGTTCAATATTGATTATTCGATTGTTTCGCTACATGGACGAAATACTTTCGCATCAAAAGTCATTTTTAATTTCAAAAGAAAACAATGTTTTCTATTACATTCGCCGCTTTCAAAAGAAATTTACCCGAAGAGAAAAGAAAAACATTAAAAGTTGAAGAAAAAATTTTCCTTAGTTTTTAAACATTTTGCTTCTTCATTTTATAATCGATAAAAATGTGACCGATACTGATCGGAATTTATCGCCGAACTCATTTCAGTGAAAGTTTTCATTGACACTCAGAATATAATGTAGTCTACCTACTCTAGACTTGAAAACTTAATAGCGAATAATAACGAATTGCGAAAAGAAACAATTAAGGAGAAGATAAAATTTTGCCAGTAATCTAGTCAGAAATTATTTCATCCGTGTTATCAACGTGAATGGTTGGATATTTTGAACAATGAGGCAGTTTACAAATAGATGACGAAGAGCTCATGAACTTCTTACACGAGGCCAGATCCAAGATGCAGTATTGTGAAAATCAATTCTGTTTTTTTCAATTATTGAATTAATCAGATTTTAATAACACAGACAAATTAAAAATTCAAGCTTGTATTCCAAGCTAATACACTTGAATAAATTCAACGAATTCATAGCCTGGAGGGAGAAGATGAAAAAATTATACGAGAAATGGTACGGCACATACTCCTCCTCCAAAATCTATTAGCGTTATCTTCAAAGAATATCGTAAGAAAATTTTTTCATAAACTTATACGGAGAAAAATCGATTACATTACGATCCTTAGTTTATTCGGGAAATTTTGCCTATCTGTAAACCATTGTAGCATTGCTTCACACAATTTAAACGAGTGTCGACAATTTTAATTACACACCAGATTAGCTATCAACAATGAAGAGGATGTTCGAGAATGAGTGGGCTGGACTGTTCGAATGGAACAACTCTGATGCTAGAAAAATTACACAACGCAAGATTAAACTTTCCTTTTTAAAAGAAAATATAATTTCCAATCAAGTGCAACGAAGTTTCAAGAAGTCGACGTAAACACTCATTCATTACATCGGTCACAGTAAATCTAGCAGAAATACCTACGCAAACCAAAAAAACCGTTCCACATGAATAATCAAAAGTTGTTTACTATGAATACAACAACATTTTCCATATACCACCCCACAAACGAATATTTAACTGCGTAATTTTCATAAATTTAAATTTTGATACCTACCGTATAATTACAGGGAGCCGCACTCTCGGTTTTGGTCCCACATTAATTTCTATGAATTCTAATTTGTTTTTATCACGCATATGGTTCAAGACCGAACCAAACAGCGTCTGAAAATATCTAAAGTTAAACGGCGTCGCATGCAATGCCACAGAAAGGGATCTCAGAAAGTATTATGAATTATAATGTTTATTCGAGTTTTCTACGACGCTATCCAGACCAGGTTTGTTGAAGAAATCAATTTTTTTTTTTACTTTAATCACGAAGATCGAAATTTTCAGACGTTTAGGCTGAAAGCAGCAATTCTTTTTTTTACGAAATACTCGAGTGCTCGACATTAGTATTAACGAATGAAAAACTTTCGTGTAGCATCACTACGCCGGAATACATAGTTTTTCAATTTATTCATCACCCAAAATTTTAAAATAAAAACTTCAATCTGGGGTAAGTAAAATTTCAACAAAACATAATATTAAAGAATATTTTCAAAAACATAATCAATAACACAGGAGTAAACTACAGAATCCCGGTTCCAATTTCAACCAATTCCAGAATTTTCTCTCTCTCCTGGTCTCCCGGAAAACGATTAAAAAATCGCTCTTTGACTTCGCAGCTCATTCCGCCTTAAACATCGAGTTCCTGCTACAAGCGATGCAAAAAAGACTCTCGTAACTCTTACGCCGTGAATACAAAAAGTGATACTTAAAGCAACACAAGCGACTTGCTTTTCTCAAGGAGTTTTCTGTTTTAAATTTTTTTTTGGAAACTACCGAATCAATAGGCACCAAACATAAAACAGATCTGTAACTTTCTTATTTAAAACAATTATCTCTCATAAAATTTCAACCTGATCCTTTTAGTAGTTTTCTCAGAATTTTTAAAAAACAATTTTTCCAGGAATTATCTGTTTCACATTTTTCTTAGAAACTTCTTCGCACTAATAGGCACCAAGCTGCTATTAGACCTGGTCCTAAATAAGAACTATCTGTTGTGAAATTTTCAGCTACATCTCTTCTGTAGGTACTTACCTAATTTTCTCAAAAACGTGAATACAAAATTTTCACCACAAACTTTCTTTTTTAGTTTTCTCGGAAACTACTAAACTAACAAGCACCAAATTTTTATCGGACCTGCACCTATGAGGACTATCTTTCGTGAATATTTCGGTCCTATCGCTTTTGAAGTTTTCTCAAAATCACGAACACAAAATTTGGGTGATACACATAGGTACACTCCAAAAACAATTAAGTCAAGATGGGAAAATGATGTCAATCGAACTCTTTTGTCACGGAACACGAAATTTCAATCATCTCTAATTTTAACCCTACCGTACGATCAATTTTAATACATATCATTTGTTAGCAAACTGAGTAAAAATTACACTTCAATGAGTGAAAATGGGTCTCCAAAAGCTATGGATCAGCTCAAGATCTGAAGAACTAGATCAGTTTTCGCAGGTTTTCAGAAAAAACAAAAAACAAATATGTTATCAAAAATGGTCTAACACAGGACTACCCACTGAAAGTCAGGGTCATGACCAGCCCATAGGCTAAATGTTTCTTATAAATCCGTAAGCTCAAAAACTTTGAAAATAAATAAATAAATATAAACCTGCTAAAAAGTATAACGAAAGACATTAGAACAATGAACATTAAACCAATAAGGATACGAACTTCGTAGCTAAAAAATGAAAGGAAAAGTTATGCCAACAAGAATACAGAAGATAAAAAAGCGAACAAACTGGTACATAAATTCAACAAGCAGTCTCACAGCTTGGATAAAATTGGATTCGGATATTCGATAAAGTAATAAATATAAATTAAGGGTCGGATAGAAATAGCAGCCAATATCTTGGTAAATAACGTAGGCCACGGTACTTAGTCCGTAATAACGTTAGAAGGGTAATAAATTAAAGAAATATAGTATTTCCAGACGAATATACCGAGCGCAATACAAACCAGCTCAGTTATGAATTATCTTTGCATTAGTAGGGTAGATGATTTTTTTCATGTCACACGAATGCCGAAACATGAGAATGCAAAGCTAGGAAATTAGAGCTTGGCATTCGAAAGAAAATTTTGAAGATTTCGAAGATTACGTTGTTACGTAAAGGAAAGAAAGTTGAAATATATACTTCCAACTTTCATCAAACTTTAGCGAAGTGTACTTACATTCAAACCCAGACTGAGTCGAATGGGAATAAGTTAATAAAATAAAACTTTCATGACGACCAAATATGAAAAAATTTAGGAGCATATTCGAAGAAAAATCAAACTAAGTATGCAGTATAAGTTTCTGTTAAAAAAAAAAAAAAAAAAAAAAAAAAAAAAAGGCAACAGAATGTTACGAATAAACTATTTCTTCTGGGCAGTAAAGATGTGATGACGAAAATTGTTTTCAGCAGTCCTCAGTCAGTTCTGCGTTTTAGACCCATACCACATCTAAATGTAGGGCAGATTTTTATGTTAGAGAACTTTAAAATTCACGTTCCGGTTACTACTGATAAGTATTTCAATTCCAGACAAATCAAGGGGCTGCAGGACTTACATGATTTCAGTTTCAAATACCTATGTCAGGTCTGGTTGGTGGTTAGTACTATTTCGAGGATGTGAAACACCAGACTAGACAAGATGAGGCGTTTGACAAACGGGGCAATTGAAGAACGATATGGATTTTTTAAATCCCTCTAACACAGCACAAAACAATAATAAAATGAAATTTAAGGAATTCACTCAGTAGAGAAAATAAAAAATTTCGAAAAAAATATCAATTTCTAGCATTGAAAATGATTCTTGATTTAAGTTGTGAAAAGCGTCCGCCACCCAATTTTTACCAACGTTTTAGGCCTGAATTGTAAGAGAAGGGGTAAATAACGATGGTAAAAAAAGTGGAAGGACAAAATGGTGATGAAAATTAAGGTGGATTTGGTAATGTTGTTTCGTTGTTTACAGAACAAATATAAAAATGAAAAATGAACATTCATAATTCTTTTTCTCGAAAACCTACTTTTTCCAGCGAGGCTTGCTGCGCTAGAGTATTTTTTAATTTTTATTCATTTTTAATGCACTCCTATCGTTGTTACAAGGAGTGACACCTGTGAATTTTTTCATTCTTAAAACATCAAAAGAGAAATGGTATCTGAAAATTTATATTTTCAATCACGCAATAGATACCTATAGGTATAGAAAATGCGTTCAATGTTAACAGAAAAAATTCATAGATTTCGCACATAATATGCAGTAATCTTGGTCACAAAAGATGCGATTAACGAGAAGAACATAACGGAAATACTGCTGTAGTCTAGGTATTTCTACGGATTTTTCGAGTTTGAAACAGCAAAACTGAAAATTCGAAAATTGTAGGGATTTGTAGAACGAAAACATTTAGCAACCCTGCTTTCAGTGTCGGCGTCGGTCACACTACATTCAAAATCGCGTCCATATAAACATTTTAAATGTTAAAAGATTACATCCAAGTCCGATTGTATGCATGTTATGGGAATACATGCTCTTGCGCTGATTCGACGATAAGGCACAGGATACAAAAAGTTATACGGTATGTGAAGTTCCTCGGCACGCTGTAAGCAACTTTTAACTTATTTTTAACAACCATAGGACATGGTGACCACACGTCCCAGACATAAACAAGCAAGCATTCACTTCAAATGCCCAACAAAACACAATAACGAACGCGGACGTCGATACAAATGTTATGTTAAGTCAGTGATTAGAAATTCCGTTAATTCGAACTGCCACATAATAATACGTATTATAATAAACGTATAATAACGCATTAAGCAGCAATTTTCTCCACGTCATTATTTCGTGGTCGAGTTCGTGATTTTTACGTGAGTAATTCGCACAATTCAGTACTAAAAAGTTTGCGATAAAGTATAAAGGCCGCAATTAGAACGATTTAATTTATAGCTGACTAAACGTTTGCCGAACAACCAGATTTATAACATGACTCTTCGAATAAGTCATCTGTTAAATTTAAAACTGTCACATTACCGTTGGGTGGCGACAGACATCATACGCGAACGCAGTTCTACGTCGTGTATCGTTTGTCCGAGCAAACGAATCGCACGCGGAAGAAATACAACAAACTTTTCGCCACACAGTCGCCGATAAATGAAAAAAAATATTGTCGAACGTGCTTCGCAATAATTATTGTCGTTGTATATTTTACTCCATGGTAATGGCCAGCGTTAATGAGATCGACTTTTTACAGACTGGTACAGATAACCAAGTACCTACATAGGATTATAGGAAACGCACAGGCTGCCAAGGCAGCGTACAATGCAACCGAGGAGATTTACGACGCTAGTTAAAACATATGTCTTCCAGACGTATATGTAATGATAAACGGTTACATAATTTTTAAATTCGCACGATGAAACATTCATTTGCTGCACACCACCATTAGTACAGTTCTCAATAGATGCAGTAACGTACATTAAGCTCCCAAATTGTGTGTACGTCTTTCCCACATTTAGCACACATCGACTCGAACACGAATTTAATGCGTACCGCAGATGGTACATACTACGCACTTTCATTTTCTCTGGATAAGAAAGAGCGTATCAATAGCTCATTGACGAAGGGCGATAAAAAGGCAAACCAGATACACTGGAAAAAAAATGAAGATCGAACTTTCGGCTTGAGGCGAAGGGCACCAGAGGAAGCGAAAAGAAAACTAAAAGCGAGTGTCAAAATTTTCTCAATAGATGCGTTTATCTTCATAGGCGTATTTACAAGAAGACGAAGAAGTTTATTTTTCTGGTGGTGTTCGATTTTAATGAATATTTGTGGACAAATTTTATGGAGAACATTATTATTGTGGCAAAGAGACTAAAAAAATGTCAACGTACGATCCAATACATCAAATTAAAATTAAACTATATAAACCAATTAGAAATGACACTTGAAGGTTATTTTATTACAAGGCGAGCTGTTACCAGCAGCTTCACTAGCGTAGTATTTACTAATATTGTTTTAACCCCCTCTTTGTAAACCCAAATGAAATCCAATAAAAAACGAAACTTGCGCAGCAAGCTTTGCAAAAAAAATAGATTTTCTTTATCTGAAAATCACCTCGATCATTAACATTCTTCTAATAAAGTAATATATATATATAATATCTACATATTTTGCAACAAATTACCAATATCACACAAATACGAAGCATGCGATAAAACATACTGATTCCGTATCCTTTTTTTAAAATATTTTATGAATTAATATTCAATTTTTGTGTCAAAAATCATTATTTTTTTGTGAAATGAAAAATTAATTTATTATATTGGTGAATAAAAAATGCAACTTTATGAATGAGATTGATGGTGAAAAAACAAGGTTTCACCGACGAGACTTCACAACAGACAAAACAATAAACAAATAGGGAAAAAAATACACAAACAGGGAAAAAAATTATTTGTTTCCCTGTTTGAGGATAACTATTTTCACGTTGTTCAAATAACAGTGATGAGCCAATAAGGGAATTTGAAAACTGGTACATATTGGTAAAATGTTATCAATTTCTTCTTATTCACTTTTCCGTTTTTTATAATTAGTACAACACACCAGTACCAAACACGTTTTTGGCATGGCTATTTTATAATTTATAAAAATAAAATAACTAGAATAATTCAAAAATTAATGATTCAAAATATTTTTTCATTCACCTATATAGTAAAATACCTTGCTATACAGAACTGAAAAGTAAGCGATTGCTATTTGTATGCGATTGCAGCACTCGCCTTTGGGTCGTGCCACAACTTCACAACTGTCTGTAATCGTGTACTTTACTTCCTTGTATAGTAATGTACTATTAAGTTTTAACTAGGATGAATTTAAATACCATACTTTCAAACCTGCTAAATAAGACCACAATGGTTGGGATAGTTTTAACTAAATCAAAGTTTATTAGAAAATTTTAAAATATTGGACTGTGTTTGGTCAATGGTTTCAACTGCAAAATTTATCTTAAATCGAATAAAATTGCAATTCTCAAGGCTGATGGAGGAAGCCCTTCCGACAGCCCCAGGTAATGAACCATAATACCAATATGAACAAAATTTGAAGCACGAACCATGTTAGGTATACTTTAAATCAATACCTGTATTAAAATTTGTGACTATCGCTTGAAAATTACTCCTTTTTGAGCCATTTATCTTCCAAAAATGCAACAAAATCGCTTCAACCAGACATACCGTAAGGTCTATCCGCACCAAAATTGGTAGGTATTTTCCTTAACTTGAAGCACATATGTATACCAAATTTCAGGCTTATTGATTAAAAATTGCAAACCCGTATGCTGTTCAATAAAAAATACATATAAACTGATCTACCTGAAGGACCATGGGTCCGATCCATACCAAAAACAATAAAATTCTTCCTTAGGAAGATTCGAATATGTGTTATCAAATTTCGAAATCAACCGAATAAAATTACGCCTGGAAATGGACTCAACGTAAAAGGAGGTACATATAAAAAAAATATATAAATTCTCAAAAATAGTGCCAAAATGGTCGGGAGGTTATGAAAAGTAAAACGTACCCACTCCAACCCCTGGGTCCGAATACTAAGGCAATTTAAATAAGTAGATTTTCGTGAGACAGAGAGATATCCACTTCACCAACTAGTAGTCGTTAAGACGATGAACGAAGAGAGGGGGAGAAGTTTTTTCAATCCTCTTTTCTACTTCTTTTCGTTCGGTTCAATAAATGTTTCGTTCGTTTTCTGTTTTCACCGATGGTAATAACTGGTAACTTTTCCCCCGGGGGGGCTACCGACTTCCTCGATGGCAATAAACCTTCCCTGGAATAACATAATTTTTTCCGGAAAATTTCAACAAAATCTGTCCAGTGGTTCTGGAGTGATAGTTTCCAACGGTTGTTCACCTGTACTAATTTATAGTATGTAGAGTTTATGTCATACAGCGAGTAAATACGATACTTCGAGATTTTCACCACCACATCAGGCGCAAAAATGAACTGAAAATAAACAGGCAGTGGAGCGGCGAAATCGAGATTTTGGGGCGGGTGATTCAGTCATATCCCTCCTTTGCTACGCCACGAAATAAATGTTAAACGATTACATACGTGAAAACCATTATTCACAATAAAATATAATACTTCTTATCTTTAATAGCGGATTCTTTATCATAAAGTAATATACAATTGAATTCTTTGAAAGGATTACGAAGAAGTGGTCTCTACACGGAATGGACAAAATCGCAAGACGTAAAACGTTGAAAATTACAAAAAAAATTATTTGAAAAAATAATGAATTGACTTTTTCAAGAGCACATAATGGATCCCCCTCAGGCTGCTAAAATCAATTTAGACAAAGTAGAAATTCACGAAAAAAATACTATAAAAAGAAATATTTTGAAGGTTTTCTCTATTTTCTTGTTACTTTATGCCTCATACAAAAATCTCCAAATTATGACGAGCACGCAAAGTAAAAAAATATCTTTTACATGTAAAGATTTAATTTTAAGTATTTGTTTTAATTCGTTTCTAAACGGGGCGAGAAAATAATTAAGCTAAGTTCAAATCGTGCATTTTGTTTTTTTGTTTTTTTTTTTTTGTATTTTTGCTTTTTTGTAATTTAAATTTTGAAACAGAAGTTTCTGATTAGTAAATTCAACTTTCTTCATATATGAATATGAAAATGACACAAACGTAAAAATTTTCAAGAACACAATGTAATAGGTTGATTGGAACTGTAGGTACGTCTAAGCAAATCTGGTAAATATTAAGAAAAAAAAAAAGGCGCTTTAGTGCCCTTCACTGAAACATTTAATGTGGTACATTGAAGCTATTATAGGAATACAAATCGAATCACTTGCCGTTTTATAAACAAATATTTAAAACGCTCGAATTAGTAAAAATATTTTTACCACTGTAGCTACTTTAGCGCTGTCGATGACTAATGCCACATAATTCTTCCCATTTGTTTCCACTGAACTTACTTTTATACAATCAAAGATATCTAACACAATTGCGAAAGAATCATTGATTGTGGAGAACTGAAATTTTATGGAGACATTGACATAATATATGCTAGCTGAAGATTCTGCGAAAATTTGGCTTAAGTTGTACGTTTGATTATTGAGATATTGCTAAAATTCTCCAATTTAATTGAATTCCTGTTATTTAAATCGTAAGATCTGAATAGAATTTTATCGATATCTCGAGAACCTAACCTACAATAGTAAAATTTTCACAGAATCTTCAGCTAACATCTGTCAATGTTTCTGCAAAATTTCAGCTTTCCACTATCAATAGTTCTCTCGCAATTGCATTCAATATTTTCAACTGTATAAATGGGTAGTTATAAAGGCGGTCATTAACAGCGCCTAGTGGAAATTCATATACTTAATTTTGAAGTTCTTTTTTTTTTCACAGTGGTTCGACTTGTGTTCCTGTAAGACTCTGTGATACACAAGTGTGAAAATAAAATGGGTTACACAACCAAACACCAACTAACACAGACACATTTTTTCTTCTCTCTTTCAGAGCGCCAAAAATTGCACGAAAACTTCACCAAAACTTGGGCTGAAAATCCTTCACCTTTCATATTTTACTCCTAAAGTGATAACAAGTACTATTAAATCTCAATCTTGATTTTGCACTGGAAAAGAAAATATTTTGATCCGACAGAATCTGATTGAATCTTTCCAAGGTTAATCTTCTAGTGAAAAATCGTGAAAAATGATTAAATTTCAAATATCAACATTCAAAACTATCAATAAGTAGGTATAATACCTATAGTTTTCCAATATTACTGATAGTTATCAACGACCGCTCATTAAAACTCAAAAACGACCAGAAAAAAACCCAGAATTTTGTATAATTTTGGTGCCATTTGGTGAAAAAATAGCTCAAGGTTAAAGATCAAATTATTTCCATGTCGTGATAATGATAATTTTTTTTTTTCGATATTGATTCACTTACTCCGGAACTACTCTTGCAAAAATTAACTGAATAAGCTACTCATGATTCGATCGCGAGTCAGTGAAAAACGAAAAAATCCAATGAATAAATGTTCAGTCTGAATCAGTCCCAACTACTGCTCTAAACTAATTGGTTTCAAAACAAAACTAATTGACAAAACAATGTTGCACCCAAGTTTTTGGTTTTCAACATGTTCTGTTAAAAGGGATAACTCAATTCAACTGAAAGAAGTGACAAAAATTCAAAAACTTGGTATGTCCAAATAGAGAAATTAAAAAATATATTTTTGGAACAAACATAGCAGGTGATACAAACACAAGATTATATCTTTCGGAAATATTGTTTAATATTGGAACTTGCAAGCTGATCAGCAGAAGCCTATAAGCATGAATCAGCCAAAAATAAAGGTTGAAGAGAACAAATTTTTATCAAATGTTTATAGTCTGAAAGGCGCAAGTTTTCAGAGAAAAAAATTCCTAAAAGCGCGGATTTTCATCCAAGAACAGAATACCAAAAATAGCAAGTTATCAAACAAAGTGTATATAAGGACAAAAATATAGTAACAAATTAAAATAATTTATCTTGAATTTGAAAATAATTTTACTTGAGAAAAAAAAAACAAAAAAAAAACTGTATAATCAATCACTTCATAATATCAAATGCCACACTAAAGTGCTCGGCAAATGAATTGCGGAGATAAAGTTAGAAGATAAAGCGTGAATATCAGTGGTACAGCGAGAATTTTCATCAGGAGAGGGTTTTGAATTTTACTTTCCTGTTTTTCGTTCTAAATATACGCACTTTGACGATTTTAAAACAATGCATTGCATAATGTAAATTCTTTATGCATCAGTTTTTACATTATACACTGGCTCGTATCCATTCCTCACTTTATACATTTGTCTTTACACACATTCCACACTTCAATTTTTTCATTTTCTTTTTGTTTTTGGAGGGGGTGTTGGAAAAAATAGTGTGTGACACACGTGTACATGGTAGGTGGATTTGCATAACTCGCCTTCTGCTTGTGCTGAAAAAATCACACTCGTATCAAAATCACCAACTTTATACACTTGTATGACAAATATCTATTTTGGTCTCATTTTTTTCTCATTTTACACATTTTCTTTTAGTTTTAGGAGATTTGAAAACGCGAACTCTTCTCCACCTTCTGGCTGCGCCACTAGTGAACATACACATTCATGCAGATTAATTCTTGAACAAACTAAATTTATGTTTGGAACGGGAGAGGAACACGAGGGCTGAAGCTCCTTCAAAAATCAACAGTTTCGTTTCTTTAACTGTAAATTCTGCAAAGATTAACGCAAAACTGAACGGTTACCAATGATATTTTCCTTGAGGCAGCTGAAATCTATCGAAAAACACATCCGGTAAAGTTTTACAGTTTTATGATTTTTTCTTTGGGTGAATTACCATTTTCCATAGTTAGAAACCATTTTTGAGAATTCAATGCATATAAACTGGGTAGCAGTTCTCGAAATTTTCCAGCGTTTTGCAAGCCGCAAGTTATATTTATCAACTTTACCAATATGTATTGTTGGGATGAATGAAACTAACTGTTGGCCGGTACACAAAATTAAACCAGTAGAAAGTAGCGCACATGAAGAGACAACATATAAAATTACGCCAGCTAGAAGAGCTTGGAACACGTACCAGTCGTCTTTTCGACCATCCCCTTAAGAACTACAAATAATTCGCAAGTTGCACACAAACACAAAGTCCACAAGTAACATGTCACACGAAAAAACAAAACAAAAAAAAAAAAAAAAAAAACAAAGACAGAATGAGTAGCAAGCAAAAGACATTCGAGCAGAGATCAGCACAGAAAAATTTGTTAGTCGCAAACAAAAAAGTTGGAAAATTGTCACAAAACTTGATGACGGCCCATCGGACAGTCAGCATGCAGGCTGCACGTGAAAATGACGCAGCTCGAAGGAAGAGGCAGAAAAATACATATACATATAATGAGGGACAAACACAGCGAAAGAGAGAAGAGACAGACAGACAGACAGACAGACAGACAAACAGACGGACAGACAGAGAGAAAGAAAGACAGAGAGACAGAGATAACGTTCACAAAAAGACACAAGAAAACTGAAGGCAAAACAAATCAAAAAAAAATCGCTGAAAAAACAATACCTTTGGGAATGGGATGCAGCGTAACCGCCGTACTAAATCTATCGCTGCCCAGGCTGATCAAATGCGGCGTATCTCCAGCGTGAACTCTGACGGCTCTGCCTTGGGCCTGAACGGCGAAACCGTTACTCCGGCACTCATCCGGCGAAATTACGTCCAAATCGACGTCGCCGCCACTCAGCATACCACCACCGGCACTGACGACGGCGGCACCTTGTGCAGCCATTTTCCCATCATCGTCATCGTTAGCGGCGGCCCGCACAATACCAGCTTCCAGCATAATCTTTTTTTTTTCTTATTTGTTCTGTTTATTTCTGGAGCCAATGGTACGAAAGACGACCGCGCCTCAACATCAATAATCACCTCGTCGCTGCCTTTCTGCCTGACGTTCGTCCGTCAGTCCGCCTGTCTGGCAGTGCCTCTCTGTCTGACTGTCACTTTAGCGTCATCTCCATCATCTGAGCTGGTTTCAAAAAATACGATTCACGTTAAAAGAAACAAAAGTAGAAGATGCGGCGACGGGAGAACGTGAAAAAAAAAGATACAAAAAAAAAAACAAACAAACAAACGTTAATTTTTATAGTTCGCTTTACAGCTTCACCAAAATGGGTACCGACATTACTAAACGCGATCATCGCTGGCATCGCTTTTGGACGAGGAGAAAAATGAATGTCTCACTATCTACACCTTTGTTTCTTCATCATAACCAGCGCAGTATAATCGCATCATTTAAACTTAGAAACTTCGTCAAAACAAAAGCCTCCCTCACGAGAAGAAAAAAGAAAAGGAAACTGAAAAGCCGTCCAATAACGACGAGAAACGTGAAATTATATTTTGTGTTCTCATTGTGTCTGCTGCCCACGTATGCAAGTTTTTTGGTTTTTTTTACCAGATATAATTTTAACAAGATCAGTACAATCTAGGAACCATCAATCATAAAAATAAAATAAAAATAGGCCTACGTGTTTCGCTAAGAAACCTACTGATGATGAAATCTACGTCAACGATGGCACAATTTCACCATAAATCGTTGACACAAGGCGGATAGATGTATTGCTGACTTCAAAGTTGTTTTCTCGCACTAACTGGATGGCTTCACTGAGCGCAGTTTCGGTAGACAAATTCACAGAATGAATTCTATGCTACAAAAATGACTCAGAAGTTCTCCGAGTCATCAACTCTAAATGATAAAGACCATCAAGTCGGTGCAAAATAATATTAACTAAATATGAGTTTTTCTCGAACCACAGAATATGAAAGTTGTTACATTAAAAATAAAATAAGAATCAAACTGATTTTTAACAGCTCGCAAGACAAACGGGACAACAGATAATCAAATGACTTGGAGATTTCAGTCGTTGATGATTACGTACTAAGTAAGCAATTTTTCATTTTTAGATTCCGCACCAATATTAAAGCTCTAACTTTTCAATTTCATCTGCACCCAATGGGGGGAAAAATGAATATTAACCCTTTTAAAAACTTTAGGCGAAGTTTAAACTGAGCTGAAGAAAGGATTCTCAATTGGCATGAATTGCCTCACTTAACTGATGGGTAATGGAGCCTCCAATAGTCAGCTAATGATAGAAACAAGTTGGTATCTACCTACTGATTAGAGCATAAGTCGCATAACATAGGTATCAGTCACGTAACCGAATGAGGGATAACCACACTTTCGTGGAATTAATCATTGGCGAAAGGTAAGGGTTTTCTGTCTTAGGCAGCGATATTAAAAATAATTATTAACTTTGACATGTAACACCCTGTATGTATTATCATTAATGTTAAAAGGTACTTGCATAGTAGAGATACTCAATAGGATGAACTCAGTACGGGACAAGAGATCATTAACCATGCTGCATTTTGACTGGTGTAAGAAAATTTTCATTGTATTTATATCAACAAATGTATTCGTGAAACCTAGAAGTTTTTCTCCCCTAATTTATGACGTAATCAAAATCTTAACCAAGAGGCCGAAATGAATCCAAGTTGAAATATGTGTTCTATGGGTGAAAGTTTTTATAATCTGTAGAATATATTGAAATCAAGAAATTCAGAGGAGCGAGTTCATCTGAAGAAGTCTTCTGGAACTAAGTTTTCTCCAACAAACTTTAAGATTGGCGGTCATTTTTCCAGAAACTATAACTAGGTAGTTTTTAAAAGACAACTTTCAGTTGAATATAAGAACACCGAAGAACCAAATGAAATACTGTCCAGTTACGAAAATTCTAAAATTTTGTCCACTACGCTTTTCAAACCAAGAGTGAGACCGAATCGATACACTGTGGGACTCCCTATAGAACAGACGAAATAAGAGGAAAAATAATAATTGAAAACGTTTAATAGAATAAAAATAATTAAATAAATAACTTTTCCAAATCTAGACAAATAAAAAAGAGGGGAAGCGAAACCCATACCTGATCTCCGATACTCATATAAAGAGTTGAAAAAATCTAACACGAATCAGAACCACTTTGATTTTCTCCACCTTAGTAGATGAGTACCACAATATTTGCGTTTATAATTGGCATCGTATTCAAAAAAAATATTTCGGTTGTTTTTATACTTCGCAAAGGATATTCAATTACCCTTTTTAAATTCAAATCTTCAAAAAAAATATTGGCTTTCTCCGAAAAAAATATTTAAGTGATTACGAGTAATACGTAATGCATTCGGATTATTTTAATAATTTTCACAATCAAAGCAAAGATACGACTGAAAAGAGATCAGTACAACCGAAAGACCAACAATTAGGGAAAAAACAAAACAGCAGAAACAAATAAGTTTCGCTTGGAGCTCATGGAGAAAACTGAGGCAACATTAGAACACGAGTAACCCATAAACCATGGATACTGTATGGATTACGGATGAAGAGCTGCAGGTATCTGCTAGCACATGAAGAATGAAGTGGAAAAGGAGGTGGAAAGAAAGAAGAAAAATAAATCTTCGCAAATTGGACGAATAATAAGTTTGACCGCACTATCGTCAGTTAGAACTGCCGGACGAAGAAAAACGGGCGTAGGTAACCTCAGAGAAAATAACTTTTTTTTTTTTTTTTGCACAACTCTTATTAAATTGTCGAAGAAGTCGGCAGGTAACCAACGATTGGGCTGCTCAGGCTACGTAGGCCATCTTTTTGAAATGTAAGACAACGATAATAATTTAAAATTATCCACGGCGGAACTGAAACAGGTTGTTGCCTTCTCTACAGCCTGACCCTGTAGGCTATAGCCAACAACACTCATTATCACGTTTGCACAGTATAGCTCAAAACATATGATTTTCTTTACGCTAATCTGATCTAGATGCCTTTTCAAACCGAATTACGAAAGGCAGCCGTGGACAAGAAGTGATTAATTTCCTATTGAAACTTTTTGATTTTGTGGGAGATGGGGAAGAAAGAAAAGAAGGAAATCAATGTTTTGCGAATACCACAACCTTCAAAAACGAACTACGAGCAATTAAGAAAGGCGATACGAGCACGATTAAAAAAAAATGCACAAATCAGGACAGAATGTCAATAAAGATTGTTTCATTTGAAAAATCGAAAGTAGAGTCTCTATACTGATTCGTCATCTATAAATATTAATTTGCACTTCGATAAACTTTCAATTGTTCGTTGAAACAATGAATTGTTTAAAAAGGTCCCTAATTCAAAGAATAATTTATTGTTGGCATAAAGATTAATTATTCGTTGTTTGAACCGATGGGATCTGAAGAAAAATTTATAAAATAATTTGAAAAAATCTGAATATTACAGACCGATTCGTATTTGCGTTAAGTACTATGTTTTATCTTCCCGAATAAAAAACTAGGAGAACACTGAACTCTATTTGCGAGCATCATTTGATGAAACCACAAATAAAAAATTAATAAGAACTCATTCATCAAAGGAAAAAATAACAACGTAGACCAGCACTTGGTTGACAGTCAAAATCAAAGAAACTTGGTTATGTTCGAACATTTTTCAACTTACAAGAATATTAGAACAGTATCAGACTTGCTCAATTTTTGACACTAGTCACTTCGTCAAAAATGAGGATAGGCAATTACATTACATTGGTTCAAGAAGCATGCAAAAAGCATCACCTTTCATCCAATCGCACAGAGTCTCAATACGAATTTTATAAGCAATCATTTTCAACATCAATACGTCAAACAACAAATTGAATGGGGGTCTGCTGACGTCATTAGGATACTGAATGCCTGATTCGTATCCCTTCAAACATGCAAGGCGCAACACACCATGATACTCGATTAAACTATGTAACTCCCCTCGTCTCAATTTCGTCCGTTCCTTCTAGTCTCGATATCTGTCAACGATAGAGGATCATGTACTCCAAGTGAAAGACAATTTGATCGAAAATAATTGTAACATTTTTTCATTTTAGTATTTTCGCGGAACAAATCTACTCAAAGTGGTAATATAATTCCGCCAAATTCAACAGGCATCAACGTAAAACATGTAAAATTTTGATATCGCAAACAATCGTCCAGATAGGCAATCTTTTTGAACACCCTTGAGCATCAACTGTTCGTTAAAAAGTTATCTCACGTAAATTTAATTAAATAATGACCACAACATAAATAACAAATCAACTGTACAATTAAACAAACTTATCCACTCAAATAATCATTGGAAGCACCACTCAAATTAATACGTTTCCTCTCGCCATCGAAAAAATTTAAAACCATGTTCAAAACTCATCTCATAAACTAATGAATTCAATAAAATACAAATGATTCCGCGTATTTAAATAATAAGTTCGGAATTGTTCGCATTCCCATACGTTTAAAAAGCTAACTAATTCATTAATTAATTTTTTTAAACTCTATCGCCTTTTTCATTGAATAAGAATGAGGGTCGCGTACTCGGCACAGAAAATGCATACAAATATATACATATATATATTTTTTTTTTTTTCATTTCGTTAACCTTCTCACAAAATATAGAACAAACTGAATGATCCCAGGGAATGCATACACAAAATGATACACAGCACACACACTGAAGCTTTTTCTTTCGCCGACAAGAATTCTATTCATATTTATGTACTTACTGAAGCCCAACAAAGTTTTATTATAGGTACTTGTATCTTCGATACATGAGGAGTCGTAATATCAACTCTACGAGGAATTAAATACGAACTCTTAAGAGTACATATGAAAACGATGACTGACTTATAAAAATATACACATACGAATGTAAGAAAAAAATAATAATAATATGCTAGGACCCACAAAACCATGACCGTCTGCGGCCATTATTTCTGGTTGGCGGCATTTCTTTTAATCCACGTAATTTAGTGCCAAAAAAAGCATCACACGTAAACATAACTACGCGTACATTATGACTAAATTACTCGAAGAATGAACGGAACGAATGGAGAAAAAAGGAAGTGAGCAAAAGTGGTGAGCGAATTTTTCTCATACACGAAGTACAGACGACTTCTAACGAGAGATGTACAATAATTTCGTCTCGAACTACGTCTCAATGATAGTAATATGGTCCGATTTCAAAATTAAATAAATTGGAACGTGATTGTTTTGGCATGATATAATAACCTTTTGACTTTTCAGGATAATAAAGCGTTAGCCTTTATCTCCAAGGTCATCAAGAAAGATTTCCTTCAGATATCTCGGAACTATTAAGTATTAATGATGAACTGCACATAGATAAAAAATAAAACCTGTAGGATGCGAGAGTTGTTTTTAAAATTATTCAAAACATATTATGATTGCAAAAACAAATGCCGTTATGTATACCCGTAATTAAGAGTAACAGAATGCAAAATATGGCTACTTTCGCTACATGGAGTAGAGGCATGGACACTAAACACAAAATCGATGAATCAAATACAGGCAATACAAATCTGGATAATATGATAATCACGTCGAATACCATGGACAGCGACAGTAAAAACCAGAAAGTCTTTGAAAGGACAGAGTTCAGTGACATATATTATATGCTTTTATTCTACTCACTACAGCGATTTCAAAATATATCAATACTGCAGCCATTCTTTCGCAACGAAATAATATTTATTTCGCAAGAAGCTAAATCAAAAGAAAAAAAAAAAGCTTGTCTTTTAAAAACTCCTGTTTAACGTAAACTTATTTAGCATCGTAAAAGAACGGAAGACCCAGTATCGGGGGTACATCTTACGGGGGAAAATAGCGAAAATAGCCGAAATAAGTTTACGTTAAAAACGCATTTTTAAAGGGTAAGATTTTATTTATTTTTTTTTGGCTTCAGGGTCATGCAAAATAAATATTATTTCGTTGCGAAAGGTTGGCTGCAGTATTGGTATATTTTAAAATCGCTGTAGTGAGTAGAATAAAAGCTTATAAAAAAGGAAGAAATTTCCTGGTTTAGAAATATTCGACAGTGGATCGACATACGAGCATCGACAAATAATCTTGCTCAGAAAGCTGCTGTACCCTAATCAGAGATGAGTTAATCCGTCAACACACAGGAATTTAAAAAGCACAAGAATAAGAAGTTCAATAAAAGCTTACGAATACAATAGCAGCAGTGAATAATTGCCTTCCCATTATTCAACACCGAATTCATATGACTCAGCACAAAACCTGATAGCCAAACACGTAGGCAGTTCTTATAGCAGCCAAAAAGGATCTTTCCGTAACGATGCGAGTGACACTGGAGAGGGTTCGTATCAGATCAATATCGGGTTCAAATCAAGGCCGCCGTATCACTGGCCAGATAAAACGTAACACACTTAATTATGGAAATGCGCCAAGATCAGAATTCCAACAACAAACGTATTGAGTTTTTGGCGAATATTTCTTTGCTAAAGATTTTACTCATTCTTTGGAGCATAGTGGAAAACACACGTCAAGGCAAACCAACTACCTAAAACGAAAATATAACTTATAATTCGAAATTACTGTTTATCAAACACGCAGTCAGTAAAGTCTAATACTAAGGCAGAGTAATACAGATTGACTCGTGTTTGTCATACTGATACCAGAGTAAGTTAATCCAAGAAACACTCGTATTTTTAAACGCAATAGCTAGTCCAATGATTAGGGCATTTGTAAATAGGTATATTAAAACAGGAAAACGTTATTAGAAGGCAACTTACCGATTTCAGTTTTGTATTTTGGTGACAAGAACACAATCCGGCTGACAAATCACAATCACAGCTTCTGCAAAATTTTGAAAATAAAATTTCAAGTAATAAAATTTGTTGAAAAATTTTTGCACATTCAAGAAATCAGCAAAAAATATATATAACAAAAAAATGAATTCGCTAATCTCATCACAGGATAAGCACAAATTTGCGTTTGAAAATACATATAACGAAACTTGACACAGTCATTTTCGTCAATATATTCGATATAATATCGAGTTCAAAGACAATTTTTTTCAAATTTCACTCAAATTTCGTTTCATATTCGCCCTACAAATCCTTCGAACATTGGATATCCAATTATTAACAGCACTTTCGATCTAGGCACTATCCGTAACAATTTCTGAATGAAGAACTAATCGAAAACTCATGAGTGGCAAGATTACCAATGTTTACCATTTTTGGTCGGTCTCAGACTCAGGGAAAAAAATCTAGGTACATACTGGTCGAGAATTTTCAACTAATCTAGTTAATACCTATGTATAACTTCACAAACCACTCCCAAGTACCTAACAAGCCCACAAAGAAGAGAACGTAACACCAGCAACAAAAGGTTACTTCTAAATATTCATTAATTTGAATGAAAACAATGACGCACGTTGCGGTAAATCGAGTGCTGAGAAATCGATAGACATAGGCTTATGATCCACAATGAGTTAAATTAATTAGGTCATTAAACACAATACCGCAGATGAATAGAACGAATTATACGTGACAATGAATCGTTCTGTTTCTTGTTAAATAAACGAAAACAATTGTACATACATAATTAAGCATAACATTAATTAGGTACCTACTCGAAGATAAGAACAGACAAAAAGAAATAAATAATAAGTTACTCCAATGAGGATGTCATCACCAGGCGCGTCAAATCGAAGTGGATTAGTTGTGGGTTTAGAATGGAGTAAACGATTTTAAGGAGGGTGCCTTTTGGTATGCACCAAATATCGTCGTAAAAAAAAAAAACTATAATAACAAAATTTCAGCTTCGAGTTTGTAATTTTAGAAAGTTGAAACACATCGACGGAAAAATAATAATACGAAATACATTCGAGTATCGTCGATGGTTGAGGTCGGCTGGTTAGTCGTGGGTGTGGGTGGAGCAGCACCCGTTTTCAATGATTCGATCATCAATGAGAAAAATATTCGTCTTTTGTTACTTCAAATCGAACATAATTGGGCCTACGATCAATTCGGACTGCGCAAAGCAATTCGATTAATTTTATGGCTGGTGGGCTGGTAAAAGAACATATAGGCTCACCACGACCGTACATAACAAATATACAATGACAATGGTCGGAAATGGCAGAAATGTGATCGAAAAAGGCACATATTGCGCAATATCCGGCAACTGATAAAAATAATTCTAGAGAATGTAGGGTAGCTTAGGTGACAAATGAGAAGAAAGAATATAGGTAACCGCACAAAATCGAACCTAATTGAAAAATTCACCGAGAAAAATACTTACAACTTAGTTTTGACCATTAATTAAGTAGGTACGAACAATATCGAACCGAATGCTAGGCAAAAGGATTTTTCACCATACTTGCATTCATTCATTTTACTTCATCAGAATGTGTGACAGTGAATAGTTCAATTTCGTAATTTGGTAATGCGAAAATAAAATAGGAAACATTGTGGAAAATAATAATTAGATACGATCGAACGAGAGTACAAATTTGTAGCTATGAAACCAACAATTTAAACGTAAGATTGGAAGAAATATTTTGCGAGTACGTGCTATAGACAACAAATTTTTTCCTATTTTCTAGGATTCTGCTATTCCAGTTTCTTCAGCTGGCTGCACTAGTTATGAAAATATTAAGGAAATTAAGAGTCGATACGTATCGATATCAAATCATGAAGAATTGAGACGTATCAATTATTAATAGGTACTGATGTTTTTACATCGATAGTCTGCGTAGCGAAGTAGTTAGGTGCTCGACTTCGCAATCGAAAGGTTGTGGATTCGAGAATAGTCACCGTTATATTCCCGGGCTAAAATAGCAGTGTATTCGGTTCGGTTCTATCGATGCTCCAGTGTGTGATTGAAAAATGCATGCTGGAAGACAATTAGCCACTTCCTTCACCTGTCGCGCTAACATCAAATAATCCTCCAGATGCTGAATATGATAGGAAAATATTTTCAGATTTCTGTGCAAAATTTCGACTATTGAAATTTAGAATCGCATTTTATAAACTAATAGATCTGTATTTCAAAGACCTATCCTATAGGCACAACTAATTTAGAGAATATCAACGAAAACTAAAATACTGTATTTTTTCCAAAAATAAAATTTCATACATTATGTTTCATTACGAACATAAAATTCGTCATCTGATAAAAATTCGGAAAACTGCGAGGGTTGAGGAAGTGAATACAGAAACTTTCTTATAACCGTCTGAAAATTTATAACCGAAAATTTGTAGCAAAAAATTCATAAGACAGAAAAATTTCAATTATAACCATCAACAGATTTGTATTCCTTTTTCAACTTTTTCTTCAACATTAGCTGCATCGAACAAGCTGATTTCTATTAATTATATGAACATATCTAATGAAATACGTAATCAGAGGAAGAAGTAACATTTGAAATTTTTCGTGACTAAAGGTTGTTTGCATGGTTGCATAAATGTTTCTCCGTAAATACGAATGTATTAATTTTTTATTCTGGTGCAAAATAGTACAGTCGAACTCGTGTCAAATTCTACAATGACCTGTCTGACAAACTGAACACTAATCGACAGCTCAACCTCATCTTCCTCCGCTGCCACTCATCTAAAGAATATAACAACTCGACCCACTAAAACGTAAGTAATGCGATAAAAGCACCAAGTACATCGTTTTGAACGAAAAAACAGTCCCACTGAATTCTCCATTTTTGGTGAGTCTTTTAAGTATTATAATTTATAGTTCCAGGCAAAACGTAAAATTACCATCACACAAGAATATTTCATTTGAAGGCATCAAGATGATTGATTTCATCTTTGAAGAAAAAAATTTTTTAATTAAAACGTTATTTCCTCATTTTTTATTTTCATGTAAGAAGTTCATTTTTTTATGAAATTGTTAAATTGTATTGAAAAACGTAAGTCGAGAATTTTTTTATAGGCAATTAAAATTGCAACAGTGTACGATGCGAATAAAAAATTTTTTCTTTTTATAACTTCTTTGCCACTTAAGAGGGACTATATATTTAGTTTAAAATAAGAAGAGAAAAATTTTTTGGTTTAGTTTTCCGGCGTGAAGCTTCTAATCATACATACAACTACAAACTTTCAAAAAATAGTCCATTTTGCTTCCAGAAGATGGTTAAGGCTGTTTAGAATGGAGTTTGTGGAATACCTTATGTCGTGGAAAGTAAACCAACAACAGAAGGTGTTCAACAGAACAATTTGCGTGTTTATGCCAAAATACCAAAAAGGTATAAGGGAGCCAAGACCTCGGCAAACACTGGCGATTTAGCTTATGATTTTCTGGTCTTATATAGTCGACTCCCTACACGCACACATACACACCTATGTAATATTTACATAGTACAGTGTAGATAATTATTAGTACTTTACGGTTGCTATGGCAACGGTAAAGTACGGAGAATGCATCTTTGTATCGGTCTGTGACATCGCCGAGATCGTTATCTATTGATTCGTCATGGTCCGAGATTTGTAACTTGTCTATCTGCAAAAATAGACAAGTACAAACAAATACATCTTGTATTTGGTTTAACGTGCAAGGCACAAATAATTGTCACCGAAGGTGACGACTGTTGTCGATAGGCCGAGCCTACTTCCTCTTACGAGTAATGGTCTAATCCCCACAGAGTTTTTCCAAGACAATTTGACATAGCAATTTTGTTGTTTTTTGTAAAGCTTTTCTGTCATTATTTTTACTCAATTTTAATATTCATTCAATGATTTTCTGCTTGGTTTACAAATCTTCTGAATAAATGAAAACTATGCACATTCTCATCAATCCAACGTCACGTCGGTTGAATAAGATTAGAAGAATTTAAATTTAAAACCACATAATTTTACGCACCCAACTATATTACCTCAAAAGAAGATTTCAAAATAGCATAAAGCTGATAGACCGTTTTACTGGAAATTTCTGAAGATTTTACAACGTACGGTAGTCTATAAAACATTCAGAAATAAAAAAAGAGTAAACAAAGCTTCTTTTTTTTCCATAAATCACATCGACAAAGTCGACTACTTTTCGCATCTAGCCCAGAAGATATAAATACGTATACGTGCATTTAAAAAATGGGTAACACCAATAAATAACATATGCACGAGGAAGTTAACTTCAACACAGTCATCATCCGGAGACGATTGTCGAGAGTGAATTAATTTTAGGTCACACCGAAACGATGTCTTAAAAAAAAAAAAAAAGAACCATTATTCCGCACTATACTTAAACAATTTCCATAAAGCTTAAGTGACACAATTTTAGCGAAAGATAAATAAATAACAAGAGTGACAACCTCAAGAGAGAAAAAGGATTCGAAACTGTCTTCATCTTTCGTCTGGACGTAAATCATTTTCTTTCTTTTTTACGAGACTTCATTCTATTTATCAAAAGGCTAGTTTAATGAACACCTAAATAGAGCAAAAGTTATGAAGTTGTTTGAGAAGTAAAATAAGGAAATGCGTCAGTACTTCGGAGGACACAGTAATTAGAACCGAAATGAGTTTTAACAGTTTATCTTCGAGCAAAAAACTCATTGAGGCAAAAAACAAAGACAAAATTAATGCTAACTAATCAATATCGGACGTAATAAAAGGCGAGCGTGTATCAGTCATATTCGAGTTCTCAATTTTGAAGGCATCACTGCGACATGGGATGCTGAGTGCGAACAAGTAAGTGATGCCACATCATCCGCGATGAATTATATATACGGATAGAAATGGGTCGAAAGACAGGTTATAAAGATCTCGGTATGAAAATATGCGAGTATGAAAAATGGAATAAGTAGGTACGTAATATGTTCGTAGGCTAATACATCATTGCGATTTAAATGGATTCTCTTCATTCTTACAACACCCGCAACACCTTTGAAATCACATCGATCAGTGACAACTGACAAGAATTATGAAATTCGCCAGCCAGAAACTAAGAACTTACATCACCAAACGGACGCAGGTAATAAGCGCTAATTACAACCATTTTTTTCTTTACGGAAGGTTCAGCACCGATAAATGGATACGATTCACTTATTAAATTAATGGACACATTCCTGCGTGCTTCGCAAAAAAGCAAAAATAACAGCAACACCAATCGATCAAACCAAATGACGCAAATTAAAAGAATTAAAAGCACTGAGGTGATGAAAATGCAAAACTTGAACTCCACCAAAAACGATAAATAGGGTTTTAGCGTGGAGCAAGTTAGGGAATTGGAGGAATCACAGGAGATCCACCGGAAGACTATCATCGCATTCGCTGATTTTGAGAAACCAAGCTCGAGAGAGGACGATGCGTTTGCATCAATGTCAAAATGAAAGTGGTTTTTGCACCAAAATCTGCCTATCGTTGGTAAATCAATACGATAGCAATATTAACAGTAAGCGGTGGCGTATCGAGAAGGATATGGCTGTTTAATCCATCAGAACCAAAAAAAACCTCGTACCCTTCCCCGAGTAATGGTTAACGAACGAGTAACTATTGGAAAATTTAATATTACTGGAAACCAATCTCAAAAAATTTTGATTTTTCTACGCCACTGACTGTAGGAACAGAAACTGGGAACAAGTTTCTTTCTGAAGTTGAAACATAAACAAGAACGAATAAAGTCAAAAAAATTTGTAGAATAAAACGGAACTATTCCTATTATCACGAAGAAATCCAAAATAATTGACTTAAGGTGATGAAAAATCTTTCCGAACTATTCCACTAACACTTTACGGCATTTCAGACACTTACGCCGTTCAAGCAAACTTTTTAACTTGGCTGATAATTTCGTGAAATTCTTATGAGACTTTATGTCATGTAAAAGGAGACATGAACGGCGTAAATGACTGAAACTATGTAAAGTGTGGGTGGAATAGCTCCCCTGGTGCTTCAGATTTTAACAACATCATTACAAGAACGGGTAAATTACTATTCATTTTTATGGTAGGACCGAACTTTTAGTCAAATAATTTTTTCAAGAGTAGAAAAAACGTGACACACAGATTAAACTTCGAGTTTATAACTGACATCTAACACAATAAATGCAAATATCAAACTCAAAAAATGAAGAGGGATGCTGAAAACATACAATTAATCATAGTAGTAGGCACATAAAACAAAATGTATCATTATTTCATAAATTTACCGAATTCGAGCGAAATAACAAAATAAATCCGGTGTTATGGGACAATAGAATGGTTGTTGCCATTGAAAGAATGGATTTCAGCCAAAAACGATTTCTACGATAATTGAAATGAAGAATTTTTCTGATAAAATTCATAATTTTTAAACGCGTAAAGTATACAATAAAATAATTAAATTTGGCCTTTAAATTGGTCAATTTTAAAATAACTTAAAAAGAGAACTGCTTTAGGTTTATGAAAATTTACCAAAGGTTCGAGAAGCTGAAGAAGTGAAACATCAGGAGTTAGAGTTATACCTATGTTGACTATCGTTTCCAATTCAAAAGTGATTTTAGTGTCGAAATTGATTTTCCAAGTCAGCTAATATTCAGGGTTCTGTCAGGCAAAGTGTGGTGGCTTCCCACAGGACAGTAAGCGAGATTGTCAAAACCTTGATTTAATAGATGGAAGGATTTCCATAAATTTTAGTGCATTTGGGGCAAATATCAAGTAAGAGGGTGCCAATAAATACATGAAATTCCAGGAAAATTACCAAGAGAACAAGAAGGAACGTACTCAATATTTGAACATATACAAATTTAAACTACCTAATTCTTTATACACTGTTTTTTTATGTTTACCTTTATTTGTATTATTCTGAAGATATAGAAAAAACACAGAAAAATAGTGGGAGTTCTGGTTAGTCCGTAGTCGAAAGTTTTCATCTAAAAGTGTCAATTCTGAAAGATTGTGAAGTGTCCATTTTATGGTTCTTCATAAGTCGAAAATAGAGTAAATTAAAAGGTAAAGTACAAAATGGCAAGTGCTATCAAGGTATAGGCGAGAGCAGCGAAGTTATACCAGGAAACCTTTTGAGGGTCTAAAATCCGTACATGTACGTACGTGCAGGAAGAACAAAGTGTGGCATATAATATAGGCTTCGTAACCAATCACTTACATTATAAGAGAACCAATGTCTTGGGAAAACCATAGCATATTTTACTGGGCATCTACAAACTACGTTCCTCAAAATGGAATGAAATAGTGAGAATAAAATAGGAAAGCATAACTCAATTTACTCAGCATGATTTGCTCAAAATCAAAACATCCCAAAAATCAAATTTAAAATAGAATAATTATAATAGTCCCTGTGAAATCTATCTTAGTGATTAGAGGTGGCACAATATCGATTTTGTTTTTTGATTCTTTTTCTCCGATATAGTTCACTTGATAACTCAACAAAAGCTACCGATGTTAACCTTTTTTTTTCTCCATATAACATACCAAATGACCAATTGTTTTTAGCTTTGTTTGTGTGTGTTTCATGAACGCAACAACGGTCGGGTAACCTTGTGCTCTGGCCCTAGCGAAAAAATTTGGAAAAGCGTGAAAAAAGGAAAAATGTGGGAACCAAAGAAAAATAAATCAAGTGCTATGGTGTTATGGACAACATGCCGATAAATTACTTTCCCATTAAGATGTATGATGTTATTGTACGTTTTCTATGAAAATCTCATTATTAATTTCGATCTTATGAAACAATCTGGGGGTGGAGGTTGGTAGGTTTTTCATTCCATAACTCACGGAAAATTTTGGCACCAAAAACTGAGATTCACAATACATAATAAAATTGTGGGCGATTGTAAAAAGAGCGAAATTAGTCACCCGCCGAGCGACATCCGCAAGATTGAGGGTACTCATGATTGTAAAAAGAGCGAATGAAAATGAACGCCTGTCCGCACTGGATATGTAAATAGAGCAAACAGTACTATCTTGTATATCACTCGTCCATTCCTGTCAACGACGAATATTTATTTGAAAGCTTTAGTTTCCGCAACTGCTCTGTATATAGATGGAATTTTCAAGTACTGCCCCAAGTTTTACTATCAGTTGTTGACTATACACGTATTTTTTAGTGGACATTACGTTCCCCTTGTATTCTACTTACTCCCAAATAAGGAAGAAGCCACATACACTGTATGCTTCAACGTGTTATCGGATATATGTGCATGCCATCAACTTGACCTTAGACCGCCGCTTGTAGTTACTGACTTTGAAATGGGCCTGCAAAATTCTTGTTCCAGTGCATGGTCTTCTGCTGTTCTGAAAGCCTGTTGCTTCCATCTGACTCAGGCGTGGTGGAGGAGAATTCAAAAATTAGGTCTTGCTACCGATTATATGATCAACACGGACGTTGGAAAATGGCTAAAATTGTTTTTTGGCTTACTTTTTTAAAAACCTATTGATGTTGAACCTTGTTATCTCAAAATACTTGCAAAAGAATCAAAAAATAGCAAACCAATTGAATCCTTCTCTAAGTATATATATGATACATACATTTCACGTTGGGCTAAATATCCACCTGGAATTTGGGCCAGCCCAACTTCAAATCTCGATGAAACTACCAACGCCTGCGAATCATTCCACTCACACCTCTTAGAAAACTTCGACAGTCATCATCCGAACATATTCAAATTTAGCGAATTCTTGCTTGATTACAAAAAAGAAATATTAATATCACTTAACACCTGTGGTGAGGAGAAATGTACCAGAAATTCACACACACGTCAAATACAGGTTTTTGTGAAATCTTAGCTAGAAAAGTACACCAGTAATAAACTTTCAGCATTTGAATTCATATGCCGTCTAAGTCACTATTACATTCATAGAGTTGAAACCTGTTATTCCACCACACCTTCCATTGGAGGAGCTAATACCTTAATTTTCTATAATGACGACATAAAATCCAGACATTGATACACAAATTTGAATTTTCAAAAGTTTGGAGAATAATCCTAGCTACGCACATTCATGGTGTGTGTTTAAGCGAAAGTAAGGAAAATGGAACACTATCGAAACTATCGATAGTATCAATAGTTTTTGAATATCTATATCAAAAATTTTCGATATTTTCGCCTCAATAAGTGATTGGTAACGGATAAGCAAATTATACCATACAAAAAGTAAATAAACAAACCAAAAAAAAACCATGCTAATATAATTAGGTCAAACATAATTTTTCATAACGAAAAAATTCTCTTCATATATAATATACCAGCTAGAAATATTGTTCATTTTTCACTTCCACAGTTTTAAAAATTCCTATCAGGTACTTTCTATCGTGCCTTGAAAAATGAAAACAAAATTTGTTCGTTCGTTTACGTCATGTCGCCGGTATAAAAATAATGTTCACATTCAAGTCCTATAGCGCAAAACTGACATCAAAGTCACGATGAAGACGGTAAACATAAAGCAATGAAAAAATATTTAGAAAGATACCTATAATAAATATCGCCTCACACCTAAAAAAATTTCCTCACACTCGAATCGAGTTAGAAATAAATATTATTTTTCGTAAAAGAACAACCAAATACAGTATACTGAAGCCCATGAACAAATAAAAGTTTCGATTTTCTCAACGCAAAGTTCGACAAAATGAATGAAGTTTTCAATACAAGTTGACTACAGTAAATATCTGAGAAAAATAAAAGCGGCATTAAGCAGAATTAGGTTTACAAAATGGATGTCTAAGTGGTCTAGTTGTCAACTTGGTCTCGCAGCTATTTTGAAAGATAGGTTTTCGTGACCAGCTTCCGCCACATTTCCGATCTAAAATAAAAGTGTTCTCGATTTGGTCCATTCGGTACTCTCATATAAGATTGCAAAATTCATATCGACGGATGATTGGCTACACCAGATCTCGATCAACTCCCTTTCCTCGCATGATAACCTTCAGCCAGAACCGGGATACATGACCTCGATACCAGCAGCAGATGTAAAAAAATTTAATTAACAATATTCGTACTATCACCGTTTCAACCATAAAAAGTTTTTTGCAAAATTAATAAGGAAATTTTCAAAATCCATTCGGTAGTTTTGGATGGAGAAGGCTAAGAAGAACCTGAGAATCGATTCCACTGAATATTACGCCATTTTTAAGTCACTTGCGCTCTTAACTCCACTTTTTACTTGGCACAAAGTTCTATAAGAATCTCACAGAACCATCCACCAAATTAAAATTGACCTAAGCGGCATAAATGATTGAAATGATATAAATCGTTAGTGAAATAGCACTCTAGCGCTGTTTCTCATTCTTCTCAGCAAATATAAATAAGATATTAAATCAACATTGACACAGAAGACAGAAATCTCTTACAGTTAGTCTGAAATTGAAGTATAAGACAATCCGGTCCAGTCGTTTCGAAAAGATAGTATGCGGTGGCTGACTCCAAATAGGGATCATAAAATTGAAGTAACTCGAATGTCATAAAAGAAGTACAACGACGTTCCCTGTGAGTTCCTGCTAAGAATAAAAGAATCTATACAACAGGTATAAAGACATATTTTCTGCATTAAGGATATTTTCCAAAGGTATCAAATTTTGTACTGGCTGCCATTCAGAATAAAATCGACCAATTTCACTCAAATTCAATACCAAACGCGTCTTCAATAGTATCTAACTACCATAAAAAGTTTAGACTAAAAGCTTTCAATTTACGCGCGTTATCGAAATGACAACATATAGGGTTTGCAGAATTTTGAGAACCTCTCCCTCCGAAAATACTGAATGAATTTCAAAAATTTCAGCACAAACATGTAGCTCATGAAAGTCTCTAATATTATTCCAAGTTTCATGTTCATATAGGTCAAAAATCAGAGGCTCCACAGACTCTTGAAAATCGCCGAAATGAGTAAAAAGTGGAAATATATAATTACAAATTATACGAGCTGTTACCCGTAGCTTCACTTGCGTAGTGCCTAATAATTGTTTTAACTCCTATTTTGTAGATCAAATAAAACCCGGTGAGGGAAAAAAAAAAAAAACAGAACACAATGAGATAAAGAAAATTATATACACGTCACCAACCACGATGAAAAAAGAGAGATGGAAAATGTTTTTTTCAATTCTATTTTTTACTCCTTTTCGTTCGGTTCAAGTGTTTTGTCCTTTTTCCGTTTTCATAGATGTTGAAAATAGGTAACTTCGCTCCCAGGGGGATACGGAATTCCGTGACGGGGCAATAAACCTTCCTTGGAATAACAGTTTTTTCTGGAAAATCTCATCCAAATCCGTCCAATAGCTCTGGAGTGATAGTGATTCCAACAGTTTTTAGCCCGGAGTACTTTATAATATGTAAAGAAGAGATATACCTAGGTGTGTATGTATATACTATATTATGTACAGACAAATTTAAGTAACCTAAATAATTGTAATTATCTATGATTCAGGATTGGTGCTTTTCCATAAGGATTCCGCTCCCAGGTTCCGTCGGTGCACTGAATGCAACAACGAAAAGCAAGAAGTTACATTTCTGGAAGAGGAACAATTAATGAAAATTCAGATGGTTTCCAAAGAATATAGTGCTTCAAGGATAATAACTTTTTTTTCTAAAAGAAACTATAAGAGTAAGTTAAAAGTGTCACACGAAAATGATGAAACAAAAATCAAAAAAATATGAATTTTTATTCTTAAAAGAAAATTGTTGAAACACTATTTTTGACTACATAAATTTTCACTTTCTACGAGTAAAATTCAACTACGGAACTTGAAATGTCACCATTGTTTTCGAATAAACAGTTCAGGGTATCCAACAGTATTTTTGGTAACTCTAGCTTTACAATACAAAGTTATTAGCACAAATTCATTCGAATTTATAATTTAAATTCAAACAAAAAATGATAAAATAATTTTTCATCGACATAAACAAAAGTAAAGGCTTTAGTAGAGCCTCCCAAATTTCATGAATGGAAGCTTAGGCTACATCTTCTTAAATTTTCAAATTAAGTAATTCAACATGGTAAATTGTTTTCTCGAAAAAAAAACTTTGGTGGAAGAACTAAGGTTCCGCATTGGGGGTGGTAAACAGACCTATTTCAATTATTATCTTCGGTCATCATCTCAAAATATGAAAAATTTCTTTAGTTTGTCATTTCAGGAAATTTAGCAGCTAAACTGCGGCCATAGTTTTCCGAAAATTCACCAAGACGCAAACTGCAATTCATTTTAATAAAAAAAGGCGAACTTATATAATGTGGTAAAAATCTTTGTTTTTGGTAAATACACTAAAAGTTCGTACAAATGTAACAAGTTGTAGAAAAAACAAGAATAAAATTAGGAACTTCAAAAAACGTGCTATAGTATTGAAAATATGGGTTTCGAAAAATCAATAAAATAAAAGTAAAGTAAAAATGATAAATTAAAATCTTTTCACGGATACACATATAATGACCGATGAAAACAAAACATACGAAAACATGAACTCAAAATATGTTCATTGAAAATTGGTCGTGGTTAAAAGACTGAAAGCAATTTTTTTTTCTGAAACCAAGAAGTCTTCTAAAATAAATTTTTAAAGTGAATTTATAATATCTTCTAAGTAAAATAACGAACTGCGACTACAAATTTTCCATTCCATCTTAGACGAATACAAATTCTAATTACTGGAATCACTAATAATATTGCCAAGTGCTACAGAACAGAATTGTAACCAAAAGAATAAGGATCGAAGGAATTAATGAATGAACAAATCGAAAAAAAGAAAGAGTTTCATAATGTTGAGTGAAAACTTTCGTGAAAAAACTTTCTATCATAGCTCTCAGATCTCCAATTCAAAAAGTAACAACTTTTTCACTGCACATATCTACAACTGAAAATTTTAGGTGCGATCTTCCAATAAACTGGTCAAATGAGTATAAAAATGAGGAAAATAAAAATTAGCACACAAACTATACCTACGTAGGGTTGTTGAGTGGGTCTCTTGGAGTAACATGCTTAAAGTTTCACCCTCTAATCCTCTTGCAATTTTGGGACAGAAGTTGTTTATTTCCCAAAACTCGGTTCTTCGCGTTATTCTCCTTAAATTTCGATTTTGTGATAAAAATAGCTCAGTAAAAAATTGTTCTGCACAAAATTTTTACAAAAACTGTTCAATGAATTGTTTTTTAATTAACTTTTTCCCTTCCAAAGAGTTTTGAAAACAACCATTTTTTAGTGAATATGTTCAACATACTACAGTATTTACATAATTAGTAAACCCAATATATATTTGCTACACATCCACCCCCTTCCATAACCCCTTATCATCCCCTAAGCCTTCACAGCTCACCAATTTTTGAAGAAATGCTACCCATCCAACCACCCTTCTATAACCCATTATCATCCCCTCCACCTTCACAGCCCAACTGTGCTCATGGAAAAAAATGTGAAGACCAAATGGATAAGAGGTTATGCAAGGCGTGTAAAAATCTAAAAAATTCATATTCGGTTTACTAATTATCCGAATTGTACGATAATTTATTACAAGTTGTAATTCACATACATATAATGCTATTGAATATATTCACTGAAGAATGTTTGTTTTCAAGACTTTCAGGAGGTGGTGTCGAAAAAAAAAATGTATGGAACGTTTTTTGTACGAAATTTAGTGCTAAACGATTTTTTGCTGAGCTATTTCTATTACAAAATTACGATTAGCGGAGAAAAACGCGAAGACTCGATTTGTGTGGGCATAAACACCCCTTCCTCGAAACTGCAAGAGGCTTAGAGTGGGAAACTTTTACTATATTACGGTCGCGCACCTACCCAAAAATTTTATATCTAGTCTGAGTTTATGTGCTATTATTATAAGCTTTTATTCTACTCACCACTGCGATTCATTAAATATACCAATACTGCTGCTGCCAACCTTCCCCCACGAAATAATGTTTATTTTGCATTAAGCTAAAGCCTAAAAAAAAAAGAAAAAAAAGCAGGTTTTTTTTTATTTTATTTTTTTGTAAGATTTGACTGGACCATAAGGTCGAAATGCGGCGATTTCGCGGTCAACTTCGAAGGTCCAAGTGCACGGATGCATGATCGAGAATGACGGCAGGGCTACCACACGAACGAAGCACCGATTCGCAATATAGGTGGTCGTCAGGCCTATTACATGGTTCCAATAATGCTTGCAGCACGACTAAAACGCGATATTTCAACGACCGCCGAGCCACGGCTACCGAAATAACGAGACTCTGGAATAACGAATTCGCATTTTATCGTGAATTCAGCCGACTTTCTTCCAGTTCTTCCGGAAAAATCGTAAACTTCCAACAGAGCTTCTCGTCGATCGTTCACCTTGCGTGTGTAAACCACAAAAAAAAAAAAAAAAGGTTGCTCCTCTTTCCACACGAACCCGCTCAACCCGAAGAGCAGCACTTTTTAAAACACAAGAGTTACAGTGCTACCAGTAAAAGTGCACGATGAGGAAGAAGAAGAATAAGAAGAAGAAGAAGAAGCGCAGCAGGCACAGTCGCCAGAGAGATAGCAGCAAAACAACGATGCGGGGGTGCGGTAGCAGAAACGTAAACGAAATATTTTCATGGCAACTTAATGAAGACAGCCAGTATATTACCCCGGTTTGCACAGATTTTCGGTTAAGTTTCTTTAAAACTCTTTAAAGCGTGAACAAAAAAAAGTCTCGGACCATAAAACGAGTGCACGCGTCGCTAAATTTGCCAGTTGACGACGCTGCTGCGCACAAAAAACCGGACTGCACCAACCGCACCGTAATAACAAATTCGTGCATAATGTCAACCTTTCGATGATTCATCCAAAAGGCAGCGGAGAAATAAAATGAAAAACAGAAAAAAAAAAGAAGAAAAACAGATAAAACTGGCGAACCGGCTTAATTTGTAACGTTTTGACTTCCCAAAAATCCGCATAACTTTACCCAACATGTATTGGGTGAAGAAAATACTGGGGTAATAAGTCGATAAACTCTGTCAGCAGCCATAGGTGGCCCAAGGAGGTCGGATGCGCGAAATTAGTTCGATGGTGCACTGAACGCGTGCGGTCTCGTAACATCGTCGAAATTTTTCTGTTTTTTTATTGAATTTGTAAACATCGCCAAAAATTACATGACTGGCAGCGTCTTTTTTTTTTTTTTTCTTCTTTTCTTTTGGATAAGCTCTAATTATAGAAAGGCGTGCCTTGAAACCGTACCACTGTACACGATATTGGCACTCCTAAATTATAGGACCGTTTGCGATGACGGAATTTTGTCGGCGTGATAGATTACACATGCCTAGACTGCGAGAAAAATGCGAAAATGGACAACAAATGATTATAGATTTTTGCACAATGCTTCAAAAAAAAAAAAAAAAAAAAAAAGAACAACAAAAAACAAACGTTCTCCCAAAAAATGGAATACCTCCATTAACGAAGGAGTGAAAACTTTTAATTGGTTCGCTTTTCCCCAAATCATCAAAATTTATAAATACTTTTATTTAAATGGATATCGATACTGCAGTTATGTTGCTCACGTCTAAAGATATAATATGACGTATCGGCGGAGAAGGAACGAAGGATTGGTAAGGATCCGGTTGACCGACATTTTCTCGACACAAATTCTTCGACCACATGTAAAAGCAACAAATTGGCTAAATTATAAACACACTGCCACCGTGGGTCAAAAATATGGCAGCATCAAGCCACGAATTTACAACCTTCACGATAGTAAGGCCGAACACAGATCCACACATTCGAATTTTTATTAACACCGATACAGCCATAAACAACTTAGTAATAATAAGTTCGTAATTTTAGGTCCGTACAGATAATTCCACAAACTATTTTGTCATTACAACCAAATGGAGCCAACTGCTGGACAGTGGCAACATATTAAATGAGAAAGAACCACCAAAAAAATGAAAAAATTTTACTATCCCTGAGCACTTTTTTTTTTTTATGAATCGTTTATTTAATGGTTAGGGCGACTAAAATTGAACATACATGAAAAAAAACGAAAAAAGAAGGCGAATGAAGGAGTTTCATCCATTAATAAAATTTCAGCTCTTCATCCATACTCAGCATTTTTAAGAAACTAATGACCATTAATAAAATTTCAGCTCTTCATCCATATTTAGCATTTTTAAGAAACTAATGACCAAATGTTCTTCATCTCAAGGAACAGTTCGTGGAATAGACTGGAAGCTCATTAAAATGATGTGAGTGAACCAGAGTTCACACTAGATGTGGTACAAAATCGAAAACTATCAAAATTATCGTGATATAATTTTCGATCAGAATTTTTTTTATTTCATAGTTTACACGATAACTTAACAAAATCTGCAATCGGTCGACCTTTCAAGAAGGTATTACACGAAAATCTACGTATTAATCTTGGTTCCAAGAAACGACTTAGGCGTAGGGGCACGTATATTAATCGTTTCATAAACTGAGAAAAATTTTGGCACCAAAAACTCAAATTCATTTCTATACATATTACACAATATAAGCTAATTTCTTGTTAACACGGTACAGATGGCAATTTTTGTTCGATAGTCACGAAATTTTCCGTAACTAATTTTCTAGTTTTTAAAAACCTACTTTTTATCACGGAGTTAGCTACTGCTGCATTTTTTTTTTGTTTTTTTTTTGTCGTATACAATCAAACGACTTGTTTTTAGCTTTTTTTTTGTATTTTTACCGAGTGCGTCAGAAAGAGGTATTGTGTTTGACTCTGTTCCTGGCAATCTAATGAAATTTTTTGCTACTCTACAGCATTCAATATTTATCGTACAAATATGAAATAGGTCTCAAAAAATTCGTATTTTCAAGGTAACACTGGCCAAAAAAAATTGAAAAATTCCCCATACTAGACCAACAATTTTCATTCAAAATTTGGGGATTTTTTCAACACAAAAAGCAACATAACCAATCACAATCCAAGATTCAACATATAAGGAAATAACACATGCAGATTGGGTCTCCCAAAAGTTCTTATAATTATATAAATATTTCAAATGTCACCACTTCTCCCAGTAATATATTAGCACCAGTAAATGTATTATGTAGGATTGGCTCATTTAAAGTCTACTGATATCTGCTTAATAATAGTTATAATGAAAAATAATATCAGGAAGGCGTATATTGGAAAACAAACTGTGATTGGCTCATTTAAAGTCAGTTGATATATCTGCTTCAAAATAATAATTATAAGAAAAAATAAAAATACCACGTTTCCAGAATTCCCTTAAAAAAACTAATCAGGAGATGTACTGAAATGAACTGTGATAGGCTCATTTAAAGTCCATTGATATATCTGCTTCAAAATAATAATTATAAAAAAAAATGAAAATACCATGTTTCCAGAATTCCCTTAAACCAACCAATCAGGAGTGAGTATTGAAAAATGAACTCTAATTGGTTCATTAAATGTCCGTTGATATATCTCCTTCAAAATAATAATTATAAGAAAAAATGAAAATATCATGTTTCCAGAATTCCCTTAAACCAACCAATCAGGAAGTTGTACTGAAAAATGAACTGTGATTGGCTCAATTTAAAATTTGTTGATTATCTGCTTCAGAATAATATTTATAAGAAAAAATAAAAATACCCTGTTTTCAGAATTCCCTCAAACTGACCAATCAGGAAGGTGTACTGAAAAATAAACTGTGATTGGCTCACTTATGGTTGTTAATTGATCACTTATATATAATTATATTTCATATCCCATCATAGGTATCAGTAAGCTTTTTATTTCTCTGTGTCGAAGGTCTATATTATGATGGACTGTGTGAGGAAGTATTATACTTACCAAATTCATGCAAAAATGCTGAATAAATACACAAAAATACAAGCAAAACTGAGGCGAGGTCTAACTTTTGCTTTCAACAAGAATCATTAATTTAGAGAATATCAGATAGGTATGAAAATAACAGAAAAAAAAATGTATATACCACTTTTTTCACATTCTCTTTATTAACAGTTTATAGTTCATATCAATTTTAAAGATCTAATTAATTTTCTTTATATTTGATTAAAAGATTGAAATTTACTCATTGACCAATACCAAAATTAAAAAAATTCAAAGTTCCCTATTGACCAATAAGAAAATAGGTATTAATTAAGAAAAAACCATAGGCTGGAAATGAAATTTGTTGTTACATAAATATTGCAACATGACCAAGCACCTGTCACTTGAATTTTTTGTATTAGGTATTTCATCATTATCAGAAACTATGAAGGTAAAGAAGAATTGTGGAGGATTGAAGCAACGAGAGAAACATGGGCAGATATTAAAGATTCGCACTGAAAAATATTTGCAGCAGAAAAATCGAGAAATAATTAGATTTAAAAAAAATAAAATGAAACTGACTGCGTTTAGGAACATAAAACATAATAGAACTAAAATGTTGAAAACAAGTTTTCTAGGTTTTGTAATAGTAATTTTTTATAAAATTGATTTACAACTAACGCAGTCGGTGGCACAAATATCTTTCAAGTTACATACATACATACATACATACATACATACATACATACATATATGTGTGTATATATATAAAATGCAAAATTTTTAAACGAAACAATTAGATTTCATTTTATTATATATTTCTCCGATGCAATTTGTGGTAAATTTAACATAGATTTGACAATATTCTAATACACAGCATTATTACATCTATTTAAAACATTGGGGTACCAATTGTTAAGAATGTTTAAATTACTCATATACCTAATGTGTTGAAAATTCTCCACTCCCCTACTGATTTCAATCCAGTATTGATCTTCATTAATATCAAAAGCTATTTGTGCCAGTGACTGCCTTAGTTATAAATCAATTTTATAAAAAATTACTATTACAAAACCTAGAAAACTTGTTTTCAACATTTTAGCTCTATTATGTTTTATGTTCCTAAATGCAGTCGGTTTCATTTTTTTTTTTTTTTTAATTTAATTATTACACTTTTTTAATAATACTTTTTTGAGTCATCAATCTAAGACTTACAAATTCAAACCAATTCTTTAAAGATACGTAATTCAGTTTTTAATCATCTAAAAACATTTGCAAAATTATGACGAAGAATGAAAAACCGTAACTCATTAATGATCACCGCGGGAATTGAAGTACGTGATAACTATTAAACGCTAGACAGAAGAAAAACTGGGCAGAAGAGGACAGCAACCTTGATAAATTTTCCAAAGAATCGATAAAAAATTTGCTGATTCAGGTAGCACCCAAGAAGGTTTAGAATGATTTCGAGAACAATTTGGTAAGTTCAGTTGGAAAAGTAGGAATAAAAATACAAAATGCTACAATTTATCATCTTCAAAGGCTGATAATGCTCATAAATGGATTTTTCTACGACGATTTAGCAGACTTTTAAGCCACTCAAGCACATGCAAATTAAAATCAGTTGATAAAAACGAATTTTTGAACTGATTCTCTAAGCTGTGGTATTGCACCACAGGAAGCGTAACTTACTCCGAAGGCCAAAAGATAAAAAAGTTGGCCTGAGAAGTTAATGATTTTACACGACGCTGATATTGGAACTTGCCGGATAGAATGTGTAGTCTCACCCTTCGCAGCAGAGTTCAACTATTTACATAGAGAATAAAAAAATAACATTTTCTTTAATGAAGAGCACAAACCAACCAATTCCCCTTCTCATAATTTTCAAGACAATAATTAAACCTCTGTATCTTTCATACGGGCAAGAAAGGCGGCATAGCGCCACTATAAAGAGACATTTGTCGACATTTATAACACAATCAATCAAATTGGCTAATTGTTTCGGTCCCATCAAACGTGCAGAAGACAAAAAAATATATATTTTTTTTTTCAAATCACCGACCGAATCGCCTTTTTTTTCGAGTATTTTTCTTCCTTTTTCTTCCTCTTATTTCGTTTTTTACCTCCGCCGAATACTCTTTTATAACGATGTGCATCTGAACTAGCGGGTCGTCCCAACATTAGTGCCATTTAGCTCAACCCATTAACGAACACGACTGACAGGAACCGGAGGACGAATTAAAAAAATTACTTATTATTACAAATGAGTGACACGAAAATCCAAATGTCAAAATTTAAAAATATCACCGCCAGCACCGTGCGCTCTGTCCCGGCTACGACGCCACTACATCTGGTATCCTAATTAAACGACATTTAGCCGCACAAAATGTTTTCATACACGGTTTTCTCTCATGGAAGGCAGAACAGAAAAGGAGAGCCACAGCGATGGAAATAGATGCAAGGGTGATAGAGAAGGAGACGGAGAGGCGCAGGCAAATGCAGCCGAACAGAAAGAACAGAGAAATAATGAAGACAAAAGAAAAACGTTCGCATTCATTATGATTTCGTTCGCTGGCTGTGGCTATGTGCAAGTTGTGTTTTCCACAAACAGATAGGATCGATGACCCTGAACGAACAGTTCAAAGGTTATCATTACACAATTATGAGGAGACAAACGACGAAGAGCGAAATGGCGCGTGTAATAATCTTCAGCGGCGATAAGAGACAGAAACACCGAAAAGGATGCGCGAAAGTAGCGACTGAAGAAGCGAAAATGCGAACCGAAGACGACCACCATTCATCAAGAGCATTCAGAGAAAAGAGAGAGTGCGAGGGGGAGAATCGAGTTACAGGCTCAAGATACGACATACGCAGTGAATTTCAGTCAAATACGAGAATCAGAGGCACTGCACTGCATATGCAAATTACTATTCGCAGCTTGTCAAAGCATCACCCGCAGACAATATTTCCATCGGATGCTCGGTGGTGCCGGAGACGACCCCGTGGAACGAAGTCGATTATAACTACATATAGTTCCTCCTTGGATAAATACCTAGATCTTGATTGGGTGAGGACAACAGTCGAGTTTCATAACAGACAGCAAGAATCTGGGACTACGGCTCCACCAACGGAAGGTTATATGGCACCAGAAAAGTTGCTTGTAATGGGTTTCAACTATCGTGAACGAAACACTCAGCGCACGAATCTGTCTTCATTGTTTAAGCTAATCACTCGCAGACTGCGTTTTCAGCTGTAAAATTTTCTATTAAAAAACGTGACAATGAGTTGGTTGAGACGCAATGTCATTGGATCTACTCGAAACGATGCGACAGCGAAAATTCACGAGTTTTTCCTCCAGTTTTTTTCTTTTTTTGGAATTCTCGATTTCTATATAAACGAATAAAAAATTCAAAAATGAAACTGACGCATGTTCGTTCAAATTCGGATGAAAAATCTCATCAAAATTTGAAAATTCGAACGTCGGATGAAAATGCACGAACAATGTTGCCATTCTTTTCAACATATTGTAACATCATTGTTCGAAATGATCAAAAACATTGTTTTATTACTAATATGAGCAGTCCAAGCGGATATTAATAGTCCCTAATTCATAAACGTCATATACCTATACATATCGTGTTGAATCAGGAGTGAGACCATGAACACTGATGAAATTATCAAAAAAAAAATACATTCATGAATATTGTTGAGATAATTTCTTTCCTAATTTAAAGATGTACCTATGTGAACTAAAGACTTGGAAGAATTCTTCAATAAGACCAGTAAACATGAATTACAATCTTCAATGGAACCAACTTAGCAGTTCATAAAAATTACTTAGTAAAACTCTTTAATTTATAGAAATTGATGTTAATATCATGCACGATTGTGATCGAACCATTAATTGAAAAGAGCTGAAATTTTTCAGAAAAGTTGATGTACATTTGAGGATCGCCTGTTAATAGACCATCTCAAAATTGATCCATGTCATTATTTTGATTATGTTCTTCCTTTTTTGCTATTTGGCTTCATTTTATGAGTAAACATCTCAGCGCTTGTGGTCTATGGTAGAGGCTAAATGAGAATTACAATTGTCAGATTTGCATACCTGTAACTCTTACAATTGTAGCTCTCATTTGTGTGTGTTATATGTCATGTAGGAATGTGGTTGCGTGTGTGCTCAACGTGTCGTGCACGCACACAACCACACTATTTCATGTTCAAACATTAATCCTTCATGATTATGCCGCAGAGGAACTCCTCACACCTTTTTTCATTTATTGTAAGTATGACAAAAAATTCGACAAAATAAAAAAAGATCACACTCAGCATCCCAAAACACAAAAGTATCTGTTAACTAAAAAAAATTCAAAAAAAATTTTTCCAACCCCAGATTCGAACCTACATCTCAAGTGTGCAAAAACCCTATGTAACAACAGAGCTACGGCGGCAGTTGTTGAAGTTCGTTTTTCACAGACATACAATCACATGATCAGATAAAAATACATACAAGACATAGATTAAATTTGTGATTGTCTGTCAACAGGCACTCTTTATTTGCTGAAGATACTGTGAAAATTTCGTTGAAATCAAATGATTAGTTCTTGAGATATCGCTGAAATTCTGTTGGATTGTGAAATTGAATTAATGAATTTGATCTACCTACTTGAGCATTCCAGCAATATCTTGAGAACTAAATGTTCGATTTCAGCCGAATGTTTACAGAATCTTCAGAGGACATACATTAATGTCTCTACAAAGCTTCAGGTTTCTACAACAAACAGTTGATAAAATGGTATATATGAGATTAAATTCATCAATGAAATCACACAACTGATAATACCAACAGAATTTCAACAATATCTCGAGAATCAAACGTACAATTTTTCTAAAGTTTTTACAGAATTTTAAACCGACTCACCTATATTAACATATCTCCAAAATTTCAGCTCTCTACAAACCATGGTTCGATCCCAATATCGCTCGATAACTTTGATAATATTAATTGGCTTTAATTTACCGAACACAGCTACCTGCTATATTCTATTGATAAATACCCAAAAAATCTATTCCGACATCATTATCCTCTTGAAAATAGTCTTAATTGTGTGCAACTTGAATAAATATATTAGTGAAAATGAAGCAACCTTAAAATGATTCTCAAGGTATCGAACTTTAACTACTGTTGGAGAGGAGTTGATAAGCAGAAATCCATATGAATTAAAATATCACATTAACAAATTCTGATGATTCAGTTGATAAAATGGTAAACAATCCTTAGCAACTCTTACCAATTATCAACTCAGTGCATGATCGCACTACAAATATTGATGACTGGCGAGTTGTTTGGATGATGTTTAAAATAGGATGGGTTGGGATCTATTTTCTTTTTGCTCACATCACTGATGTTGGCTTTTTCGTCACACAATCGCGATGCTGAATAAAAAAATAAAAAAAAAACATAAAGGAAAAACTGCACCTTAACGGCGTAACTAGGGATGTGAAAACGGCTAAAGGTCTAAAAATTTTATGTTAATATTGATCGAATGGTCAAGATTGAAAGATTAAAGAGAAAAAGCCTAACGTCTGGAAGCTGGCAACAGGAATTGAAGGCTTACATATATCTCCAATTAATCACATCAAATTTTAATTCAAATCATTTGACTTTTGGGAAGGTCACTGACATAAATTTTTTGGAAGCTGAATTCAGAAGCTTGAAGAAATTCTAAATTGGCTGGAAGCTGGTAGGAAAAAGCAGAATCTTCAAACAAATCACTTGGAAAAAGAAGTTAGAAGTGGAAGTTCAATCGTTGAGCATCCTATCCCTGAGCCTGACCTCTGAATATTTAATCACAACCACTCGGGAACCTTCGTTGGCCCAAGAACTTCTTCATTGTTTCCTAATGGCAAAGGTCAAAAACAATGTCATCCAATGGTTTGATTTCACAACGCAATTAAGTTTTCTTACATACATGATACAATATTTTTAATTCCCAGCGCGGACAAAAAAACTTAGCTTCAACAAATTAAAGAGAAATGCATTTCCACCAGTAATTTCATACATATACCGCAATATTAAATCGAGACACTTCCAAATGTTTACTCAACAAAATTAGCACATACTTCTCCGAACAAATAGTTTCAAATGAATTAAAAAAAAAAAAAAAAAAAACACTAAGTCTCAAGCCTACATTTGGTTCCCGCCAAATCAGTTTTTCACTTTTCAAAAACTCGGGTTCATAGTTCTTTTAGTTTGAAAACAAAACTCAATAGTTAGAGTAAACATTTTTTATTGAGTATCATAGTGCGTTTTTTCGCTTTGCCCAAGCGAAAATTTTCCGTACAATTTAAAAATCAAAATCCTCCGAGTGCCCTTAAACATTCTCCTAAAATTTTGATCATTTCAATCCCAAAATTATGAAAATTTGATTATTAGTGAATCGGTACATAAATTATTTCTTTATTTCAAGAGCTCCAATAATATTATTTCATGGTTAAAATTACCACTTCCAACCGCTGCGCATGCCAGAGTACTCGAAGTAATTTCATGTACTAATTCTGGTTATACTGTGTATTAATTAGAAAAGCGCAAATAAAAGAAACGAGGTCAAGAGAGGAACAAACAACAAAATAACATGTATCACTTGAACATTTTAATGGTGAACCAAAATACCAACGTTTTCACAGTTTACCGTCTCGACCCGTCGAGTCACTATGCCTCATTTCAAAAACCTAATTCAGTTTTGACGCAGCATCTACACGTAGGGCAGCGATTTCAAACGAATGAAGCGGAGATGAGTACCAAAAGAGAGAAACTAAATAAGCACGTTTAATTTTCAGGTGAAAGTCAAAATGATTTCATTTTCTTCCAAAAAGGATGCAATCAGGGCCGTAGATAGGAAATTCGGGCCTGGGGGAGAAAAAATTTATGTACCCTTAAAAAATTGAAAATTGCATTTGTGTTTAGGTGCAGTATGTAGAATGTATTTTTGGAAGAATTTTTATAATATTGGGAAAGTCTGTTTGGCGAGCGGAGCGACTGTAAAAAACTTTTTACGGGTTTTTCGGTAGATTTTTGGAAAATCTACTTATTTTTCACTTTTCTTCGAGAATTTCGAGCCCGGGAAAATCCTCTTCCCACCTCTCGTCAGGGTTGCATACAGTCATTGGCAGAACCGATGCGAAAGGAGGATTCTACTAAGGAGTTTGGTCGGCGAGGACCAGAAATTCTATTTCAAAGCGAATTTCATCGACGCTCCCTCACACACATGCACAGCAGCCTCAGCCGCATGGTTTCAGCTAATCGATAATTTTTTGATAAAAAACAGCTGTTCGTTTTAATTTGTGCCCTTTCTGCCAAATACCAGAAAAATGTAGCCTAGGCGAACATCGATACATTTCACGATCACTGCTCTGGTTCACTCCACCTTCTTTCGATAACCGCAAAATGTTTCTCTTCGAGCTGGCAAGATTCAGCCAGGCAAATTGAACCTAACGATGCGAATAGTTTTCTCGTTACGCTCGCGATCACGTTTCCATGCTAAAAAGAGACGAAAAAACAAAATAAAAACACGGATGCTCCGACAAAAAGACCTCTTGCTTCCTCAGAGTTCTTCCTCGATTACCGCAAAGACTCTCAATTCAATTTCGAAGCGGCTCGATAGTACGACAAAAAAAAATATTTAAAAAAAACAGAGACACGAGAGAAAAAAAGAGGGCAGCGCAAGCATGCTTCACGATATCTGGATATTTAGGCACCCTGGGCTTCCGACTCTTTTCTCATTCTCACACGAACTTCAAAGATTGCATACGTGTACAGCTAAAAGCTGAGAATGGAAACAGATACAGACGGAAAAGGAAAATAATTTTTAAAAGGTGCACGACAAAGTCGCGTCGTGGGCGAATGAAAATTTTCGCTCTAGAAAAAAAAAAACAGCTAAGTATATGTATCTTATACCTACTCGTAAATCGTCGTTTGCTTTTAAGGCCTTACCGCAGGATAACGATCTAAACGAAAATCGTTGTAAGACAAATAATGAACACAATTTCTAGTCGTCGAAAAGTACCTATCAACCGAAAGCATTCGGAAGAGTAGAAAAGTAGGTACTGGGTGCCCAACAAAAAAGGACGATTAGGAGAGAGGGAAAGAGAGGAAAAAAACAGAAGAAACCCGTTATACGTGCTCTCCTTCATTAAATGAAAAGGAAGAAGGAAAATATGGATAGAGGAACCCATTAACCCTTCTTTTTCTTTTTTTTTTTACTTAATAATCAATTAGAAAAAACGTAGGGCTGGTATTTTGAGCTGATAACAGCGGTCGCGTCAACACAAAGGTTGTCTTTTTCTGTACGCCAGGAAACCGATCCAAGAAATACTAACAACCTCAGCCACAATTTCGATAATGATAAGAGCAGATAATAAGTATTTTGCACGCAAATACAATAATGCTGCAGGACATAAACGTGCCATGTACCTATATACAAATTGTCGATTATCTGCTCGGCACGTTGAAAGTAAATCTGTCTTTTGGGTACTGCAATAACTCTATACTTAATATCAGTGTAAATTGAAAGCGAAAAAAAAAACAACTGTATGATAGGATCATATTACGAGTAATACATTTTAAGCACCTAATACACCACTACGGAGACACATGCGTCACCTTCAAGCCTCCTGCCATCACAGAACTCTTTCCCTGGAGAGGCGTTAGGTGCGAAATCCAGGAGAGTATTTTGTGAAGAAGCTAGTTGCGTCATAAAAACGTCAAAACTGGCAAGCACGCACACCAATCAAACGCAGGCATCTGAATTCTTTTGATGTAAACAAAAAAACAAAAATAGGCCAAAATACGAGGAATATTTTCAAGTTTTCTGTGAAATGAAATATTCGTGAGAACTGAAGAGGAATTTGGTCACCAGTATCGTAAAAATCTACTCGACATAAAATTGACACAATATCGACGTCGTCGACCAGAAATACCACAATTCCACTCACAGCTCCTTCAAAATAATCCGCAAAGAGATAAAAGCACGAATAAGATAAAGGACCAGGTAAGATGATGAAGCGGAAAAATTATTTAAAAAAAAACCCTAACCCAGCAATACTTCGCTAGAAAATGCAGTTTGCCAATGTTCATCCATAATTTAAAAAACAATCCGAATTTCAAGTGGGATTTTTAAGCAAAGTGGCAGACATCTGGTGGATTTTTAGTGAAGTTCAAATAAGAATCAATTCTTATCATTTCTACATTTCTACAGCTGATTGGCTACTTATTAAATTTGCACATGATCTGATGAATTTTTTGGTTGTTTTTTCACTCCTATTTCTTTTGTTTTAGCGATATTTGCTTAAAAATCCCAATTACTTGAAAAATTGTAAAGCAATATCGATAGTATTCGATATTTATTGAGATTGTGGATCGGTGCAGCAGAGTAATTGTGTAAAAAGAATAAAGATGTACTCAAAGTAACGTCTCAGAAGTGTGTGTAACTGCAGAAAAAGTATAAATTATATACATGGTATGAAGAGTAATTGATAAACGAACATGAACGGAGATGAAGGAATGAAGGGCGGAATAATGTATCAATGTAGCCACAAGTAAAGGTGCAAAAGCATTAGAAGAAAGATAGTAGAATATTTGCAGGAGTGAGAGGGGAGGTGGATTGGTGGAACTAACACTAGTTTCAGTTAAAGAAATTACAGAAAATATCAATAGTTATCCACATCTTTATTAAAAATATTGATCTATTAATGTTCTATTATTAGAGTGAGAGAGACAGAGTGAGAAGAGAGAGTGAGATTTTTTGTTTTCTAGTTTTATCAAAAACTAATTTACTGATAGGTACCAGACTTCTTTCAGACCTGCTCCAGTGTGAGAACTATCTCTTGCAAAAATTTTTGCACTATCCACCAAGTAGTTTTCTCAAAACTGTGAACACAAAATTTTCTCTGATCTACGAGGTCTGAAAATAATTTTATAGACTAATTTTTTTTCTCATCTTCGGGCAACACTGACACCTCAAATACACAGGGAGCATATTTTCCTATGTATTCCTGACCTACCACAATTTTTTCAAGCTTTTTAAGATATCAAACTCTAAATTTATAGTACTTGACTACATTTCATTTTTTTAATCACGTCACAATTCATGAAAAATATGAAATGAAGCAAAAATGAACAACACAAATTGCTGAACTAATCGAATAAATCTGAATCAGAAATCCTTGAAATATTACCTTGGAAGTTACCCTACAATAACCAAAATTTTCCAAGTTAATAAGGAAGTTGAGAGAGGTGCGGGAGTTAACAAACTAAGAAACAAGAAGTAGAGATCTCCCTTATCCTCCTCCATCCATAATTTTAATGCAGCACATAAATTTATGATAGAAGACGGCCAAATAATTACCTGACTGGTAGCTGAATGACTGAATATTAGTATGGAAAGTGCACATTCAAATTTCTTAAAAAACTTGGATAAAATGAAGAGTGTGTAAAGATTGTTTTCCATCGGCTCTCTTGGTAGCAGGAACAGCATTGTACGTAGTGTTGCCAAACATTATTGGAATTTAACACCCATCAAATCTATCAAACCTTACAAAGTATGATCACTACCTATTCACCAAAATCAAAATCTATCATACAGTTACTATCTGGGTGATGTGATGGTGATTCAAAGTTTTGTGACCTTGAAAATAAAGGCTCTACAAATAAATTGTCAGAAACATTGTTTTGAATAGGGAAAAAATCATTTGTAACAACCTGTGAGTTTTCAGAGGGAGTACTTTAATTAAAGGCGACCATGTTTATTTGTGGAAAAAAAAATTCATGGTTTTATGGACTCAGTCTATGATCTTTTTGTACACACCTCGTTTATATATATACATATTGTGGGGACATTTACCTCACCTCGTCCACACAGGGCTTGGCCCTGCATCGACAAATGGGTCACAGAGCAAAGTCTGAAACCCAAATTATTAGTGCATTGCACTTTAAACAAATACATTGTCTGTATACACTCCTACAGATGGTGCATCTCTATGTTTTCCTGTAATTGACAAATGGAAAAGGCGAGTACATAAATTAGTATGTACTTGCTGATACAGTGCATGTCGAGGTCCATATATAGTACCACAGTACCTTTGGACAATTGCCCTCAGTACTTTGTATGCTTTGTGTACAGTTAGACACTAAACTGGCTGGCCACTAGTACCGAGATATGATTTGGTTGCCCTACACGCAAACCTCCTTATTTGCTTCCATGAACCTTGTGTAGGTAGCATCTACCTACATACATATATATAAAAAGGTGAATATTTGTCTGTCTCTATGACCATCACATCCAGATCAAAAGTAAATGATCCATATCTGTGATTTGAATCCTTTTTATGCTCAAGATCCATGATCTGTGATTTAAATCAATTTTAATAGTCTATGTTGCCCACATCACTTAGAGCTAGCAGCTTAGTACATATATATATAGGTACATGAAAAAAAATTTGGTCAAAATGGGAAAATAGTACCAATTGTTTTTTTTTCTCATGAAACAGATAATTTTCATCATCCCACCCCTAACCCTTTTGTGAGGTCAATTTTAATACCCTATTTGCAAGAAAACTGGGAAAAAATATTGACGTACCTACATAAATACTTTAAATGACAAAAATTTTCAACAATACAAAGCATTATGTATCTCATCAAATTTTACTTTTAAAAAAGCAATGTTGGAAAATGGGAATTTTAAACTTTGATAGAACCAGTACAAAAACATTAAGGGTAATGAAGTCATTGTAATAAACTTGGTTTTTTCTTTAAAAGATGAAACGGAAAATTTGAGAAAAAATATTTTCATCGCACTGATAAGAATATGAATAATTCTATTCCGAGAAATTTATGAATTAATAAAACATTCAAATTGATATCTATACTGATGAAACTTAAAGTAAATTCATCTTTCAACCCATAACTTCAGAACCACTAAACAGATCAAAAGGAAATTTGTTAGATTCATTTGTGTTATTCCTATGAATGTTTGAAGCCATCTAACCCATCTGGAGACAAAATTGTATATTTTCACCAAAATTCATCACAAACAAATGAAAATGAATAAAAATTAATGAAAATACACAATTTCTAATAATTATAACTATACATATAAAACAAGTCCGGACATTCTTATTACTTAATCTTATATATTATAAAAGCCACTTTGGTAATGTTATCACGTGACTAAGTATAGCTACAAACATATTTGACCATGCTATACTTCAGTTTTGGTCTAGTCAATTTTTTCCTAAATGTACACCTGGTTAATATTGATAGTTCCAACACATTCATGGTTTATATAGGTCTTTGCCAGGTAGCAGCATTGAGTACTCTCTAGTTATCTACGATATATTTATTGATTCATTAGATAATTCTCTACATCATAACTTCAGGATTACTTGGGGGGATCATAGTTCCAGGACATAGTCCTGTTGTCCCAAGGAAGGTTCCAAGCAATTATCATAGTCTGTAGCTCCTTCGAGGAGAATATTGTAAATTTTAATCCCCTAACCTCAAAGAACTTTTTTTGATTTTTTTATCCCCAGAAACATAGAACCCAAAATGACACAAATACATTCCCAAAATTTCATATTTCTATGTCACCCCTTGTGTAAAACATGGGGAGTAAAAAATTACAAAAACTAATGTGTATATATATCAAATATACGTAACCCAGTTAAATCAGATGTTTAAAAATGAAATAATATCGAACAAAATTTTGGTCTGGGAATGTGATAAGTGGTTTCTTGAATATTGTGACAGAAATGCTCCACCACTGTGTGGGGATTCACCTCTGTGGGGATTTGAGGCTTGGCCTCCGTCGATAGACATTTGCCCTGGTCCATTACCAGTGGCTACTAATAGTCTACAGACTTTAAAATAATACGTAGGCACGGCCAAACAGAGCTACATCTATTTGTACTCTGTTTTGCCGCTAACCTAGCGCCATTACATCGGTTAAACGGACAAACTACATATTACACCAAATGTAGATTTGTTCTCCGTTTAGCCAATGTATATTACAAAGCCGCAGCTAACAACGCGGCATTCGACAGGTGGCATGAAGTGGCGAGACGTTTGTTCCTCGCCACTCATTGACACGGTGTGCGGGTACACCCCGCACACACTATATGATTAATTGCCAATGTACAATTCTCTCCACTAAAAGGGTTGGCACCCTCTTACCATTGTAAGTTGAGAAAGAACACGCAACTTAGCCAATGCCATTAATATAGGTCTTGGCTACCTTCTGATGAGTATTAGCCAATACTCACAAAGGGAAACTTACTGAAAAAAATATAGCTCATAAGCACCTTTGGAAGAAATTTACATCATTTGGAATGAATATATTTGATTAAATGAAGTGAAACATTACAATTTTAGCATTCAAGTCTCAAATAACTTGTGTAATAATTTTTTTCTTACTGGGAAAAATTGTCTTTTGTAATACCGGGATTCTAACAACTTTGTAACTTTATGCATCCAGCCATAATTCTAATAATTTTTTTTCTTTCAGGGAAATGAAAGAGAATTTAGAAGGATAAATAGTACACTTCATTAAGGAATTCGGGAAAACGATGAGTGAGAAGGAACCATAAAGAGAGGGAGATGGAAATTTGATAGGCATTCTGGTTATTTTTAGCTAGTGAGTTGTTCCAAGGTAGATTTCAAGTCTCAGTGAAAGTTGGTTACCTCCTGGCGGTAAAATTGTTAATTTTCATTAAAAAAATATACCACATTTCTTTACTGTCCGAAAAGGGAAAAACCTCACCTCACCACGATAAAAGCATACCTAGGCATATTATGTACGAAATTGTTTTCAAAAAATTGAAAAAAATCAAATCAAAAATCACATCCGGTCCAGGAATTGACTGAATTCAAAGCATACACGTACTAGAGTATAGCGCACTCCAGTGGACTGTTACAAAACTACATCATATTTCGTCGCGTTAGTAATCACAATAATAGGATATAAAAACTGTAATATGTATACATATATATATATCTCACTCCTTCTCTCTACGGAGTAAAGGGTTGTATCTAAGCTATGTATTCACCTCAGATAAACGTTTCAAACACTAATCTGTTATTTCAAAATGCAACTACTCGTCAATGACAATAGGCTATTGTTAGGACCTTCGGTTGGGATAAACAACATTTCCAGATAATCGTATATATCTCATCGGCAAAAAAATTTGTTCAACTTGTGGTTTTTCAGTATACTTCAGGTATAGAAAAAGAGGGGTAACCATTCGAATTTGTTAATGACAACATCAAAAAGACCACCAAAATCCCCTCTTCCTTCCAAAAAAATGAAAGGAAAAACACAACAAATATCTTTGGAGCAATTTAACGTTCATTTAAACTACCACCGACATACCTACAAATTGTAACTTCAGTTACATACTATACAAGCGATATTTAAATGAGTTGGAAACTTGGAAAAACTGGTGATGAAAAATAGCTGGTCAGTAATAGGAATAATGGAACACAATAACTCGGTAATAAATCACGAAGAGCGAAAAACCACACTCAGCGTAATAAACTAGATGATAAAAAAAATAATTACCTGACTAATACTAATATGCACCGACTAATTATACGAATCCTATACATTCAGACAGAACTACGTCTAGCAGCAAATGATAAGAAAACAAATCAACTCTAAAAAAAAGAAAAGAATCAGCAACGAGATAATAAAATGTTTTAGATATTATTAGAATTACTGGTGAGAAAATAAACGTGAACACCACAAACTGCATCGTGAATATCCCACGAAAAACAGAAAATAAAAAACTAAAAAAAATGCTAATTAGGCGCATCTAAAGTTAATCGACAACTGAATACGCAAATGAGACGAAACTTTTTCTCTAGATCTACCATCTACCATACAGAATAAAGATTAAAACGATGATTCTTACCTAGTATACCAAATTATAGAATCTATCGTCAAAATTTATCGAACCAATTAGCAGAATTTTAAAATTGTAATTACGTTAATACATTCCAATCATTCCAATTGAGAATTTTATCATTTCCAAGGTAAACACAAAATAAATAGTTATCTGATAATCAAGTATGATAACTAAACCTTTTCTCTTATTGGTTGGTTTTTATTTAATACTGCAAGAATAAAGGAGTGAAGTAGTCTGCTATTGAATTCGCGAGTAATTAAAATTTGTTGAAGGGCACTCACGATTAATAATTATAAAAAACTTTCCTTCATAAAATAGGAAAGATTATTTTTTAGTGAAGAAACTAGGAAATTTAGAAACCTAAAAATTTCCGTCAAATGCAAAGAATTTCTATAATCCGAAAATTTTTGGACTAAACTGTTTCTTGCAAAGAAGCGGAATTCCGAAAGCCTATAAATAATTGTTGGATCAAATTTAAAAACCGAAATATTCCACAAAAAATAATCATTGCTGTAATCAAAGTGTGACGGATCAGTACCTAGTTATCCAAATTCGAGCTTCCAAAAAATCATAAGTTGAGTCAAAAATTTTGATTGTTGCTGAAATCTGTCGGTTCCTGAGGAAGGAGTTCCATCATGCAGAATTTTGGATTTCTCTGGGCGACATTCAATATATATGTATGAAGTCGGTTGCAGTAAATATATTAAAAAACAAATATTTTTGTATTTTTAGTTCTTTAACTTAAACAAGATATTTACTGAGGTAGGCATTATTTCATCAGATATTTTTCGTATTAAATTAATGGTTCTTGATACTGTGAAGTTCCTTTTCGAAAATTACTAAAAATATTAATATCATAGGTTAAATGAAGAACTAAGATAAATGAGCATTGACATGGGGTGGGAATAGGTATGAGAATGAAGTAGTATAGGGGAAAGGCCGGTAAGAGTACGCAGTCTGTAAGAGTACGCATTGCTTTTTTTTCTGCAACTGAAAGATTGGCAACACTGCTCCATCTTTTATGTTGTTCTACTTCAAATACTCCTCCTTCATGCCAAAAAACATGAATTTATAATCATTATTTCCGCTTTTATTACAAATTTTTGTATTTTTTGGTTTCTGATATAATATTTTCAAAGCACGGAATAAGGATTCAGTGACTATTATTGAAAATGACTGAGTAAATAATCATATTTATTCAAACTACATACTTTTTGCTACCTTTTCATATATCTTTAGTAACCAATGTATTTTGTTATCAGTTAGTAAAACTGATATTATTGGTAAAACTCACAAGTGCGTAAGAGTATGCATTTTGTTCCTACTACTAATTTATTTGTTTCTTATGAAAAAAGGTCCACAAAACAAAAACAATTCTTCACAAAAGAAAACTGGATTGAAATAAAAGCAAAACTAAAGACGACAAGTGCTAAAAAACTTACCTCCAAAAAAAGGAAATTTCATGCCCAGCCTGTGAAGAACTTTTTTCTGATCCGCCTGCAGAAGATTGGATTATGTGTGACAAATGTAAACATTAGTGGCATGAATCCTGCACTAGTTATTCGGGAATCAATAAATTTGTTTGTGATTTGTGTTGACGTTCGTATGAAATAAATATATATATTTCAGACTATTCAATATCTCATAATCAATGAAAAAAATTAGTTGCGTACTCTTACAAACTCAAATGCGTACCCTTAGATGCCATGTCATGTAAGAGTACGCATTTGGTTTTTTTTATACTTTTACCCCCCTAAACAATTTGAGAGGCTCTTGAAAATTTTGAAGGTAGGGAATAAGTAAATAAAGGTTCACAGCATAGCTACACCAAATTTGAACAAAATCCCTCAAGTTTTGACACAGTTACATGAGGTTAAACCTTAAGTGCGTACTCTTACCGGCCTTTCCCCTAAATATGATTTGAAAATTGATTTCAAGGATGATGATTGGTAGGTTTAATTGTGGGGGTGCTTACCTCAGCTCCGAACACCCGGCTTTTTCTGGACACTTCAAAATTATTCATTTTTCTGTTTTAAAGTTTTTGGTCAAAATTTGAAGTCAAATGTGGAGAATATTAGTGCTCATGGAGACGAATTCCTTTATACTACACAAGGAAAAACACTGGCGAAAAATCAAACATCATTTGCGTATGAATTACAGAAAAGAAAGGAAAAGAATTTGATATAAGAGTTGCAGATGTGTGAACATTGCAATATTTTAGAAAACTATTCATTTAGGTATTTTAAGAAAATTCATAACCCATTTCGTTTTAAAATTTTTTTCGGAGCATAAGTCAAGTTATGGGTTAAAAATATACTTATTCTTACGAACCACAATATCAAATTAAAACTATGCCTAGGAATAGATAGTAGATACCAAGTAAATAACAGCAAAAACGAAAAAACAAGACGATATATAGCTTTGTCTTCCAACATATTGGAATTTAGACACAAAAACATCGCTCACATTGACCCAAATATAGGTAGAATTCAAAAATAGTATATTTAGTGAGTAAGCTTAATTATTGGAGTAACCGCGGCAGTGCTGCAGGAAGCAACTTGAGAAACGATTTTACGGAAAAATTTCTGAATCGCATGAGAAAAATAAGAATTAATGACGAAGAGGAGGAGGGACATAACAGTCTCACGAGATGGAAAATCAGAATCTCACAAGCTTTGCACAGAAAATGAAAACGCAAACCAAAATATGAAGGTAAACCACGACAAGAAATTTCGTACAATCAATTTGAGAGGTAAAAACTGGAAAGTTTGAACAAATTTTACATTCCCATTCTTAGTCGGTAAATCGAAGTTTTCGGAAGTTCTTCAAGAAATAAGATGGGCACACTTCGCTGCAAACCTTGGAGAAAAATATAACGTACCTAAAATTATTACAAAAGTAATTATTTACCGGCGAATTTCACGTTAAAATTCTTGATTATTGAAACGCCTCTGCTACACAGCTTTCAACATTTTTAACATTGTCTGTAAATTTTTTATTCCGCTCGGTAAAGACACACTCATCGTGCATACGTTGAGCGGCTCAAGACAGTATTTCTGACAGCACTTCCTCAGAACAGGTAAAAAGTAAACCGAATCGACATCGACGCAGAAAATAAATGTTAATCCATTTATTTTAAAACGCTTCCACATCACACCTTCCACTTGAGTCAACAACAAAATTCTTCATCAATTCTGGAAAACACATTTAGGAAGTTAAATGGGAGGGGGCGAGGTTTAATATTAATCGTTTCGCAGAGGGCATGAATAATCGCCGACGTAAATAAAACGAACAAAATATCTATGCTATTGTACACACACCAGCAGAGAAAAATATTGTGAAAACGTTTTCAGCAGGTATCTGATTTTCCTTTTCCCAAACAGGCCGAACGAGTGGAAGGTTTCGCGCACGCAAATGACTATGCCTACGTAGGCGACCATCGAAGTAGATCCGACGTCTTCGAGATAGATTTATACATGCGTAACGTATAAGGATATACAATTATGTAAGTCCACCACATAACTCATAAATACCAAGACCAACAGGCACCCGACAAAAAGTCCCCACAAATTCGACAATTCGGGAAGGAACGTAAAACAAATGCGTGGTACTGACGATGGTAGCTGCTATAGTGGCATGAAATACTGGTTTCATATGCGTACGTACGTTCCAAGACGGACGTAAGATAAACGTATGATATTTTCAAACTTCTTTTTCTCCTTTTTTCGATAGAGGTGCGACGACGTGACGAAAAAGTTAAGAATTTCGCACGCATCATCAACCTACCAGAATTTTGGTTCACTTCCAACGCATCGTAGCGGCGACGGCGGCGGCTGCGGCCAGCAGAGACGAATTGATAACACGTGTTATTCTGAAAATCTCTGGCTAACCGGCCAGCAGCAGGTAAAATATATTTTTGAATTTTCTTAACGTCGTCGTTATGCCGCCATTTGGCTGACATAGAAAATTTTCAATCGCCTCCAACAACAGTCAGCGATCGAGTGTTCAGTCTCGTCGATGGCGTACAGAATTGCATTCAAGAGACTTCACAACTACGCCAAAAAAACCATTTCTTTTCGGCTCCTCGGGTTGTGACGCAGTTCTAATTTATTGACAAGAACGTAAACGAAGAAAACTGGTCTTCCCCTCCGCACTCTTACCGCGTATCACCCTCGAGTTGCCGATAAAATTGAATATCAACCCCAAATAACGATCACGAAAAAGTAGTGGAGAAGAAGAGAGGAGAGGTGCAACACACTAAACGTCGAAAAATAACTTGAAAATCGTTCGGCACAAAAATAGGGAGCAATCTCGTCGGAAATCGATAAATATTTCCTCTTAGAGCACAAAAATAATCTGTTAAAATATTCTAATAAATATTACCGCAGGGGGTTCGTTAATAGAATTAAATGAGGAAAAAAAAAAAAGGATGTGAAGTACCTGGAAGAGGCCACCTCAGGAACGTGTGCTCCATAAAGGTGGATAAATGTTCACCTTTTTTTTTTTTCAGGCTCTCTCTCGTTTTATACAAAAAGGCGCATCTTGCAGAGAACAGCGAATGGTAACTGTTTGGGTGAGTATTCTCTTCGCTACTGGGAAACACAAAGTGGATGGGTTCGGTCAATTTACCTGATACGAAAATTCTGAATCGAATCATCAGCGAAGAGAGAAAAAAGTAAGAACATAAAATACTTGTGAGACACCAGATGACATGAAATAGCGACATGATAGGATCATATACGATGCACCAAAATCTCCAAGTAGAATAAGGTACATCACTTCTCAAACTATTCGACGGTGTGGAAAAAGAAGGAAGAAATTAACGCTGAATATTTCAGTCACGCATCAAACAATTTAACATTTTTTAGACCAGAAATATATTACTGAAATTATTACAAAAATGTCAGAAGTTAAGAGGAACTATAAATCAAATTGAATGAATTAAGATCGTATCTTGATTATCAAGATACGATCAGTGAGGCATATTATCAGCCAACGATTGGGTTTTGAGGCAACGAATTACGAAGACGAAGGATCAAATCAGTGTCGTAATCTGGAGGAGGGAATCTAAAGAAGCCACGTTACCTCAAAAAACTCATACCTATGTCCAAAAAAAAAAAAAAATGTCTAAAAAATTATAACTCGTTTAAATACTTTATATTCGAAATACTGACTCTATATTCAAAAAAAAAAAAATTAGAGAAAATATTTTTTAACTGATTTTTCACTTTTCTTGGTGCAAGTTTCTTGATTCGAGATTTTTTCTCGACCTCTTCCTCAAATTTCAGTCAAACTCCACGACGATTCCATGTTAGAAAAATCAAGAATGCGTTCATACTTCTATATAGTAGTCTACCACTGCAGGAATTAAAGCGTACATTAGTGCCATATCAAAAGAGCTGAAGAAAGCCCAAAACCTCGATGTCAAAACATTGAAAAAGTGATACGCCAGAAAAGTTACATCTTATAGAGAATTCAAGAGCAACAGTCTTCATTTCAAGCAGAGTAAAAAAAAAAATGTATGCCATCTAGATTAACCGAGGATATTGTAATCATACACTGACGCAGTTGAAAAGTGAGGAACACGAATTTATGATAATGGCAAAGAGCATACATACAATAGTTTAACTGAGTACTTGTGGGGGCAAAATTAATTTACTTATGCATCTGAGCGCATTCTCGGAAACACAACATTCAGAGTATGGTGAATAAAACAGATGTTTAAAGATGCAAACTTTAGATAAAACGAATGATTTGCTCCAATCTATGCATCTATCCAGTCGTTGCAAGCGAGAATAGGCAACTTTTCTTTGACATAATTATTTTGTCTAAGAATTGAAATATTCCAAAATTCTCATCTACGCGAAGGATGCAAGAAGAGTAACTAATTGAAATATTTTTCTCACCCTTGAAACGTAAGTACTTGGGAAAATTAATTTTTAAGAAAATCAGAGAAGACATTTCTTGTTTCGCTTAATTTAAACTTTACATCATATTCAACGCATAGCGAAGAAAATAAAATAACACCCAAAGGAACTCGGAACCAAAAAATTGCGATCCAAAATGATAAACCCATTAGCATCCACTTTTCACCACCTTCACACAATCCAATCATATTTACAGCTGTCGTGGTTAACTCTCAGGGACATAGGAGAAGGCTTTGTTTTTTTTTCGGGGTAGGGGGAGAATAACGTAAAATGCTAACTGAAATTTTAGAAATCACCGCCTCCAAAAAAAAAAAAGTCAACTGGCATGATTTTCCAACTAATCTACATAACTGCCAGAACTACCAATTTATCCAGCTCCAAAACTGCCAATTTCTGTGCAAACTTTAGAAACTGACTAAAGAAAAAAAAAGAAATGTTATCAAGTAGCACGATTTTCCAACTATAAATACAACTAGTCAATTCTGTCAACTCCAAACAATATTTGGGAGGAACCTCCCCCACACCCCCTTGGCAACGACCCTGTAATAACTATTTCAAATTGTTTAAATCTCGGCGATACACCTTGATCAGCGGCATGTGTTTAGCCTGTCGCTAAATACCGAGGTATTTTTCATTATAACAATACGTCCACAGAATAAATTTGTTTTCTCCGCGTCAGGTAGCATCATCATAGTGAACAACTCCTCTCGGAACTGAACTCTATCGAGGAACGCGGAAGAGCAGTAATCGGTTTTACACCCCAACTAAGCAAGAGCAAAAATAAATTATAAAAATTGAATAAATGGTCCGGAACAGCTTGTGAAGGCCTGTACATAAAAGTGAAGACTTTGAAGGAAGATCCTCCGCCATCTGCAGTGACTTTATTATTCTGAAACTCGCTTACATCCACAATATCACTCGGTCCAGTCATCTTGGGCCAATTAAACCGGCCACAAAAAGTTACCTAAGCTCACAAATCGTTGAAATGCACACGGCATCCGTCTCATTTTTCATACAAAAACAGTTATTTGTGGACTCAATGCACCTATAAACATCGTACATTTCGTACACAATCATCTAATCTGGATCATAAAATTTTACAGCCACACATACGCTTAATTACTCAAAATATGCGTACCTTTTTCGCGTCGCTGTTCTCGTTTTCAATGCGTGTCTCTCCGAGTCTAATTTTCGTTCTGCTGAGTGTACCGACGCGGTCACCTGTAAAAATATTCGATCATTTATAACGCAATGCAATTCAAGAAAAGAACGAAAGGTGGAGGAGGAGGAGAGAAAAATCCAAGAAAATGGAAGCGAAGAAAAAACTGAAATATACGTGATTTTATTTCATTTTCAAGGTTTATGTGATCAATAAAACCAGTACAAAAACAGGGTATCGAGGATATATGCATTCTGCATTTCGTCAAAAAGAGATAAATAAATTTGAATTCGAAAAAAAATACCTATCTCTTCAACTAAGCCCAGAATTAAGTACTAGGAAAAAAAAGATAATATGAATAACTAAGTGCACCATGCTTCGTAATCAAATAGAAGTTTTATTACGCATCTTCAACAGATATCTACACAGTGAGAGTAAACATTTAGCTTCCTAAAGAAAATGATAATAAAATTTAAAAAAAAAAGTAAATAAAAAATTAAAACCGAGCCTAAAGGAATTTAAATATACAGGGTGCTCCGCATTTGGTCTAAATATTACTAAAAAAATTTTCATGAAGCTTTAGCATAAACTGATGAAAAAGGAACCATGGACTTTATATTGCTACGAATAGTCTCTAGTCACTAATAATTGTATTCCCATATCGCTGAAATGTTTAGATAAACTTCGAAAAATTATTTTACGAATAAATTTTATGAAACTGTTAATGATTGCCCATCGAAAAACTCCAACGAATATTTTTCTACTTAGTCGATGTTACAAAAATGATGAAGTGTTCAGATTTTCAATCTTTAAAACACGCTCTCCCTACCATCATCGAACAAATATTTATCTAAACTGTTTCATTTATTTCAATCAGAGGCATATTCAGATGAAATAATATTAACGGTAATAACGAAACACCCTGTATACCTACGGAGTATTTATTTAAAAAAAACACATACGATGCTACATAAAGTATCCGTAATAAGAACGCAATAAAATAGCGAATTAGGATTTTAAATAAGAGTTGTGAGCAACAGATGAAGGATGTGAATACAAAACAAGAAGTGCAAGAAACCTGAACGGAAGCAAATCGATCACTCGAAGAAACTGTACTATAAAATACACATAAAGTTATTACAGACGACCTTTGAATAAAAATCCATCATCTTAACATGTTTTGGCAACAATTTAGCAAACGCACTGATTGAAGAACTAAACGAATAAATTGAACAAAATGAGTAGGAACGAATATTCTTATGTAAGACTATATTATGCATTTGATTAATGTATCAACACTTTTACCAAAAGCATGGATAAGAGTCAATATTTCAACTATAACTATTTTGGTGGAAAAAATAAAATTTGTTTCATTTTCTATTACCTATACCTATTCTCCTTAATCAAGGACATTTATACAAAAATTATTCTTCTGCAGGGCTGACGAGAAGAGGATGAAAAAATGGTTCCCGAGGTCTGAGATTTTCAAGGGCCCAGCACCTTCACCTGAAAGAAAAAAATGAGTAAATTTTCAAGGAAAATTCACTAAAAAATAACCAAAAAATTTTTTTTTCTCGCTTCGCTCGCGAAATTGGCTTCTTCAATATTGTAAAATCCCTCACACAGATAAATCCGAATATCGCACTGAACACAAATGCAATTTTCAATTTTTGGATGCCCCATGAATCGTCATAGTCCTCTTTCAAACGAAAGAAAACCTCTCAGGATTTGTAACAACAAGGCGACAGCCTAGAAAATGGATTTTGAATTGGAAAAAACACCAGTCTTTCGAGTTTTGAAAAATCGCGAAAAATAAGATAATTATAACCATTTCTGGTTGAAAAATTTTTCTCTTCCTTTTACTTCAGCAATAAAATTTCAAGACCACATTCTGACGAACTTCTGGCAACAATATTTCGGTTTCAAATTAAGAAAAAATTAACGCATCCACACCCAATTCTTCTTTGGTCTAAAAAAATTTCTTCATTAAGAAACAATAGCCTGAATAACATCAACTCTTCGTTCTCATCCTTATACACAGTACTCTAGACCAATTTTCTAGTTTAAAAAAAAAACAAAAAAACAACAACAAACAGTAACACTAGGTTGTTAGGTTCTCGCAATCTTCATCGGCACGAAATGACACCAAAATTATGTACCTCCAATATTTCCAGCGAGCAAAGAAACTACAACATTTTCGAGTTTCCATTGGCATGTGCATTACCTGGAAGGTCAACGTACTGGTGAACGTTCAGAACAGTCGGTACCTTTAATTTGCAAGTCATACACGAAATTAACGACATTCGTAAAGGAAAAAAAGAAAGGGAACGACTTTGTCAGCAAACTTCAAATACCACCAATCATGAAAATCTAACAGTTAATAGTTTCCTTTCCTTTCTTTGTTCTGCGCATTCCATCGTTTAATTTTAATGAAAATTGCATTATTGCCTTCTGTTTTTTAAAGAGAAGAAAAAAAAAACACGAAGAAGAAATTTACGGTTCAGTTATTGAGAACGAAAAGTGAAGAAAAAAAAAATATAACGATTAAAAGGACGAACGAGAGATAAATAATCGGCTGATCCGTTAAATATATGAGGAACAGTAATTGCTGTTTATGGAACAGTGGTCCAAGGAATGAAATTAGCGGTTAGGTAATTTAAAAGTAATACATGAGTAAAATTTTGGGATATCATACTCATCCACATTCAAAAATGTTCATTATGATAGTGTATCTACAGGAGTCGGCCTCCAACCTAATGCGTACCTAGAAGCCATAAAACCAACCGAATTCTACGACAGATTTTTGTGGTTGATTCTTTTTAGGTGTAATTGGAGAAAATCAGATTTTTATACGGGTCTATACAACCGTATTTCAACCGCCTACGAATTACACAAAAAATCGAAATTCTGTAAGGATTCGCACTTATTTGCGTTCACCTTGACGCGTAGTGATTAGACGTTCAAATACTGGCAATTCCACCCACCAGTTATTTACGAGCGTTCTATACCCCCGTCAGCTGGCTAACCTTCCTTCATTTTTGCCTTCGAAATTCTCGAATACTGTTCATAATAGCATTTTTAGGAGTAAACTTTAACGAGAGAGGTTCATTTCATGCTGGACTCTTGTTTAATGTCCACCCTAAAAATGATTAGGTAGAATTCAATGAGTTTGAGCATCCCATCACGCAGAATGAAAACAAAAGCAGTCCTACCGAGACGGTTCCAACGTATAGGTACCACATTGTTTCCAACTGAAACGGAGACTTTATCGTTTCTTCAACTAAACTTGTAAACTAATACAGCCAAAATACGAGCGAATAAAGCCAACATAACGGTAGCATGCGCCACATTTTAGAAGCATATGCTCCAAAAATGGAGATTCGCAAACAAATAGTCGACATAGGCCATAGGTACACCCGCAACACCACGTGCGACGTCTGTACCAAAATGATTCATAAAAATAGATGGAAACGTTCCGAAGAGCCACGAACACCTTTCCACTTTATTTATAATTTACACACGCCACCGTTTTTCGCAAAATCCATGAGCAGCTGTCTTACCGAAATCATCACATGACACCACAACTAACCACACCGCATAGCACACAAAACAACAACAAAATCACACAGAGATTACAAAGAGGAAGAATAAAAATAGAAAATAAAAATTTCACGAAGAACACAAAGAATCGAGATTTAAGAATTCACAATTAATTTTTGGGGCTTTGCAAAATTAAAAAGGATGAGCTGTAATCTCTGAAAGATCACAATACGAATAATTAGAAAACTGAGTCTTCATAACTTCTTCAACACACCACAAAGCGAAGAAAAACATCTCGAGGTGACGTGAAACGTTACCCTTAACGATATTTGTTCAAGGAGTAAAATACCTCCACTTAACAAAATCTCAAAACTATATAGATCATCGCATCCAGTTCTCAATAAGACGATCTCACCCCCTAGAAATTTCGAAGAGAATTTCCGCCAGAGAAGTGAAAAGCATTTAAAAAGACGGTGAAACAATGGAAACGGAAAAATATTTCTCGAAACCGGCAGTCTTCAAACTGAAACTGTTATACCCCTTAATTAGCTACACACATATTCCATAAATTCAAGTAATTTTTAGACATTGACACGATTATTACAAAATCATCTGCGATACATTAGCAACACCTAAAACCAAACACGAGTCAGAAAAATACAACTAGAATAAATCGCAATAGCTTACATAAAACTTAAATAACTCGAAGATTATTGGCAAAAAATCAAATAATTTTGACTTTCAGATAAAACAAAAAAAAAAAAATTTTTCACGAAGAAAATTCGGCAGACATACAAATTTAATATGGTGCATATTCCAATACAGGTCCTTTTTCAAATTTTCACAAAAATACAAAATACGAGAAATATAGCGACTAAAGTGATGTTTAAAATAAATGAAGTGATATAGTGGGCATCCGCCATTCTTTCAGTTTTTCTTTTCTGACCTTTTCAAACAAAATTTTTCATTTCCAAAATGATTTTTCAGCAGACCATAAACATTTTGAATTTAATAACGGAATTTATTCATAACTGAAAATATAGCTATAGGAACGTATTGAGTATCTAACGACTCCTGTCTTTTTTACGTGAGGTTCACTTTGTTTTCATTCGCTCTTAAATGGTCAGACTTGGGTCATCTTTTGAGGAGAAAGGTGGCAGTCATGTCTGAACTGCAACAAAAAATCAGGGGTTTTCATATGTTTTATCAACACTGGAAAATCGAAATCATAAAATTCGTAAGCTTTCTCATAACCAAAATAACTTTGGATGGAATCTAAAATGGAAGTTTTTCCTCACGTAATACTGAAGCGTTATCCAATTGATAAAAGTATATTTTCGACTTTAACTATATGGCACTGGACCAGCAAAGCTCCATAAGCCCAATGTACTTTTTAATGTCAAGACATTCCGGCGTAAAAATAAGCAACCCTAAAGTACCTTCTGCGTATTTTTAACGTTTTGCTTGAGTTCACCAATTTAGAATATATCTGATAAAGTCATCCCTTAAATTCATAAGGATAGCGTACATGAACGCAAAGCAAAGATGGTTGCCTCTTTAGTGCCGGCATGACTAACCAAAAATCATCGTTCTTTACTGGTACAGTACTATATAGTCAAAGATTTTAGATGGTACTTTCATCACAAAACGTCACAATTATAGCAACATTTTAACGTACGTATCTATTAAAAATTAAATTTTACCCAAAAAATTAATTTCCTGACCCGACACAGGAATTAGAGGTTCAGATAATAAGTCCTCTTCTAAAGATATTATCGTATTTATACCTCACCATAAAACCTTTTTCAACTGTTCTATTTGGAGACCTTGCTTTTTTCAAATTTTGTCACTTCACTGAACCAACACAGAAATTGTTGAGTTAAAGGGCAACCTCACTTTACAACTTGTTGAGAATAAAACTCTGTAAAAGCTAGTTGTACAGTGGGGAATCAACTCCGATTCAGGATTAAAGTAGATTTAACACCAAAGTTTTTTATGCTTATATATGAATATATGACCATTTATGAGCTTCAATTCTAGTCAAATTAACGCTCGTTTACAACTTTCGACTGTATAACTGGCTCTAAAGTGTAACACTTTTCCGCCATATCAAATACAATTATTTAATAACTGAGGATTTTTTTTTTTTTAAATTCCAATTTGACAACACTGGCGTAACACTCATTTTCGTTATCTTAATCAAAGAATGTTTGTATTATTTTCTTTTTTCTTTTTCCCTCTTTTTTTCTCACACCGCGATCATGAACTTACGTACATAAAATAAAAATATTTGTACTGTATTTCGCGGTCTTTTTATTGCTGAACGCGACAGAAACAGGCGGTTTTTTTTCTATCTTATTTTTGAAAACGTACCGCTGCGTTCATTTTAGCAATAATATGCGTACGGTATGTGTACCTATTTCTCAATAATAAATAAATAAAAAAAAAACTAACGCAGCAGTAACTTTGTTAGAAAAAGTAGGTTTTCAAAAAATAGAAACTACGTTGTTAAAATGTTGGTGATAGATCATAATTTGATGATAATATTATATTTTCGTAACTGTTACCTCCTTCAAAATCGAAACAAAAAATGGATTTTTCGGAAGTACCATCCGGGTAATTCGCACCAAAATTGGTATCATATTGCAATCAATTATAATAAAAATTTTTTACAAATTTCGCGGTAACTGGTTCAAAATCAAACATTTTACAGCCAAAATAGAATCAAAAATAGCTGTACGGTAAGTACTATTCGACCGATCCGCACCAAAATTAGTAGTATGTTAAATAAGTTTCGGTTAAAAACCAGTTTTTAAAGATAAGCTTTTATTTATAATTTTTTTATCATCATTAGTTTTTTTTAAATAAACCATAAACAAATTTTAAAATAATGAAAAAAGTAGAGGGTTTTCTCGTTGTATTATCATTTCCCATTAACTCAAAATTACTTCGTTTTAGGTTAAAACTGATAATAAAAATGAATTTATCATTGAAAATACGGGGATCAGCACTCTAAATTTTTTTCTACAATTATTAGTGTTTCAAATAATTAACGAATTCAAAAACGGTAGTACATTTTCCATTGATTATCGATTTTTCTACGGCTTATTTCCGAAAAATTAATGGTCACAAAAAAAATTAATTTTTATTGAGAATGGGAGAAAATTTTATCCACTTTCCAACAGTAAGTACCAACCCTAACTTTGTAGCTCAAATAGAGCAGCTGATGAATCGTGAAGTGAAAGTGGATAAATTTCGCGATTATTGGACAAAAATTACGACGTACCTATGCCGAGGTAACAAGAAATTGGCTTGAAAATATATCATATTATAAATTTAAGTTTTTGATGCCTAAATTTTCATTAAGTTATGAAACGAAAAAAAAACGTACTTACTCGCACCACCAAGTCATTCCGTGGCACCAACGTTAATAAGTCGATTTTCATCGAAAACCAACTTAAAAGTTTATTATCTGTTTTTAAATTAACACGAAACCACGATGCGTCTGTAGGGGTGAACGGTACATTTCAAAACCTAACCGTTGTGGAGCACTTCTCACTAAGGAGAACCGCTGCACTTATGTAATGAAACACTTTGTTTACCAGCGCCGCACGATACCATTACATCGTTCCTCTTGTTCTCCGCCATCATCGACGTGGACGTCGTCCTTTATTCTGCAGTATTTTTTTAATCAAACCGAACACTATTCATTTGGGTCGACAAATTAGGAAAGTGTTGCGTTGCTCCACAAGTAATAAAGGAGACAATGGATCGATTAGACCAGTCATTTTCTTTGCAGCACGCTCGCAGCAGTGCCTGCCTGCCAGCCTACCTTATTGAAGAGGTTGCACACGTTTGCGCGGCCCACCTAAAGCTCGAATTCCACAACACCGAAACAGGTGTAAGTTGAACAAAAAAATAAATTAAAAAAAAAAAATCAGTTTTCACTTTCGTTAATGACGACGACCGGTGATGATGAACCCGAATACACGGGCGCACGTTCCAACGTGAGTAGATAATTGTTTTTTTAAATTGTACGAGTCAAGTCATCGTAATGACGAACGTTGGACAAGGGCCTAAGTGTGGCCGTGGTCTTCGAATAAGAGCGAAGAGTGGGAAAAAGACTTCAGCCTGCTGGGATAACGCTGTAGCCAGCCAGTGCCAGCATAGAGAATTTCTGTTCTACAGAATTTAGTTCAAGCACTTCAAACTTTTTAATGAGACTAAATTGGCACCAATGTTTCGTATTCGGAAATGAATGAACTTTAACTTCCAAAATAACGCACTAAAGGTCGCACCCCTTTCCAACCGGACGGACAATGTACTCCCCAAATCAATTTTTTTTCTCCAGATTGATGCCCATCTAAATCCATTGTATTACAAAAAAAAGGTCGCCAAAAAAATATTCACCACCTAATTTTCCGAAGGAAACAAAATAGTAGTCCTATAGTAATAATTCTCAACTCAGACAAACCTCAAATTGGAGAAAAGGAATATATAACTTGCTGATCAGCAATTATGACTGAAGGAGGGGGTAAACAATCACTTATGTCACTTTTCATGTATTTGTCGGTTGTTTTGCCTCGATTTTCGGGTGTTGAATATTGTAATGATTGGCTGAAAGTCAACCAATATTCTCAATCTATTAAATGAAATTCTATGCCAAAAGTTGGCAGCAATTTTCACATAGGCACACCGCACTCAACACCAAGATAATGGTGAATAAAGTAAACCCGTTTTTTCGCACTCTGACTTTTCAGTTGTTGCGTTCCAGCAACCTTTGAAGAATTTGATGCTAACAGCAGTATTTTTACCACGCTTTTATTAGCTTACTTCATCAGCACGTCCGTTCCAATCAAATTTTGGGATCAATTTTCCACCCACTTTCCATAATTCAATCAACCTGAAACTACATACACTTGGGTATACTTGATGCCAGAACAAGTATGCAAGGTTTCAAATTATTTGAATGATTCAAAGTGGACCTAAATTTGACTAAAAGTTTATCTGATATAATATATATGTGAAAGACAAAATCGTCTTTTCTCAAATCGCACCAATCTCGCTCATACTTGCGAGATTTTAACTATTTTTCATGTTTATTTATGTTTGACCTAGGCTAAGATGTCACGATGTAATTACTTACTGCATGCTAACTGTTTATTTTCAATTACGTTATTTCATTCACAAACTTCATTCTTTCCTTTATCCGATGACAACATTTTCGACTAATCTTAACTTGAACGTTTTTCTTTGTTATCGTCATCAACCTTGTGACTCGCTTCCGATAATTTTCATTCATTGATAGTTTCATTCATTCGTTCGTGCAGTCATTCAACGTTGACCTAGATATACAGATCTAATCTTTGTTCGTTTTGTGTATAAAATAACTTGAATTTTCTAATTTCACTCCCGTTTGTTAATTACGTGTGAATAAATATTTTGAATTTTACAATCTCACACTATCTTTCATTCGAAGTGGAAATTAGGGTTAAACCACAAAACAAACCTACATATATATATGTGATGATGGGTGATTGTTGACAAACAAGTGTATTACACACTTGTCAATCATCTAACTGGCCAGTGGACTTAAGGTCCACAAACTACCTTTTTGCACTCACTTTACATTTTGTCTGTACTGCCAAATTTCATACTGAGCTAGGCTCACACACCTGCACATATTCGAGAAGAACATGCTCCGCCTTCTGCTGTTGTGTGGTATCGGGTACATCTACACACACACCCATAATATAAATACACATACACGCGCGCGCACGCGCGTGCACGCACCACACACACACATACACACACTTCAATATTTCTCGCATATGATAGGCACTGAAATAGAAGAAAGGAAAAAAAAGAGAAGTCCAGAGAAATGACTAGGTTGCCTGGGCAAAACACAAAACAAATGTAGTTGTAATAAACAATAAAAGTGAAAAAAAGTAAGTAATCAGTTATATTTTTGTCTTTGTGATGTTGAACTGGCAGCACACCATTCAAAGAATAAGTGGAGACTTTTTAACAATGTGATTTAAAATAACTAGATACGGCCAGAAATATTAAAATAAAATAAGTATAAATTAAAAAAAGTTTTAAAAATCACGTATTTATTTAAAACGCATTAAAAATATTAAAAAATTTTTTGTTTCCATGATGCTGAAATCTGAAGAATTTTGAGAATGATAGAAATAAAAATGTGGGACACTCAAAGAAAATAGCTAGTAGATATGTTATTGATCAATCACTTTTTGACTTGGGTACTCATCAGTTCCTTACTAATATAAACTAATATGTAATATTCTGTTAATAAAAAGTACCTATATATTTTAAAATATTCCTCTGAACGACCCACTATCCGGTGGAAAACAGTTCCACGCAAGTAGTCAAAACATGCCTTATTTCATAAAGCAGTTCCGCGTATTTTTATGTATCAGCTTCGTGCATTTTAATGTATCAGTTCCACGCGGTATACAATCTTCACAAGTAAGACAAAAATTTATTTTTCAAGGCGATTATCGGGGAAAAAAGAGAAAATTACACTAAATATCTCATAACCTTGGAACCAACTGACCAATTGAAACCAAAATTGTTAGGTTTAATTCTTATGTTAAAGGTAATGTTTTAATTATATTTCGAGCCTGTTGAACGAAAATTTTATCTTTTATTGAGTTCTACATAAAAAATTAGCCTCTTCAACGGCCCCACGGCATGAACTGTAAAGCTAATCGCAACCCAATTTGATAGCCTGTTAGAGTAGTCTTGAATCAATTTTTGTTTCAAATTTTGTGACTATTTCTTGAAAATTATTAATTTTAGATCCATTATGCTGTCAAAAGTGCAAAATAATCGCCTATACCTAATGTAACGGGTAACCAACCAATCGATACTAAATCTGAATGATCTTGTCCTTGACTTAGTACTAGTGTTTGATTCAAATTTCGTGACTATGAAAAAAAAATCATGCTCTGTACATTTTAATAGGAATGGTACATACATACAAATATAAATACATATTATTACGAATTTTCAAAAATGATGCCAAAAGTTTCCTTTGGTCATGAAAAATGCGCGGAACTGCGTAATTTATAAAATTGACTTGGCGCAGAACTGGATCACTCCCCGGAAGGTTTTCGCGCAACTGTAGCGCTTCTGTTTTATCATTCACAAAATTCTTCAAATTTCGATATCATAGAAACATTAAGAATAATTTTATATTTTTTAAAGTGTGATTTTTAAAAGTATTTTAACGTATATTTTATTTATTTTTCATGTTAAAGTTGTTCGGTGCATCATATGTGAGTATTAGAAGTCTAACATATTTTATAGGAAATTGAGGATTAAACATTAATTTATTTCGGCATTTGTACCTTCCATTATACTTAGGTATGTATACATATTGGACCAGGAATACTCGACAACCGCAATCGTATCTTTTTCATACAACATCTTCTCTCGGATCTCTCTGTTACCACGGTTCTGTAAACTACTTAAAGCTATAACGTTGCATTTGGACTAGATCAACCATAATCGAATAAGAATTTTATTTTCCTGTACCTCTGAATAGCTTATATAGCTCACAAAATTGAGAAGAAGTAGGGCAGAGTGTCTGCATCACTTTTAGCTCGACTAATTCAAGTCCATTATGCGTATATAGTCAAACATTGAACACAAACACCCCCGCAAGATATGAACACAATGTATGTATTATTTCAACTTCCCAACTTATCTGTCACTTTTACTAATCTCAGTTCACCTTTAACAAGTTCACTGCCTATGAGACAACTTTTCTGATGTTTTCTTTAAACTCTACTTTTCTATTTTTCTAAATGGTTTGCCTTGTTTCATCATTGTATTAAAACTTCTATATGAACTAGTTCAACCTTTTCGTATACTAATCTACCACAGTCACATCATCCAATACCACACAAGCTTTTGCACAGATTTCCGAACTTTTGCATACACCACCAATCATTCACAACTAACCTTGTCCCTCAGATTCAAATCATCATTAATTAATTCATTATACTTATACAATTCATCAGTCATACTCGAAAAATATTCTATATTTTGATCACTGTTTCGATTTGCACGAGATTCGAACCTCCAAACATTGGTGTTTCATTCTAAAAGGGTCGTATTTTATGTGAAACGTCGTAGTTATAAAAAACAACTTCGTTAAGCTATTTCTGCAATAAAAGTAAGGTCGATCGACCAATAAGTGAAAAACTGATTAAGGGGGGCATTTCGTCCCGGCAGCTGGCAGGGTGAAGGATTCGTGCGAGAAGATTGTGAATTAAATGTATATTTTCGTGTTGAAAAGCCTGGATTGAATCGCCATCCCCCATTCTTCAGTTGGGTGGGTTATTCCATAGTCAAAATAGCAACGGGCCACTTTTTATGCCACATTTAGCATCAATGGCTACCAAAAATTTTCTGACGATAAGTCTCCACTCTCTCTCAACAAGCACCATCTTTCACAGATTCGCTTCGAAATGGGTGGAAAAACGTTCCAACACTCCGAATGAGCAGCATAAAAGGGAATACACCGTCTTTCGACATAAATAAAATTATTTTGTCTGTCAGCGGCGGCGTAAGTTTTACACAAGCACCGCGAAGGTAGATTCCTCGCACACAAGCACAAGCACACGACACACACACACATAAGCATATAGACAACATACAGTATACAGACACCAACGTTTCGATCGGTCTCGACTCGAGATCGCGTTCCAATTTCGCCCAAACAGAAATTAATGCCTTTCAAACGCCTTTATCCGCTCACACACGCAGCGCACACCCTCGAGTAATGCAACATCCCACCAGAAATTATCCACATCAATCCGACGACAATCGTTTCCCAACATTAATACTTGGTACAGAAAAGAAAAAGAAAAAACAAACAAACGACTAGGAAAAGGTTTGAACGAACGCTTGGTCGGAGGCTACTGCAGCCATTCTCGCACTGCACGGAACGATCAGCCTGCAACCGCACTCGGTAAGCACCTAAGTACTTTCTAAAAAAATTAGTCTACGTACATAAGGCGCACCGCGACACAATTTCATTAATATTCCAATAAACGCACGTAAATACGAATAATGCCCTCGGGCCGAGATAAATAAATAAATTCTTTCGAACAACCTGCTCCTATACATCGAACAGCACACACCAACAATTCTCGTGGGTTAAAGACGAAGGCGGAATATGCATCGTCGACGGGTATGAAAACTGCACCTCAAAAAGAGTAGTGAAAAGATAAACAAAAACTCCAGCGCAGCCATACTCCGCCAAAAAAAAGTAGGTTTTTAAAGGTATGCTTTAAAATAACTATGAAGCATAATTAGTGATTACTCCAGATTTCTTAAAATCTAGCTTCTGCCCCATCCTTAACGTTCGGTTTCTGGCTTTCTGCCCCAACCTCAAAAATTAGTCAGAAAAATATCCTGAACCTAGAAGACTAGAAAATGAAATCAGTAAATAGTAGAAGAAGTGATACTAAAACCCAAAAATCTTCTAATAGGTACCTATCTCAAATGAAACTGTGGCGTAGATGATTAAGGATTCAGATTGTAGACTATGCAAATAAGTAAATAAAGTCTCTGGATCGAATTAGTAAATGGGAGGGATATGGACGTAGGCGGATTTTCATCAAATTTGTGGAAAGAGCAAAAAACTTTTTTTCGCTCAATCCACTCGCCAATTTAACTCAAATAATATTATGCGAACGTATTTGCATTACATAACCTACATGTATCTTATCATTACTTTCTTACTAAAGTGTAGCACTTTTTACAATATTGAACACAGTTAGGCAGAATAATTTTTTTAGCAAATTTATAGTGTACGCAGTAAAGAACACAACTACACCTATGCAGTGTTTATTGTTCTCACAAATTTTCAGTCAGGCTCTCCATTTTTTTTTAGTAATTTTGATGAAAAATTTATATCTAAGGAATATTTTTATTAAAATTTTTTTAAAAATATTTAATAGATTTTCGATAAAGGCAAAAAATGCATAATTTACAATATTTCCCTTCAATATTAAAAACAAGTATTTCTTTAAGTGCATTTTTAGGCTAAAATTCGGATGTAGGTGTAAGTATGAGTAATTCATCTCATAGAATATGTTGTGAGAAATATTTTTTGTCTAAAGAAGTTTTCTCTAACTTTCGCACTTTGGCTATGTTTTAGAAGAGACTATCCCTATTTTAAAAGTCTAACCCTTTACACTGAGTATTATGCCAACAGCAAGGGTAGGAGGGGATTTTCACTATGATGTTTCTTATGGTCAAACTATTTGGAAAAATAAATTAACTCAGTGAATTAACTTTGTTAAAATCATACAATTTAAGACAAATTGGGCCTTGCAAAAAAAATACCAAAAACATTAAAACATATCCAAGTCACAGACATCCACTTGAAGTCAGATAATATTAAAAAATTTTTAATTTCTAGTTTCCACCAACTCTACGTTTCTAGACTATAAATCTATATCAGAAATAAAGATGAAAGTTTTATCTGAAAGAGCTGGAAAAATATTCAGGGCTCATACCTTTGAAAGTGGTGTGATGTGTGATGGGCACACTTTCTTAATCATCCCTCCCTTTCTTCTTTCTAGGTACATTAATAATATCTTGAACAACATATCACCTCTCCCTACAGCCCTTATAAAGGCTATGAAATTCTAAATAAAAGCTAAAGGATGGCTATAATTTTCACTCGAGCCATAAGTAAACGTATTTAAATACCTACATGAAGGAGAAACAATCGAAGAAAGGACATACAAATAATTTGAACAATTTTCAGTTAGCTCAAATTTTCATAAATTAGGGCAGTTAAGAAATGAGAGCGGAGATCTCACTGTGAAAAGGGAAGGGAAAGGCGAGAGTAAATAAATCATAAAATTAATGATTTGTGTCGATGTTATTCGCGAATACATTTCAATGACCTGAACTCAAAATATGTATTTGACAATGAAGCATCTAGATACGAGGGTGAGGTTTATCTTTTCATTAATTAAACAAAAATAAAAACAAAAAATCAAAAATAAAAAGCTGTATGATTAAAACTACAATTTGTTCATGTTGGACGAATGACCCGGGTGGAGGAGGAGGTCATTATTCATTTTGAAGTGTTTAACAAGCGACAAAATATGATTAACGCATATGCTCGCCACACACGAAATGAAGCAAACCTGGCGCCCTTGGACCACGAAGGTAAAGAGAAACAAACCGAGACAATATCTCTCCTCCACAATTCGAGCAGCGTCGACTCAAGTCAATAAGTTTCCTCTGAAGGCACTAAGCACCAGGCACCAAAATGGCCATAAAAAAAGAGTAATGCAACCGAGAATGAACGAATACTTTTCCACAGAAGAAATTACGAAATAGATGGTCACCATCCAGATATTTCCACGTTACCTCTCCCCAGCCCCACCATCCAGCAGCACCTTGGTTTTTTTTTTATCCTTTTTCCAAGACTCTCGGTTCCCTCGGGAATGCTGAACTAATTCGAATAATTGGTAAAGTGAAATTACAAGCGTATCGAATACAGTGTATAAATGTCGGCGACAAACATAGCGTGGTAATTGGTAACGATTTTTGCAGCAACAATTCGAGAAATAGTCTACAATTCGACCGAATGACGAACGAAAAAAACAAAAAAACAAAAAAACAAAAAAACAAAAAAACAAAAAAAAAGCAAATGGTGAAATGGGAAGGAAAAAATTTGTCAAAATTTTCGGATTATGATTTGTCGCAAACGTGGTCTGGGTGACGACTATTGTATTATTTGGCAAGCAAAAAATGACGCGTAGGATGGCTTAGCTAATTTAAAGGAATTATCGTCATTTTAGCACGCGAAAACACACCCTGCAATATTGATTTCGACGACAAAATTCTTTCTACACCGGTTACGTCTGTTAATTGTCCGCACAATATTTAGTCGATAATTCGCGAAGCACAAAATAAAAACGATATAAAAATTAACTCTCATCGAGACAACGATACAGTTGACAATTTCACAGACAAAAGAAGAAAAAAAAGCAATCATCCGATCATTAGCGCAAATAAGGCAGCAATTGAGTCATCGTTGTGATCATTAAAACGGAAAATAATTTATTGTAATGCTAACCAACCAAACTTGAGATGTCGAATATAATGAGCGAAAAACTGTACAACGCCGAATCTTGCCATACGAAACGATCTCAGAAAAAATATTCCAAGGCACGCATTGAAGCCCCATGTTTACAGATACAGTAAAAGGAGTACCTAGGTAATAGTTTTCATTTACAAACAAAACTGACCAACCTTCGAATACCTCAACTTTCATAGAGGTACCTATTTGTTTTTAATTATTAATATTAAGCTTTGGCAATGTGGGGTTCTCCTATACCTACAGACAGACTTTTTGGCGAGCTCCGATGCAATAAAACAATTGGCAAAAAAAAAATTGAAAGTGAATTGAATTGAATGCACGCAGCGATGGGCGATATGCAGTTATTCTACTTCGAGATTTCGCCAGGTGATGGCGCTATAGCAGGACGTACATAAATACTATTGATACTTTGTATCGATGCATTTTTCGAACATGGTTGGGCACGTAACGGTACGAGTGTAACTCACAATTAATCCTACCGCTATCATCGTAACACGGATACAATTTCCAGGTACATAATATAATCTTCGACTAAGTATACAGTACTGGACCAGTAAACCTCCATAAAGCCAGCGCAATTCGTAAAGATATGGCGGCATAAAAATAGGCAACCAGCGTGAACTTTGTGCGTAATTCCGATGTTTTGCTCGAGTTTACCAACTTATATTCGATAAGGGTCAACCCTTAAATTCACAAAGATAGCGTTCATAAAGTTAACTGAAAGTACGTCGTGTGGTACAAGGAATAGAGTTGAAATTTTTACGAACGGTTATCCTTATATTGGACTCGATCTGGACGGCGTTTGTTGCCGATTGGTTTGCTAGTTACTAACAAAAATATAAAATAAAAATAAAAAATTGCTGGAGAAAAGCAAGTTGCCTATAATGTTTGGAGAATCTTTTTCGAATTTACGGCACAAGGGATTACAAGCGTTTTTTCGGCAATTGCATTAATCTTGGTTTTAAGTTATAGATGAAAATTGACGAACTTTGTTTTCTGGCAAAGTATTGCTGCGCCAGAGTTTTTTTTCGGATGCATTTTATAAGGGACGAAAATTTAATTCTTTAAGTATGTATATGTAGGAAAAACGCATTTTCACCAAAATATGTCAAAAAACATTAAGTTTTGCAACACCAAACCAAAAAATACGTTTTTTAATGCCCCTTAACTGAACAAAAAGTAGCAAATTTCAATACGACGCGAAAAAATATTGCCTGGCGCATGCGCACTTTCGAGTTGACTTTCTAGCAAGGCTCGATTGTTCTCCTGTACGAGTCGATCACTTTCTTGCATGGCTCGAATACTTTCTGGATTTCGTTTTTTTTTAAATAAAATTATTAGTTCCATAATTATTTGATTCTAAAAAATTTTTCAATGATAATTTTTAGATTCGGAAGGTCGAAAGTTACGTAGATTTTTCGCTTAAAAAAAAAGTAAAAATTATTAATTATTATTTGATTCTAAAAAAACTCATCTTTTTTTTTATGTGGGGAATTTCAGCGCAAAGTAGATGATAGGCTCGTCCCTAAAAATTCACTCTTCTATCAAAATCACCTACTTTTTGCACTAGTATCACAAATAACTATTTCAACGAAATATGCCACATTTTCACCGAATGAAGTCACAAAATATCCATTTAGACCAAAATATGCAAAAATAGGTGAAATAAAATTTGTATTTTTGGAATCAGGAGAATGCGAATGGCAAAATTATTAGATAAAAAACCTACAGGAGTTAGCAAAAAATATAATATGTCTTTACCTAAAAGTCCTTGCCTTACTCCTAAATAACGACAAAAAAAGAAACTAAAGTACTAAACAATTAAAAATAAATAAATAAAAATTACGAGATTTCGCCAATGCTTATCTCATATTACTATGTAGTTAGGTGCCTTTTTACTATTCGATCTGCAACATACCTATTATTATCATACAGTAGGTATACATGGTATTAATTATGCATTATATGTTCTTCGACCATACGATACGACCAGTTGATTGCGAGTGTGTGCACACGAATTTATAACTAGCAGACCGGTTTCTTGAGCATCATTTTATGGAATGCCGACTCAGATCAGATTCTGAATAAAGATATTCACCTATAACAGTTTGTCATCCGGATGTTGTTGTTGTTGGCGGTGTTGGTAGTGGTGGTGGCGTTTGATGCGTAGCACGCGTCCGTCATTGCCTCGTTCATCTGGATGGAGAGTGGTCTGTGGTCTACAAAAAGTGAGGAAGAAAGGGAGAAACAGGAAGAAAAAAAAAGGAAAGAGCTTCGAAGAAGTGAAATGAAATTAAATAAAAATAAAAAGTAAAGAAAAGAGAGAAACAGTGCCGCTTCAAGAACGGAAATCAAGAAACATACAGTAGGAAATACTCCCACTCACGAACACATGTCACATGAATTTTCAACCCTCCCCTAGCATCCCTCGTATAATACTCCATCATCATTCACCAAACTTAAAGAAGAAAGACTACTGTATGATAATTTATAATCACAGCATACGCCTATCTTACTCCTGTTTTTCTTTTTCTCTCTTTTTTTTCCTGATTGTTTGCCAAGTATACAAACAAAAACACGATGCGAATGAACTGCCGATGAGGTAAAAATGGCCTATATTTAAAAATGAATAATTTGTATCGTTTGAGATCGGCCAACGTCGTTAGTACCGGGTGCTTTTGAGAGACGTCCGTCAGCATAGACTCGACTACGACTGATCTGAATAAGAAAAAGCTTACTTAAGGAGAATACGTAGCTCAGTCTTTGAACTGGAAAAACAACGTAAGAGGAACTACAAAATCTACACCTTACATAGAGAAAAGCGAGTACGAATCATGTCAGACTTATTTCAAGTTCAAAAAATATCTCCTCTCTGTCTCACTCACTCACTCACTCACCCACTTTAAATACTTCATGGATTGGAAGCGATCTTCGTTCAGAATGAAAAAAACAAGAGATTTCGATTTCGATATATTCGTTAAAAATTGTTTTTTTGCTTTTTACAAATTTTCAATACCCCCATTTCTTTATTTTTGCTTTGACAGATTCTATTCGATATCAACATCGGTCCTCATTTCTTCAAACTGAAACCTGATTATAATATTGAAATGGATGCTGACTAGGGGATTTTTCTATTTTTATCGCCTCGAAGAAACATGAATTACAATTGCACTCAAAGAAAATAATTATGAATTTTTTATAATGTAAAATGAATAACATTCCCAATAAATTTGAAAATTTAAACCAAATATTTCCAAACTTATTTAGTTCACTGCCCCTTTTCAGGAAAAAATTACTCACACCTTCCCCAACCTTTGGAAATCTATATTCTTTACGTGAACAAACGCAAAGTTCAGTGACTATTTCGCCATCTTTTGAGGAACTATATTTCTACACATGGAGTATAGTAAGGAAAGATTATGTTATAAATAAGAGACATCAAATTTAGATTTTATAATTATTATAACTCTCAATCAATGGCTACGAGTTTAAAACTAAGTAATGCAACTGACGAAACATGTACACACAGTTCATCGAAATTTTCCACTTTCTTCTTCATGCTTCCACCACCCCTTAATTTTTATTCGACGGCCCCAAATCGAAATTCCGAGGCCATATTCTCAGTCGATCAGTTTACTTAAGTGAACTACTTAAGGGAAAAAATAAGTGTAGGTATTTGATAATTCTGTCCTTTTTAAAACATTATTTTTTTCACTTAAAGTATAAATAATAAAAGGGAAAAACTTAAGTTTGATCAGGTCACATAAGCAATTCTCTAAGCATTGAGTAAATACTACAAGAGAACTAAGACAATACATAATTTTTTTCGAATTATTATTAACTTACAACGCAGCCTTCTAATACGTTTGTTTTCTTTTTATTTATTTTTTTAACTTCACTTTAAGGCAGGTACAAATTTGTATTATTTTGCCGTGCCATATCACTGGTGCGTATAATGATACGATATACGTAGATGATATGGCTCTCATTTTGTGAGGCGTTGCCTAAGATCATATCATACCTTCAAATTCTAAAGAAAATTTTGTGAACCCAAGTAACGCCTTTTGATGTGATGGTACAATACTGACATCATCTGGGAAAATTATATATGTTATCATTTTTTGATATGGTACAAAGTTACAGACCTTACACCCATTGCGACAATACGATGATACAATATGGCTAAATGACACAAATGTGTACCCGCCTTTACAGAAACAGCCGGTTAAAAGAGACAAAATAGCTTTGTCCAATGTATACGTATCTATTCAGCGAATTCCAATACACCACAATCGGCTCTACAGCAAAACCACTTCATTGCGAAGAGTTTTGATCACCAAATAACCTTTACTACGCCCAAAGAAGTCTACAATTGGTAGGTATGAAGGAAATTTAAATAAAAATTTAAAAGCAGGGAATTAAACTACGATTAAGAATTCGGTGGATGGGATTAGTCTCACGAAATACAAAGAAAAAAATTATTAGCTAATTTACATGTTTTCAATACTGAAGGTTCTGAGTAAATTTCACAGAATTCAAAAGATCAATTTGCAGAAAATCTTTCTTTTTTTTTGTACTTTTTTACGTTAGATTATTTTTTATCTAGAATAGTACACAAAGTTCACAAGAAGTAGCAGAATTTAAGTATTTAAAGAGTATAAAAACGCTTGCGAATTATTTTTGCAGCATTTTCCATAAACAATTCATGGCAGTTTTCAAAACAATGATGCAATGAAAATTCATGGATGAAACATTCAATGTTTTTCAACTTTGTTAGTTAGGCCCGTATTAAGGCCAAATACAAGAACGATACATAAGCTATCATTGGTATTATGCAAGGAATTCTTTATAATGGTATCATACGAGGAAATCCCACAAAACTTGCAATGGTATCTTTACGAGGGAAACCCCACCAAATGGAAACTTCAGACTACCATGGTGAGGAAATCCTCTTTAAATGAAGTAGTCTGATAATTATTGTATGCTGTCTTAGCTTTGATGTTTTAGCAATACGTTCTACGTCTTTCAGCCACTCATTACCCCTCCAATTCTCCCATGGTATAAAGATATAACTATTTACTTCAATAACAATTACTATAATATGTCGTACAATTTGCATACTATGTTTCAAAAAATATTCTTCAATGAAATTTTACACATCCCATTTTAACCCAAAAGGTAACATTTTTGCCTCTTATTTCAGTGAAATTCTAGAAAATTTGTCTCGTTTTTCGTTTTACTTTGAAAATGGCCGAATTTATAATTTCCAAAATCTACACTGGCCGCGATTCCCTCACCATGATACTGTTTACGTTACAATTTTTTATGCTGTATCACAACAATTAAAATTGATATCTTGACGAGTGATTTCTCGCCATATAGCAGTAAAGAGAGGAAACATGAAGATGTTGCTCGATGGGTATGTCTTAACACATTCAATGAAATATAAATCCCCCACCCCACAGAGAAAATAGGGATTCTCTCACCATGACATTATTGAAAGGTTAATTCTAACATTTTCTTCGTTTGCAGTATCTTCACATAAATATATATAATAATTATAGATATAACTTTGTCAAAATAAGTAATTCTTAAGTCGCTGTTGGTACTTAAGTATCGTTCTTGCATACGGAGGTCTTAATGCGACATTGCTCTTAATCTTCTATTCTGCTGAATCAATTTATAAATTTTAGTGCATGATTTAAAACACCCTCAATGATGACAAAGAATCTAATTAGTTTTTGATTTTTTCATCACTAGAAACGAAGTCTGGGAGAAAAATATGCATTCACGAGCGATTATGAAGCGAAATGGCGCGGAGTTAAACAGAATGGTATTTCATGTAATATCCAAAATACGTTCAGAAGAAGTCAGTCAAAAGATACTCAAAAGAAACGTTAGTATTCAGATCTATGCTTAAATACTCTAAAATGTTTTTTTAGAACAAATTATATCGCTTGTAAAATTAGTGTTGATGTTTCTTTATTCATCAGAAAACAAATATATTCATTGGAAAGGTTTCAATAGTTGAAACGATCTTTATAAACTATCTTATCCAATTTAAAAAAGGTGCTTTTTTTTTTTTTTTTGAAAACCCTACAAACGAATGAAAATGAAGAATGGTTAATAAAATTTCAGACTTCAGAAAGCCAGACATTGGTTGAACGGAATAAAAGTGTTGGCAAGTAACCCATTCAAGTGATAAAAAGTTTCATATTATACAGAATATGCAGATATTTCTGTTCGTTGAAACTAACACAGTTGCATTTTTTGCAAAACTACGAATTTTCAAGCTTTGTCAAAGGAATTTCTCCCATTTGTGTCATCGATTTTTAAATCAAATTCACAGTGATGACCAACAATTTTTCATTGATCAGAATTATTTTTTCTCCTTTCAATTTTTTTTTTTTTTTTAAATACAAAAACAAAAAATGGTTTTTAGTACTTTTAATCTGGCTAATTTAAACTAAATTTTTCAATTCAACGTTTCATGGCTGTTTCATACGATACAAGAATGTATGGAAGAAATTCGAAAGTTTCACAAGAAATTTAAAAAAATAAAGATCGATTTGAATTGGCCAATTTTTTCGCAGAAACAAATTCTGTAATTTCTCATAACGACTCTCGTGTATTTCTTTTTCGTTTCAATACTATGCTAGGCATATTCTTTATACGTATACTGATGGCAAGAAAGCACTGCACTTGAAAATTTAGCTCTAGACAAGGACTATTCTGCTTTCACATAACAACGCGCCAAATTAAAGTTAGCCTAAAGACCGAGAAGTTATAGTGGAATGACCCACCAGATGTAGAATAAAATTTATAAGTGCAGCATTTTTTTTACCATAAAGAATAAACCAGTTGATGAACGTCTCCGCACGTAAATTCGGCCTCTCATGCAAGTTCCATATACCAATGCAACTACTCAAAAGAAAATGTTTACAAACAGAGGTTGAGCTATTGGGATCTAAAGTCAAAGTAGTCGCTCTCTGGTGGCCAATTCGTCAACCGTGTTGATTTCGGAATTATGTACTGTTTTTAACATTGAAAATATACACAATCAAAGGTTTCGAAAGCAATTGCACAAAAACCGTAAGTGGCAGAAAGCTGAAATTTTTAGGAGACATCTACATACGATAACTGAAGATTACCTGAAAAATTTGACTGCAATCGTACATTTATTTCTCGAGATATTGCTGAAATTCTATTCAGGTCTTGTGATTTTAACGATAAGAATTCAATCAAATTGGAGAATTTCAACAGAATAAACCTGCGATTGCAGCCAAAATTTCAGGGAATTTTCAGATAACCTATGCAGATGTCTCCTAAAAATTTCAGCTTTCTACCACTCACAGTTTTTGTGTAATAGCTTTCGATAACTTTGATGCATGTTTTTAATGTTAAAAAACTACTCATTATCCTAAAATCAGCAGTGCTAGTGGCGCAGTCTAGCGGAGACTTTACATCCCAACAGGTATTTGTGTGGCAAATTTTTTATGTTCGTATGATTTGAAAGGCGTGTTCCTGTTTACCCTTAGCGTTATTTATCAAATACCTATTTCATGTATTAAATGATGAATTTTCACGAAGGAGTGACAAGTTTTCATTTTATTTCTCCACTAGAATTACAGAACCGCCATTTTATACTATAAAAAGTAAAAATTGGAAGAAACAATCGCCCATATTTGTCTCCTTAGCATTTCTACATATATTTCACCGCTTTTTTAGGTACTTTCAAAATTCTGTTACGTACAGAAATAATAATTTCATAATATTTAGTTACCTACCCTATGTTAGAGAAATATTTCACTTTTAACCCAACTAGATATAGTGAGTTAATGTCTCGACGAGCCATTTCGTATGAAATTGAAAGAAATACGATCACAACCTTTCCAGTATTTACGTATAATCCAGAAATACCAGCCCACTAAGCATTAAAACTGAATTCTACGAATTGAAGTACTTTTGAAAACAAACTTTTACAACTCTGGATAACACATTTGATACGAATTTTTTTAAAGCGAGTATGAACTACAATAACTAAAAATTTGACAACTGATTCAATTTTTCACAAGTAAACAATATCTGAGGCTAAGTAAACAGCAATATAAATATAGTTCCAGCACACACACCTTAATTTACTACCTAGTACCTACTCGCCAAACGAGTAAAACCAAAAACATACGTAATTCTAATTTATCTCGGGACGAAAAATAAACCCACAAAAGCTTCATAAATTAAGTAGCCCTACACGGCTATGCGGGTACGAAGACGATTGGACCACGGATGCATACTGCGAAGAAAAAATGTTCGACGAAGAGAAACAAACAATAAAATTTCGTGAAAAAAAAATTCTCCACTGGAATATTTGGCAGCAAGGATGAATACCTACTTCTGAGAGAAAATACATCTTTGGGTAGTCATAATTAAAGGTACTCTAGATAAAAATACTAAACTCATATATTAATTAGTAGGATTTTTATGGATCGAAGTAGGCAGTTCTTCGGAAGTCATGGAAGGCGTCAACATACCGCTGAGAATGGTAAAAATAACCATTCCCATAACGCACGTACTCAACAATAGAGAGTTGATACCATTACAGTAAGGTTAAAAATATGAATTGGGAGTTTGAGATTGTTTAAAACACATATTCACATAAATCACGTCTTAGTGCTAATTTGAAATGATACATGCGTACAAACACACCCACAGTAATTATAACTCAATAAGATTGTTAATGGTGAACAAGCGGTAACTTACAGATAAGAGTATCGGAATATCGTGAACTCCAGACGATTGAATCGTGATCGACTATCAAATGCTATTGCCGGTGTAAATTCGCATAAATAAATACACGCGAAATAACGACATAAAGGTAAACAGGAATTCACTAATCGAACACCAAACGGATTCAATAATTCAGAAAAATATTCATAAATAACTACGAAAAACACCGCTTCTCACATAACACCGACTAACCGACACCAAATTGTATAACGAATGACATCATTATTCACTGTTTTCATATGACTGCATGAAAACAAAAACAAACGCAACAGGCTTCAGAGATAATTATAGAACCATGATTCGTATGATTCATAATTTCTTTCAGAGTCATTCAAGAACGAAAAAGGTAAATTCATTCAAGACTGTTCAAAATGCAAGAAAGTTGATGAATGACCTTGAAAGGTATGCGCTAAAGGTTGACAAATCTCGTTCTCTTGCGTTCTTCCAGTTCCACCCACCAAAACGAGTTTTTTTAGCGTCAACTTTAAAACCTGTAGAATTATTATTTACGACAATCATGCGAAATGAAATTTAATCGATAAACAAAAAACAACATCGATCCTGCATCGATCTAAGAAAGATTGCGGTTTACCGTTTGCGGCTTAGAATTAGAGGAAAAGAAAACATTTACGATGCTCCAAGTTCTAATTAAAATGCCAACGAATGAATATTCTTTATGAAACCAAACTTTCTTAGTTTTGTTTTGGTTCGTCGGAATATCTTGTAATATAGACGTAGTTCTCATCGTTCTCATCGTAATATTTTTTTTGAACACTGTACTTTCAAGTTCACTACTTAGATCCGAATGCAAGAACGATATTCTTAAATATCAACAGTGATTTTAGAATTACTTCGCTGAACAAAGTTATATCTAATATGGTTATGTGAAGATTTATGTATAATATAAATTGATGAATGAAAAAACGTGAGAATTACTTAAGTATCGTTCTTGCATTCGGCTTTTATAGCGTTTCCAAATTCACAAATTCTTTAATCAACTTCAGAGAGTTGAAAAAAATAATTATCAAAAATTTAAGAATCAAATGGTGAGAACACAAAAACAATAACTCAAAATTACAAAGTGTGAATTATTTCCGATTGAGTATGATTCGGGAGATAAAAAATTACCCAGACGAACGCCGATGAATAAAATAAAAAACCACCAGATAGGTACTACGGTAATTTATTTTATTCTGCTACAGGAAAATTATACCCTAAGAAATGAATTTAGAATTTTTGGAATCAAAATAGAAATTTTTCAATAATCCTTTCTATTCAGGGTACCTAGTGACAAATGAGAAATAAAATCTGCGAGAAACGTAGGTCGATTAAATAAAATTTTAAAGTCAAATCGTACCCTTAAACATTAATTCCAATAGCTATAATATAACATTGAAGATATTGAGAAAAACATGAAACATTTTTAAAATTAATTCGCTATTCAATCCGATCTTAATTGTTATTATTCATTAATTCCGTTGGCCAAATAAGATCACATTCAAAAAATATTTTTCCCAAAAAACCATTATTTATTACACAAATATGAAAATATTTCATAATTTTCTGCTAGGCCAATGAAAAGTTAGAAACAAAGACATGTCACTCTCAATATGCAGCCACATCTTATCAAAAATGGTAATAAATATTTTTATTTAAAGAAAACAGTTCTCAACCTCGAATATCAGGAATGTGTGAGCGAACTCACAAAAATAAAAGCAAACAAGCAATACCGTATTCTTAATATTTTCGAGAAAAAAAATCCTATGCTTATCAGAAGTTTACTCTATATGCAATGGTTGCACTATAATTATTATTTCAGCTGAGTCGAGAAAAAAAATTAGAAAATGTTTAAAATTTTATTGCGTTGTAGATCTAGTAATTAGATAAGCACACTAACAAGAAATACTAAGGACAGCTTAATTTAATATTATATGTGTACCTACTTAATTTAGCTAACACGACCATTTTTTTTTCCCCTATAAAGAAAACTAAAAATTAGTTAAATTTAAGAGTATTTGGAATACCCAATTTTGTAGGAAAGTAGGCTGCATTAGTTTTAGGACTCCCTATCAGAATTTTTAAATGGATAACACAACCTAATCAGCTGTAAATTTTGGTACCCAAAAGGAATGTTAATCAAAATTGTTGAGAACTGAAAAAATAACACTTTGTTTTGAAACTAGTGCGAAATAAGCATTTCTACAATAACGTATTCCTTTCGTTGCGCACATTTGGTAATTACATTCGTTTCACAATTAACTTTCTTAACTTAATTATATTCGTTTATGACCAAAAAATTAGTATTCATAATATTGTCGTTGTTCACTCAAATAAGCGACCTATTTGATGAGTAATGTCGGTTTCAATTAAACGAAAAAAATCAAAATAAAAAATCATCGCGTCTTTAATTCTATAAAATACTAAGACAAGATTTCCTGCATTATTATTATTATTTATTATTATTATTATTATTCTTATTATGTATTTATTATTATTATTATTATTATTTATCATCATCATCATCGAAGAACACGGAACGTGTAACAAATAAAAATAATAATAATAATAATAATAATAATAAATACATAATAAGAAGAATATTGTTGATAATAAAAACAAAATTTACTTCTGACAATAAACTGGTTAATTTCCATTACCTAAGAGAGAATAATCAAATATAAAGATTTAAGAGAAGTACCGTCGCTTCAACAATAAACACGTGCTCTCAATTTCTTATAAGTTTTTCATTAAAATCTTTTAGTTTGAATATCTTTCATTGAAAAATAATAATAACAGATTTCTAAATGAAAAACTGCATTTTTTCTCTTCCTGTTCACTGTTTTGACATAAATATGATAATTTCTGGATAATACTGCCGTCCAAAACGTCACCACTGGCTTCCGTACCGTGATCCGAATGTTTTTCGACTACATTGCGAAACACATTCAGCTCTTGCAAAATAAGAGAATGAATAACATGAAACGAATTTTTTACCGTAGTTTCTTCACAAATTAAGAAGTTTTCATCCTGTGGTTACGTAGGTAGAAATTTCAATAAATAGAAAATTCATCGGTTTGTGAGACATCTTTTATATTGAGGCAGGATGTGAACAGAATGAGTGAGTATTAAAATAATGGATAAGAAGTGCTCAAAAACAAATGATTGATTAGTATAATTAGGTACTCCCTAGACCCTAATCTTTGCTTCAATTTCAAGATATATTCATGGATTGAGCTACAGATTTTTTTCTCACTCGTCATAGTTTTTGAGTCAGTATTGTTAAAAATCCGTCAGAGAGAGAACTACGAAAAAACTAAAAAAAAAGAATGGTATGTTCAAAGCTAAATAATAATTTTCATAGTTACGCGTCATTTTAAACCGATTTCAAAAAAAGGAGGAGGTTATCAAATTCAATCCTTGTGTATGTTTTTTTTTTTGTTTTTAATGTTTATTCCAGCATAATTTCTCAACCTGGACATCGATTTTGATCAACTATTTTTTTAATGATAAAGGATGGTCCGATAGTAGTCCCATGTAATATGTTTTAGAACCAACGAGAAAGTTTTTGAGTTATCGTCAAATAAAAAAATGTTCTTCAATAAATAAAAAATAAAGTTAATAAAAATGCTAAAAAGATAAAAATAATTCTTTCAAAATTTCTCCAGCAAAATCTACTGGAATTAAAATAAAAAGAAAAAGCATTATGGTGAATTGATAATTTTTTTTTTTTCAAAAAATCGAACCAACTTAAAAAAAAAAAAAAGGAAAGAAATAAAATGCTCTAAAAAGGGATAAATGATACTTTTAAAATTTCTCCAGCAAGATCTTGGTCTAGTGACTGGAATTATTAAAGTCGGCATTGATTAAAATGTTTTATCATAAAATTCGGCGGAATTGAAGAATTAAGCCTACATGGTAAATGAAAAGAGCGCCGACTTCAATAATTCTCTGCTGGAGAAAAGTTGAAAGTATTATTTTTATCTTTTTAGAGCATTCATTTTTGCTGCTTTTTCTTTTAAATCGTTTCTATTTTATTTTAAATTATCAATTTACTATACTTAATGCTTTTTCATTTCATTTTAATTCCAATAGATTTTACTAAATAAATTTTGAAAGAATTAATTTTTTACAGTCGCTCTTGATCACATTGACTGGTACTCCTGATTATATTCACTGAATGTTCTCGTTATGGTACTGACCAGTTAGAATTTCGTAATGTTATTAAGAAAGGGATTCTGACCCACTTCGGTTTCGAAAGGTAATCTATTGTTGCAATGCCATCCTGGATAGTAGAAACACAATACGTCGATTTATTCAAGAGCTGGGCAAGCAAAATAATCCAATATTTTTGGCGCAAAAAAAGCGCTAAAAAATTTACCTAATGAGCAGGGCATCGAGGTAATAACTTTCCTGTGTAATCAACTTGCAAAAATTCATTAAAACTGGTGAACATGAAATATAATTTTTAGTATGCTTAAAGTAACTTTGAAATTATAGCCTACTCAGATCAAAGAGACAAAGCGTGTAGCATTAAGGTCCTCATTCGGAGACAGTAGGTAGAAGGAAACCGAGTCCAGCGAATTTTGTACAAACATGCAACTCATAATCAACAGCACTGATAATCAATGAATGAATGATGAAGGCAGTAGAACTAAGGTTACGGAATTAGTCCAAGAAGAAAACTAAAGCACAAGCATTGACCATAATTATATGACGCCATATAATCTTGATGGTTTGAATATTAATGTTGGTTCGAAGTTGGCAATAATGCATGCTGTTTGATCATTTTTCAGTAACACATAAGTCCCTAGGTACCTAACCACTTTTAAAATCACGGTAATGAACCATTTTATCAGAAGGGATCTCTTCGTGTAAAAATAGAAAGCGTTTTTTGCAACAAAAATTACTATCGAAAAAAAGGTACCTACTCTTTAATCAGTTTTAAACAACGAAGAGTGAACAATATTTTTTAATTTTATGCTCTGAATCTCACTTTGAAAGAATGATGGGTAATACTGGAACCATGTGAAATAAAAGTAATCTAACAGGTCATTGATAATTATAAATAAGGAAAATAACAATATGAGTGACACAGTACTAGGTGTAATTTGTAAGAAAAAAATTGTTTCAGAAACAATTAGTTTAGATTTTTTTTTTTTTTTTTTTTAGTGAAATGGCTCGTACTCCAAACTGTCGTTTCAAGTTTTTCGTTTTTAACTAATGGAATTTTTTCGATTTTTCCAAGACACTCATCGAGTACCTATACGAACAGACGTAAACAACTTGACTTTAAATACGCTTTTTTAAAACTTGCTACCTTATCTAAAAGTATTTTCACTTGCCACTAAATAACTTTTATTAAATATAAATTAAAACATTCGAAGGTGAAATTATGTCTATGAATTCACAATTATTTACTCAAAGCTTATGTCAGCTTGTTAGTATGGGAGCCAGGAGCTTATCCTCTTTAATATTCTTGCTTTTAAGACATTTTCCCAATATATTCCTTCCTTTCACGCGCTAAAGTTGGAAAAAAAAATTAGTAAAATTTTAAAAATAATTCTGCTTTTTTGGCAATTACCTGTGTACAGGGTTGAGCGAACTCACAAAAGCGGCCTGCGAAATTCAGGTTTCAGTGGCCTCATTGTAATATTTAAACTACCTATAGTGTTTCTGCGAAAAGCCACAATCTCAGCTTAAGCCATTTTCTCTCACTTTCCACAACCCTTCAGAAAATAATCTACAGTCAAGTTGTTCCCTAATAATAATTATGTTTCCAATACCACTTCCAAACAAATTATGCTCTGTTTACACCATTGTTGTCAAACCATAATTATATACTTAGTACACCTGATGCAAAAGAGAGAGAAAATAAATGATAAATTTAAACATGAAAACATGAAGAAAGAGACAGACAGATAGAGAGAGAAGGTAGTGGAATAATCATCAGTGTACCATAATTAGGAGGAATGGAGAAACGTAGCCCAGTAAAATAGGCTTCTAAATAGACTTGAAATGGAATTAAAAGTAAGAAATTATTTTTAGTCCGAAATGTGATAAGGGTAGGCTCCTGAATAAATGTAAAAATGCATGACCCCCATATATGCTTAGTGATTACCCCTTAGGGAGCTCAAACGTGAGACTATTTCAAGTTTTTTTACCATTTAATAAATAAACGGGTACACAATGTACCATAAAAACACTTCAGTAAAAAAATAATGTCCATAAAATTTTTTTAAAAAGGCGTGATTTCTGCTAGGGCATACTCATGGAAGATTGACGCGTAAACATAAAATAGTGTGATTGTGTGCATGCGCAATGCGTTGCCCACACACAACTATACGTCATATAATAACACACACAAATGAGAGTTGCAATTGTAAGAGTTGTATTATAACTCTCATAGGGGCTCAGATACAGGGTGATAATGGATGTTATTTTTTCAAAATCATAATAATCGGTATTATTTTCTAATTTGGAAGTTGAAAATATTAACATAGATGGGAACATAGCCAAAGAAATTAACATACTGATATTTTTCATCGTTACAATTATAGACTATACATCATAATTACTGCAGGCCTGTACATAGATGGTGCCTCCAACAATGGAAATAAACTATTAGAAAAATAATGAAAAAAATTAAAATTTTCGCATGATTTTCTGATAGATATCTTATTTCCACTATTTTTGACATCATGTATAGGTATACAGATCTGAAATATGATGTATGTTATAGTCCCCATGATTATGAAAAATATCTGTACCTATATGTTCATATGTTTTTTCACTGTTTTGACTTTGTGACTCGTTAATGTTTTTTGAAATTAATGATATGATGACAGTCTGATGCTTTTTCGAAGTTTCAACTGTGACAAACTGTTTATTTTTTACTGTTTTAATTTCATGACAAACTAATGTTTTTTCACTGTTTCTACTTTGAGATAAAGTGACGCTTTTTCCTAGTTCTAACTTTGCGAAAAACTCATGTTTTTTCACTGTTTTAATTTTGTTTTAAACTGATGTTATTTTACAGTTCTAACTTTTGTGACAAACTGATGTTTTTCTACTGTTTCAACCTTGTGACCAACTGATGTTTTTTATAGTTTTAACTTTCTGACTACCTAACTGATGTTTTTTCACTGTTTCGACTTTGTGGCGAACTGTTGTTTTTTGACGTTTTCAAAGTTGTGACAAACTAATGTTCTTCGAAATTTTCAACTTGGTGAGAAATTTATGTATTTTGAAATTTTTTATTTTGTGATAAACTGATGCTTTTTCGAAGTTCGTGATAAAAACATGTGACAAAGGATTGTAAACATATACTGTGTGTAATTGAAGTTTGTAACCATCTACAAAAATCATTTTCATTTTTTCACTTTAAATTTCGTTGAAATTAACACTACCAGTCATATTGAATGATCTCTGCATGGAATTCAAAATTTTAAGTCATAAAAAACTTTTCACAAAAATTTTTCATAACTATAAAACTGAAAAATTTGGCCTAAAACCTTCTCCGAAAAAAAAAAGAAAAAAGAGGAATATGAATTCTTTACTTTGTTGCAAGCACAATGTCTCACTTCCACTAAAAAGATTATGATAATTGAAGAATTAACTTGGGAGTAAAAAATAAAGCAATTTCGAACAGTTTTTGTTTTTGAAATTACTGAATACTTCATCAAAATTGAGCACACATCCACATGAGAAATTCATGTTAGTAGGTACATCCATACTGTTTCTTATCAGGACAGATGACGAACATCTATATACTGACTCGAATGTAGTTATCTATCTCTCGATTAGTCTATGTTCCAGCGTAAAGCCCCCTAGGCGCAATGAATTTGTCTCTTTATAAAATAATGTAAGAGGATAAACCTTCAAGAAAACAATAGGGTACCAAACATGACTCTCAGAATTACTTGAAATTAATGAGAGAGATAGTCTAAAGCCTGTGAATGAAGGTTCTGAAATTTTTTTTGAAAAATATTAAATAGAAAGGAAGATATAAGATGTCAAAGATGCGCTGCATCAAAAATGTTACCTCGATGCGCACTCTGTTGTTGTGATGTCATAGAATTGACGTTTTTGTATTTTGCATTATCAGAGGTTGCTAGTTTCAATACATCTCATTAATACTTCATTTTTAAGTAGGTTTTTGGTGAAAATTTACTGAACAAAATAACTTTAAAAAATGACTTTGAAGCAAAGGTGGGCGCACATTTCATTTCAGGACCCAAGAAAACTTTTGGCACAGAAAGCTCAAAGTCTAAATTATCACCTAAGTAAATAAGATTCAATAAGTTTGCGTTTCTATCTGTATTTATTTTTTGTACTTCCCCCTGAGGTAGAAGGTTGAAAATTGTTATGAGGGTGCTTGAGTATCACATTTAATTTTTTTTTTTTTTAATCCCAAAAATAAGAAAGGGGCAGCAGATATGGGCCAAAAATTCATTTTCTTGGAACTTTCAACATATATACACTGAAATTATCCAACTCAACACAAAGGTGGTATTATACTGTTTGTTTATGCCTTAAAAAAAATATTTTTTAAGGTACTGAGTTCAAATTGGATCTTAAGTTTTTTAATTTGATCAATATTTTGACCCAAAGGGACTCAAAAAAGGGCCCAATTTTGTTTTTTTACATTTTAGTATGTAATACATCATTTGAATGTTTCTTGAGATGCTGAGTTCAAATTTGTCTATAATTTTTTAATTTGATCAATTTTTTGACCCCAAGGGACTCATAAAAGGGTCCAATTTTTTTTTTTCATATTATTATGTAATACATTATTTGTAATGTTTCTTGAGACACCAAGTTCGAATTTGACATTATTTTATTCATTTGACTCATTTTTAACCCCCAAGGCTCAAAATCAGGGGAAATTTTTACTTTTCACTTTTCATATTTTGTAGTGTAATACATCATTGGTAATAGTTTTTTAGCTGCTGATTTTGAATTTGATGTAATTTCTTAATTTTCCCCATTATGTGATCCCACAGGGGCTCTGAAAGGGGCTAATTTGAAATTTCCCAATTATATTGTGTGATACATTGTGGGTAATTTATTTAGACTCGAAGTTTTATTTTGACATGTATTTAATACAAAAATCTTATTTTTTTTACAAGTAAGCTGGGCAAGTGGTTTTACTGAATTTTGTTGTTTTTTGTTGGTCTTAAAAAACATAGGCATCCAATACCTAATAAATCACTCAATAATAAGTGAATATATAATTGCAATCCCTTTTTTGGGGCCACAGGAAGAAAAAAAGTGGTTCAATCTAAAAATGGATTTTAAATATAATTTCAGTACCTCAAAAAACATTATTTATGGTGTATCACTCAATAATATCTAATAATTTTATTTGAACCCCCTGTTTAGGGTCACAGGGGGTCAATGAGGTGTTTGATTTAAAAATAGATTGCAAATCTAAACTCAGTGCCTCAAAAAATATTATTAATGATGTATCACTCAATAATATTTATGCATAGTATCTCAACCACCTGTTTGGGGTGACAGGGGGCTCAATAAGGGGTTTGATCAAAAAATCAATTGCAAATCTAAACTCAGCACCTCAAAAAATATTATTAATGATATATTACTCAATAATATCAAAGAATATTATCTCAACCCCCTATTTGGGGTCACAGGGGGCCAAGGAGGGGTTCAATCTAAAAATGGATTAGAAACGTTAACTCAGAACCTCAAAAAACAATATTATTGAAATATTACTCAATAACATCCAAGAATATTATCTTAATTCCATTTCTTGGGCTACCGGGGGCTAAATGAAGGGTTAAATCTAAAAATGGGTTGCAAATATGAACTCAGCCCTCAAAGTAAATAACTCCCCAGGCACCACCAAAAAGTTTTCCCAAGCCTGTGCTCTAATATAAAAATAAATAAGGAATAATTGGTTTTTGATTTTCTTAGTTTTTATTGTTTTTCAATGTTTTGAATTTGTCTAAAAAATAAGGAAGTGGGAAGGTGCAAGTGAACATCCTTTCATCTCCTCCCTCACAGTCACCATGAACTTTCTAAATTGATGAGATTAACTAAACCAACGTACAAACACAGGAGAGTGAGGAATGATTGAATGAGAAACCTGTGAAAGAGGTGAAAAGTTTGCTGATGTGTCAATTCTATGACATCACACCCACTGCTCAAAAAATATCACAACGTTTTTTGACAACTCAACTTTACCATTCATTTTCTCCCATTCTATCCAACCAATTTTAGTGTGGTTTTCACTAATATTTTTTATTTTTTTTTAAAGAATTTGAAAATATGTTTACTGAAAATCATGTCCAGTACCCTATTCCTCTGACACTGTGGTAAAAATGCAAACTGTGTATTTTTGATTAGTTTTTCTCTTAAGACTGTATAGTAGCCCACCAAAATACATGTGTAAATATTAGTTTATCGCAAAAATTGAAGTTCGATTTAAAAATACATATTACTCAGTTCTCAATTTTCTAATTTTTACCTACAATACAATCAATATTAACAAATTCTAATTATAATTATCCAAATTTTTGCGATAGGTACTATCTGACTTCTTATAAGTCATCTATTCATTTTTAGAACTCGATTAAAACCCGATTTTTTTTTTTTCACTATTTTGAAGCGAGAAATAATTGGCGGTGGGGTAGGGGAAGAATAGTCATATTTTCCACATTTATCATGATAGAAAACAGAGTTGTTTTGAAGTATTTAGCATATCATCGTCGAAGTTCATCAAACAGACTTATGAAGTAAATAATTTCACAGAAATTTCGTACAAAAAGTCCGAAGTATGTCAGTATCAAGTACATGATCTATTTCAATGGTGGATGACGGATGTAATAATTGCATCTTTCGACTCATTTTCTATCTCCTGATCAAAAAATTGACCGAAAACTACATTTTGAAAATCTTTGTATTCTTCACTGAAATTTTGCAAAAATAATCGTTTCGAAAAAATACTGCAATTTCATTGAAAAATTTCGAATTTTTTCTTACTGGTAAACGATAATTAGTCTTTGAAAGAGAACCGTGCAAAGATAAATAGGATGGTATATGTGAAAGGCATTTAGGGTATGATTTTCAGAAAGAATGCATTCTTTTGTTTGGGAACGTACCTATTTTTGTTTTCTCTTGAAAAATAATTTGAGAGGAAAAGATAGACAAATAAGAATTATTTTATTCAGAAATAAGACCAGTTATATGATAAAATCTGAGGACAAATAAAGAAATCGTACAAAATTATGAATAAAAATTGTACACAAGAAGCGTCAAGCAACAAAGGGTCAAATATTATTTATTCCAGAATGGCATATTCTCGTGAAGAATATCTATAATTACCTATTGACTTTGAAATTTAGGGTTTTTTTTTGTTTTTTTTTTTTGAATTATGGATGAAAATTGGCCAACTGGGTTTTCTAGCGAAACATTGCTACGCTAGATTTTTTTTTGTTTTGCAACTAAAAAAGTTTAGTCTGTAATTATTTTCACGAAATTTTATTTCTCGGCGATTAGTCGATGGATGTAGTCTCATTGTTATTTAATCCATATTATGACTAACATGTGGCCTAAGTTAAATATGGTAGGTACCTATACCTACATTACCGATTAGAAATGATATACCCACGAGAGTGGCTCATGAACATTGCTAGAAGAGCTGCTTCGTAGTAAAAATTTTGATGAACAAATTTCGTGATGTATCTTGCAACAAAGTTTACAGTTCACTGTATTCTAGAAAAATCGAAATTTTCTGATTAAAAAATTCTGAATGAACTACCTACTTCAAAAGTGAAAACATATTTTACTCAAATAGCAGATGTTGAAGGCTACTCAGTCTAGATTTTCAACAATTTCAATTTCAGTTGGTGTAGAAAACGTTCACCAAGAGAATAAACCATAGATCTTACCTAAATTTTTATAATCTTTCTACGTTTAGCTATTTTTCTGTAAATACTTATTTCATGTTTCTGAAATAAAAAACGAATTCGATAATTAAATTTGAATGCCAAAAGTTACAAGCTGCGCATATCCTATTCGTCATTTTCTAACTTAAATTTCAGATAAAATTTACGAAAAAACAGCTCAACGTCAGACGATTACCTTTATCATTTCACGTTTTAAATCTATGGTTCTCTTTATCTCAGCATATACATAGTTACATTGCCATCTTACCAGGGTTGTAACATCACACAAACCTTTGCCCCAAGGCTCCTTACTACATTACTATGGGGAAATGTAACGCATGGACGGTGGACATGAAGGACTATAAGGCATATCTGCCTGAAAAAAGTATGTCTGACAAACATTTAAATTTTAAAGAAATTAATACTTCTTTAAATGACCATCAATCTTTAATCCCACAGCCGGACAACAAGGTCAAGGATGGCGGATCTAAACAATCCCAAGGAGCAGCTTCAAAGGCGCCTACACCATCAACAGTGGTTACAACATCAGGACTACCAATCTTCAGTGAGTCTTGTTTATTTTTTAATAATAATGATACTTCCGCGCACTTTCTTACATTTTTATCGTATGTTTATGTGTCGAATACTTCAGAACCTATTGAAATTAATGGATTTTTTGACTCAGGTAGTAAGGAAACTTACATTACCAACACTTTTGCAAATATGCACCTTAAAGAAAATTTTTTGAATGAATCTCAAATTTTACGATTTAAAGGTGCTGCAAATTCAAAATCGAGTGAATTTAGATCTCACAAGGTGAAATTTAACCTCCAGAAACCTAATGGAACCAAAATTCCTCTTTTGGCAAATACTGTACTGTATTTGGCTGAAAATCTTAGTCAACAAAATTTCACAGAATTCAAACTTCTCTATCCACAATATGATCATATTGAGTTTTCTGAGTTGGACTGTGAACATACGATACAATAACTCATAGGAAATGATTATATGTGGTCCTTCGTGAAATATGTTAGACAACTTTCTCAAAATCTGACTCTTATTAATACAGATTTTGGCCATATGCTTGGCGGATCTCTCAATCCCTTGGTGGAAAGTGATGTTTTTACTACAATGTTCTTTACATCACCCCAAAGTGTAGAAAACTTATAGAAATTAGATACTTTAGATATTGAAACCACTAACCTGGTTGAAGTTGAAGCTGAGGCTGAAGCACTTCGATTATTTTACAAAGATATAACACTCGTTAATAACCGATACCAAATTAGATGGCTATATAGGTTTGACCCACCTCCATTGCTTGATAATTATCGTTTAGCGATTAAACGTTTAGATCAACAATTACCTAGAATGGTTAAGAACCCACAATTCTTTCTTCTGTATGATCAATATTTTCATTCTTTAATAGATTTGGAAATGATTGAACAGATAGACCACGAGAGGCCCGCTAAATTGGCACATTATTTACCCCATAAAGGTATCTATGACCCATGTAAAAGCACTCCTCTTCGTGTCATATTTGATGGTTCCGCAAAAACTAAAAAGTCGAATCATTCGCTGAATGACTGTATGTATAAAGGGAAAATTATCTTAGCGGATTTAATCTCCATTTTGCTAAGTTTCCACAAAGATCCTTATGGTATTGTAGCTGATATAAAGAAAGCCTTTCATCAGATAGGACTACATCCAGAGGATAGGGACGTAACCCGTTTCTTTTGGATTAAAGATCCTGCAAAACCTTCAGATTTAACCAATCTCTTGTTATTTCGTTTTTGTCGTGTACCTTTTGGCATAGTTACCGCCCCTTTTCTTCTAGCAGCAATTTTGTTGTACCATTTTCAAATGGTTGATAAGGAGTTTCACAACAAATTTCTGCAACAATTCTATGTTGATAATTTAGCAACATCGTTGCCTACTTATGAAAAAGTAAAGGAATTATATATCAAATCTAACAAATTATTTAATGACATTTCCATGCAACTTGCTCTATGGGGAACTAATTGTAAACCAATGAGACAGGAATTTGATCCTTCGTATGCTCTTGATAAACCTCTAGTCAAGGTCTTAGGTCTAGTTTGGGACATGGAGAAAGATGTTATGTATATCCCTACCCCTAATGCTATGACAGCTTGTTGGACAAAAAGGTTATTTTTAAAAATAATGTCATCCTTTTATGATCCACTTGGATGGTTTGCTCCATCCTTAGTACCATCTAGATAATTTATGAAAATACTTTGGTCTGAAGGACTTAAATGGGACCAACCAATCCCCGCAAAATTGCAACCTGTAGCTACAGACATTTTAAATGATTTGATGCAAACTACTAGCTACTGTCTTTTGAGACAACTTTATGTAGGGATCTACAATCCCAATGTCTGTCAATTGCATGCATTTACCGATGCATCCAAAACAGCATTTTCTATGGCAATCTACATACATTTTCATAATCAGGAGTCAAATTCCTACTCAGTACATTTTCTTATGGGAAAATCTCGCGTAACACCTATGCGACCCATAACCATTCCGAAATTGGAATTAATAGCAGCCCTAATCGGCACTAGAGGTCTACGTACTGCTCAAAAACCTATGGATCTAACAAATCTACCTGCATTTCTATGGTCAGATAGTAAGTGTGTACTTAAGTGGCTATTAGAACGCAAAATATTACCTCAATTTGTTTCAAATAGGGTAAATGAAATCAAAAGCAATAAAGCTGTTGAATATCGTTATGTACCTTCGGATGAAAATCCTGTGGACATAGGATCCAGAGGATCCACTGTGGAAAATTTAATTCAATCTTCATGATGGACTGGACCATCTTGGTTATCCCAAGACTCCAGTTTTTGACCTAAAACAGACATTCATATTCTTGAAACTTTACCTGACCAACCTGAAGAAGATTCCACACCAGTGTACTGTACACTCAGAGAATGTTTAAGCATCTCACCTAAGTTTACCACTTCTTTACCTGTTGAGTCGGACAATATTTTCAATAAACAACGATCAGCAAAATTGTTAAGGATCCAAAAATCCTCAAAAAGAAACATCCCTCACTTCTTTTTGAATTCGGAAACTTCCAAATGTGAATTAATATTACCTAATTCTACTCCAAATCCTGTACAGGAAACAGACACCCAAATAGGTCAATTTTCACAACCGTTGAACTTGTCAAAAAGTCATCAAGACATTAAAAAGTCTCTAGTACCATATTCGAGTTTCATCCACTCGCCAATCAACACTCCTTTTGGGATTAAAATTGAAAACTTCAATTCCCTTCGTAAGCTTATTAATACATTTTACCAATGTCTCAAAGCTATCCGACGATTAAACTATCAGAGGATCAAAAGGAAATGTTTGTTGGAACCATATGGGATCATGGACTGTAACTTTCATTTTGCAGTTCTATGTTTCGTTTATGCTGAGCAGAAAAAATATTTTTCCAAGATATTTGAAATGCTCTTGAAGGATAATCCACCTAAACACGTTTCATATGAAAAATTTAATATTTGTTTAGATCCTTCTGGGATTCTGCGTATAGTAAATTACTTACCAGAAATACCATATGCAAAAGATATGCTTAACCCCATATTACTGCATCCTAAGTCATATTTGACAGAACTTATTCTAATGCATATACATCTAAACAATATACATATGGGTATTAAGTTTACTTAAGCTGACTTCCGTAGGCATTATTTTGTTCCTAAAGCATTAAAACTGCTCCCACAAATCTTGAAAAGATCATGTATTTTGTGCAAAAAATCTGAAACGAGACCGTTTAAGCAACCGATGCATGCATCTTTTCCAGATTTAAGGTTAATACCCTTCACTCACCCTTTTACCTATACGGGTGTAGATATATTTGGACCTTTTCCTGTATTTGACAAATACTTACCTAAAAGGAAAAACCAATTGGTGACACAAACCACTCCTATTTATAAGAAATGGGTATTGATATTTACATGCCTCTCTACGAGGGCTGTATATCTCTTTTCTGTTTCGTCTTTAACAAAGACAGAAATTTGGGCTGCATTTAAGACCTTTTTTGCCGATAAAGGAACCCCTAAGGCAATTCTCTCTGATAATGCAGCTCAATTCCAATTGATTTCGATGTATTTACCTCACTACTGGACCACTTTCTCCAAAAATTCGGAGATAAAGATAGTATGGTTATGAAAGGCATTAAATGGCATTTTATACCAGCAAAGGCACCATGGTATGGTGGAGTGTATGAACGCATTATCGGAATAATAAAGCAAGTCTTTTACCATGTACATGGTCATACTTCCATTTATATCCATACCTTCCAGTCTAGTATAAAAGACATACAGACTATGGTCAATCAAAGACCTCTGTGCCCATCATCTGATGATCTAGGTCAACATACCTTGACACCGCGCATTTTCTCCATGCGAACTTAGGACACTTAACAGTCCCTCCTGACAAGATGTCACAGGATTCAACTCCTACAGCTAGACAGCTACTTGATATGTGGAAACTTGACCAAGATTATCTCACAAAACTGTGGTTATCTTGGAAAAGGGAGTACTTACTCTATCTTAGGGACTGGCCACCTACAGCCTTACCCAACGCATATCGAATGGTATCTTACAAACCACAGGTAAATGACATAGTACATGTGTTAGATTACACATCTAAACCTGGAGTTTACAAACTCGCTCGAATCACCAATCTGGAAAAATCGCATGATGGAAACATCAGACATGCGAAAATTGAATTTTCTAGCAAAAAACAGTCTTCACGACCGCTGAAATTTCTAGCTCCCCTCGAGCTCAAATCAAGGAATAATAACGATTAGAAATAATTAAACCTTTATTCTTGATTTAATGAATCTCTGACTTGACACTTGTAGACCTAGATTTAATAATCTCCTAAATGTCCCTGGGGTCCGCCATAATTGAATACTATGCTGGTAAAAAAGGTATACTTTTGATTTTTTGACACCCACTATTGTTGTCTAGTTACCTCACGAAAGATCACGGACAATAGGCGACAGAGTATACTCATATAAAACATTAACAATGTTCGCAATATGCTAATTCCCTGACTATTCCTTTTACAGAGTCCGTTCTCTATGGCCAATAAAAATCCTCTATTCCTCTTGCTAAGGCTTCCAGCAATTGCCAGAAACGATGTTTCTCGAAAATGTATATATATATATATATATATATGTGTGTGTGTGTGTGTGTGTGTATAGAAATATACCTTTTTGTGTTTGTAAAAACAATTCTACAATTTTGTACTTTTATATTTCTTAAATAAAATTTGTACTTGTCATGTCTTTTTCTATTTCAGATTAAAGGTGAATCTCATGAGGAGCCTTTGAAGGCTTCCTGTGTCCACCGCCCCCCAGTGTCGTGGCTCCGCCCACAGGTCCCAGCACTTAGCCTGTGCGCTGGTTCTCCCACTACACTCTTAACAGAGTTACGTGGGGATACTGGTGTTGAGGCAAGGCAGTTGTGAGTTACAAGGCGTGCGATGCAGGTGTGTGACTCCAACCAACTTTATATGGTCCCTTGGACCTTAAACCACTTAATTATAAGCTTCTACCCACTACAATGAGGCGATGGTAGTTGCGATATAATTTGCGACATAGGTTTTGCTTTAAATCTAGTACAAGTAATATAGAAACGAATTACAGACTTGAATAGATTAGTACAACCTCCAAGACACCAAATTTGAGATGAAAAATATGATGATAAAGAGGATTAATTTGCATGAAAGAATTTATCATGTATGTAATGAACATAAATTAGACAGAAATTAAAATTAGGTAGTTTTTATTGAATGAAAATAACGATTTATCTGAACGCCCTCCCACCCATTGAATTCCTTGTGAATCTAAAAATGATGTCAATGAAAATATCAAACCCCTTTTCTTCACTGACAAATTATGTTTAAGTGCTTCGATTTCTAAACTATAATATGACACCCATTGGGTATATTTTATAATCGTACAGTACGCATTTTCAATCTCTTCGAACCAGAAATAATTAAAAAGTGGCCTTTTTTTTAGTTTTACAACAATCATAAAAATGCAATAATTGAGCTGTCACATTAACTAAATGACAATACGATGATATCTTGTCAATAGGCAACAATTGTGTTTTTACAATATTAAAAATAGTTAATGTAATATTTCTTCTTTTCAAGAGCATTTTGTATATCGAGATTTGGTACAGTAAAATATGTAAAAGCATTTATCTTGACACAAAAATTAAGGGTCACAAAACCAAGATTTATTTTTCATAAAGGTATCTACAAAAAGGCCACAAGTGCCATAATTAGCTGGATTATTTGTGGAATTTACATATTGCCAAAGACTAATTGGTATTACTTTAATGATCTTTTCTACTCTATTAGAAACAAAAACTTTGAAACTTGATGCAGGTTGCCATAACCAGCATAGAGCAACGGTTAAATCTGTAAAGGCATAAACGTTATTCAAATCAATACCAAATACGTTTGCAACTTTTGAAACAATGTCAATTAATAAAACAGCGGCTTTCAACTCTAATCGCGATATTGTGAGAGCTTTAAGTGGAGTGACACGCATTTTGAAACAAACGAATGAAACTAAAATTTACTGAATTCATCACAATAACGCAAATACACGACGACACAATATGCTGTTTCACTCGCATGATTGAATGCCATGATTTGACCTATGGTTTCAATCTGCATACTTTTCTGACTTACACTAGCTATTCATTAGTTGGACAGTGTTAATATTTGCATGCCTTAGCGGGTTCTCAACATATTTTCGTTATGATTTTAAATCTTCGTAGGGACATATTTTCTTGAAAATTTGATACCCATACCTATAGACTGACATAGTTTCTCATAAATATGTATATAAAAAAACAAATAAGTTGGATTAAAAACGAGTTTTTAAAAAATACGCTTTTATAATTTAAAGAAGAAAATAAAGGCGAAAGAAAAAATAAAATTTCTCACTTCTTTTTCCGAAAAGAAACAAACAAACAAAAATAAAAAGAACAACTGATAAAAACGGATATAGGTGTATGTGTGCGTGTGTCGCAACCCGCGAAAGCAGCGCTGAAGTTGGTCATCCGGTGTACTTCAATAAATTGAGTGAGTAGAATAAAAGCGTATAAAAACTAAAACGATAATTAACTGGTGATGAACTTTGGTATGGTCCAGTTGTGCCAAATATTTAACTAGTCTGTAGATAAGACGGGATGAACCAGAAAAATGTTTGGTATAACCAAGTTAACGGAGACCATTCCACAGTTTCAATATACCTACCTCTACTTGGTAAAACCGTACCTAAGTCGTTATTATGGTTCGGCGCTTCTATCGGTCACAGGCTTCTTTGAAGAATTTTCTGTAAGTTTAAAAAAACGTTTCTTACGTTTTATAAGCAAAATGGTGATTATTGAGGATTTTTTTGGATACAGGGGGAAGGAGTACTTCAAAGAATCAGCTCGAAAGCGTATTGGCCAAGGCTTTTCAGCGATAATCTCATGCACTGCTGCTGACATCTCAAGTTGAAACAATTATATGGTATCCAGACTCGGATGAAACTTCAACATAATCGAACAGAGGAAAAAACCACTTTTTTTGCGAAGTTGAACTTAAATCAAACAAGAAATTATATTTTTACGTCAAGAAAACGAGAATATTCCACGTGAATTTTCAATTTTTCAGGCGTGCAGGTAATATTTATAGCATTAAAATGAAAATTAGTTGTGGGTAGGTACGCTGTAGAAGTACACGTGATCAGTCTTTCGCGACGAGTAACTCGTTGAAGAGCCAAGGAAAGCTTTTACGTCTGGTATTAAAATTCTGTCACCCTTACACCACTCGTTTTTTTAATTTTTTATCATAGGTACTTATCGTACAAAGAAAAAGGTGAATGGAAGAAAAAAAAAAAAAACAAGTTCCCTCCAAATCGACATTGATGATAGGTAGGCACACAGTTTTTCCTTCATTTTGACTCGATGACAATAAGAATATTCAACGTTTTCTTGACTTTTTAAAGGTTTCCAAAGGAGAAAGAAACAAGTTTCTCCTGCATTAGCTGAACTTACTGAAATGTCAACATTTTAACATTCCCCAAATAAATCCGTTTTATTTTGAATGGACACTGATTACTCGTGAGCCTACAAATTGTTTGGAAAATAATGCAGCCGTGAGCCAAGCTCGTATTTTTTTTATATTTATATATTTTTTGCTTTTTGTTGACTAGCAAAGTGTCGATTTTCCGAAAATTGTTCGAAACAGGCTCAGCCATGGTGGTCTTAGCTGAGAATTTTGTCGTCTTAGAAACCTCTTCCCCGACGTCATTTTCCTCGACTAGTAGGTAACAAAATGTATACCTACGAAACGTATATTCGAGATTTAACTGATAAGAATGTCACGACTTTAGCGCCGAAAGCCTGATATTAGTAAATCGACATTTTGGCTGGTATACGCGGGGGCAACGATAACGGATGCCTTCTTAATCACTCACATTTGTGTACAAACACTTTATGCTTTGAAATACATTCGAAAAAGTTTGTGGGATCCAAAAATAATGAAAACTGCGTCCGTGTTGAGGGCGTGTGATGGCAACTTTAGACTAAAAATGATTGATAAACTCAAAACATTTTGACAAAATTACAATACAATTTATTCTGACTTCAAAGTAACATTTGTAAAATGCACAACTAATTATTCTGAATTATAGAGTCTCATAATGTTTTCTGGTTACAATAAAAGTGATTCTTTTTGATTACTATAATTTGCAATTAAGTGGATTAACACATGCGAGTAAATTATTGTGACATAGTTCAGAACACTACGATGATAAGTAGTTCATCTAGAACATTATGAAATTTATATAAATTTGGTAGAATGACACTGACAGGTGTAGGCGCATTTTGGAAATGTCTGAGAAGAGTAATGGGTGCGGGGCAGGAATTATAGTGTGACAGATACATTGCATGAGTAAGATGGAGGGTGGGAAGATTCTTGTGTAGCACAAATCTGATGTAATTTGCAGAAGGTGGATGATAACTAGGTATTCTGCCGGTGCGGGGAATTAAACCCATGCTCTGAGCATAATATCTAAGGCTCGATCACCACCTACCACCAAAATGTTACACCATATTCACTCGGCCATGGTGCTGATGGTAGGTGACAAGAGTAAAGCCATTAGTGTTTGTGGCTGCTACACCACTCCCCACTAGTACTGCTGACTGCAAGTACAAACAAATAAGGTGGAGTAAGCTGTATGATGGGCAGGTACGTGAAGGGTAGTGGCAGATTCCCCAGCCAAACATTTCCACATCAGGGTCACCACTTGTGGGTGTGTGCATGTATAAATACAGCATACCACGCAACAATGGAATACGGTAAGTATTCTTCATTGACTTGTATGTGTGAGCTTAGCTCAATATTAAAATTGGCTAAACTGACAAAACGAATAGCTGTGAACACAAAAAGTAAGTTTGTGGACTAATGACTATACGTCCACTGGCCTGCTAGGTGATCGTTTGTCTCAATCACCTGTCACCACAATAACATTATACAGTGTGTAATGATATATGAAAATGAGTGTTAATGAGTAGAAATATATTCTGACTGTGTGGTATCCAGGATGTATTTGTGGGAAGGATTTTATAATATTGGAAAAATTAATTTTACAAGTTGGGTGGTGAAAAAAAATTTGGGAGTTTTTAGTAAATTTTTCATGAAAATCTAATTACTTTTCTTTTTTTTTTTTAAATACAGCTCCTAAAAATCTGGTAAGGGGAAATCCCCGTTTCCATCCTCTCGATAAGCCTGAATAATGATCTATTGAACAAATAAAACTAAAAACTATAGACACCTACATATTTTATCTGTGTGAATCAAACTTTAAGAAACTTAATTTTAACGAAGAGCAGCCAGTTGGATTTTTTGAAAGCAATGTGTGGCAAATAACTGCGACTCTTGTGTATAACTGATTGTCCAGTTTTGCTGAGAACAGCATACAGGGAGCAAAAAGTTGAAGATTGCATTTCCTTTCTTGATAAAATTCTACACATTTAATTAAAATATTATATTTCATTACCTGCTTAAGTTGGTTATAATTGTGACAGTTAGTTAATTTATTATCACTTTTTAATAAATTTAATCCCTATTATGTTTTTTGGTAGGCTAGGCTTTCATTATTAAATTCAGAGAAAAAATTTAAAATTATAAGAAGTATCATTCAAGTTTTCAACATATTTAGAAAATCTTCTAGTGGAGATTAAGAAAAACCTTTATCAATCTCTGGAACCTTTTATCATTGATATTGCCTTTTTCACTACTTTTGACTACCGTTTAGATTCGTAAAAAATATATGCCTTCATTAAGAATTTTTTTTTTTTTTTTACATTTTTTCTTACGTAAGTGAAAGAAATGAACTTGAATATGGAATATTTTTTTCAAACATTTACGCACTCAAAGTATGACGTAAGCCTGTGAAATAGGTAATGAAATAAAGGAACACTCGTTTAGAAGAAGAAAGACAGAAATAAATAGTCTATTGAAGGAATATTCTCCCATATTATTCTTACGTAGGTTTAGAACTTTGGATTACTCGACAATCAAGTATTGTTTCCAAAAATTTTCTCAATGTACTTACATACCTACATGAAAGAGGTCAATGGAAACGAATGAAAAGAAAAAAAAATTTATGTCAGATACCAATTATTTTGGGAAGAATAGGGAAGATACTGTTCATATTTACGATAACGCACATCGCTGATAAAAGGTTAGCGTCGATGCAGTTCACGGTTCCACCTCGTGATAATCAAAATTTACCAACGTGATAGAATTTTTTTCAAATAAAATTGGATCACAAATAAAAGTAACGCACGCGAACCAATAAATTAAATGTAAGAAACGTGAAATCATCTCCTCCCAGTATTTTTCAGCGATAATAGAACTGTTTCGTTAAAAATAGCTTCGTTTTGTCGAGTGCAGGTGCTCATCGATGGTCGATTGTTTAAAATTATACGAATAATATTTTTTCAAGAAGTCAAATTTTATTATTAACATATTACAGGGCTATTTTTCAAAAAATAGGATCTTTTTTGGGAAAATAAAACGTTGAAATTTCTTTACCGAAGGTTACGTATGTATGAGTTTTTCAGCTAATATTTTGTTCTTTAAATGGATCCATGGTACAGGCTGTACAGACGATATAGTTATCAAAAATTTATGAGAATATTTTCGAAATACTGGGAGACGATATTTTTTGTCTGATTTTTCAGATATTTGAATCATGGTCTAAAAGGGATTGATTTGAAAAAGATGATGAAAAAGTGCTCCAATCGCAGAAATCAATTGATTATTATACGAAAAAACAAAAAATTTTGTAATCGTGTTCTTTAGGACACCCTTCAGTACATTTGCAGAAAAGTGATACAAGAAGTTTTGTTGGCATTTAATAGATTCATGAATTTTTAGACCCAGCATTAGGCATGATTTTAAAAATTTCCAGACCATCTTAATACGTCTAAATTTCTCGACAACTCTCTTTTGGGGATGTGGCTATATGCACTATCACGCCTCATCATCACTGTTGGCATTATAGCTTCATGGTGCGTCGTCGTGTTTCATAACCTGTGGGTTGCCAGTTTGAATCCCCAAGCCAACAGCCCACAGAACTGGTGACTCCCGATGTGAGACGAACGTGCAACTACCTCCACATCCCTCCTCCTTGGAGTGGCGTTGAGCCATGATAGCCAAACTGTACGTTGATACACAGCAGCCTACCACCACCCTCCACTGTCGTGCTTGCATTAGAGCCCTGGAAGGGTATGGCTGTGGGTATACAGCTGTATGCACTATTGTACTTATTATCATCACCATTGGCATCCTATCCACATGGTGCATTGTCATGTTTTAAAACCTGTGGGTTGCCAGCTCGAATCCCGGAGCCGACATTTCTATATCAAGATTTTTCATGAACTTAAAGCAAAACTTATAAAGAAATTCTCGAACAACCAAATTAAAGGTCTTAGTTCTATTTTTGTTTATTGTGTAGAAAAAGTTATGAATTTTATTTTTTCTCAGTACAATTCCTTATTTCCAGGTTATTCCAAATTATTATTTTTAATTACTGTCGAAATTGTTCTTAGGTGAGACACCTCCAACAAGGGCACAAACCATTCTATCATTCCATAATAGTTCTCTTTTGCAATGCATCGGAGCAAAGGTGTCAGACATCTTAGTACAAGTACATTACATTGGTACCCAAATGTTGTCTTTTGCAGTGCATGCAAATGTCCCATTTTCCTTTTTAATAATAATCTCCTCAAGTTGTACTACATGAAAATAATTGGCGGTGATCGAAATCTAAATATGAAAGCGTAGTATCTATTAGCGCGATTTCTGTCATCAAAAAATTCTTGGGAATTCCCTACGAAAAATTTTGTACCGAGACATGCCCATCACTGGAAAAAAGGAGTGATATCAACGGATACCTAATTCGATACTTCAAGATTTGACACACTGATACGGTTAGACACTTCAATTATCTTGATCGTTTTCAATCATCAGAAAAATCTTTCAAAAACAGAAAACTTTTAAGTAGTGTAGCTTGTTTGGTGTAGGTAGATGCTACCTACACGAGGTTCATGGAACCAGCTGAAAGAGATTTGCGTGTAGGCAACCAAATTGTATCTTGGTACTGGCAGTCAGCCAGTTTAATGTCTAACCAAACACAAAGCGTACTGAATGCTTAGGGCAGTCATCCAATGGCACTACAGTACCATATTTAAAATGCAATGCACTAATAATTTCGGGTCACGGACTTTGATCTACGACACGTCTGTCGATGCAGGCCTTATATGGAGGAGGTGAGGAAAATGTCTCCACAATTAGGTTTTCAAAGAAAATTGACTTATTAAAATATTGGTTCTATGAAACAGCTTATAGTTGAAAGAGGGTAGATACGTTTTTCATTCAAAGACTCGACGGAATTTTTGGTACTAAAGGCTGAAATGCATATTTTAGTATTTATTATATAGATGCCTATACCTTTGCCTATCTATATTCAATTTTATATCAAATTCGGTACAAATCGAAATTTTTGTTCGGTAGACACAAAATTTGGTATGAACGTCTACTTGAAGACAAGGATGAGACATATTGATTTGGATGCGGATTGGTTTTAAGGTAAGTATGTTAAATCGGTCATATAATATGTTGCATTTTTAGGAATTTAATAGCTCTAAAATAAGTAATTTTTGAGCCATAGGCACAAAATTTGAAACATACACTGATTATGCTCTATCCTAAAATTCGTCCAAATTTTGTATCAACTAACTTTATGCTTCATATTCTGAGGCGATTAGAAATATTAACTGCACAATAAGCCATGAATTAATCCTACAAATTTTGACTCAGATCGACAAAATTATTATGCTTTTGTTTTTTGTTTTTTTTTGTTTTTTTTTTTGTTTTTTTTTTTGTTTTTTTTTTAATATTTCAACGTGCATGTTTCAAAACCTACCTTTTGTTAAGATGCATGCTACGCAGGAGTGTTATATTCTACCAGTTAAATCCGACATCCACCTATGTGGTCGATCTTAACATTGAAGGAACAACAAGTCGGTTTAATATGAAAAGTCTAGCGCAGGAAGCCAGGTAAGCTAGAAAATCAGGTTTTCAACAGTAGTCATCTGTTTCTCCCTTTGACTACACTACTGAACCAGTAAAGAAAGATGATTTCTGGTTAGGAATGCCGGAGCTAAATAGGTAACCAGAGCGTACCTTTTGAGGTACTTTGCTTTGTGTTTATGTACGCTATGCTCGTGAATTGAAGGGATGTGTTTATCAGATGTATTCTAAATTGGTGAACTCAAGCAAAACGTCAAAAATACGCAGAAGGTACGTTAGGGTTGCCTACTTTTTCGCCGGCATGACTTAACATTAAAAAGTACATTGGTCGTAAAGTACATTGGTCATATGGAACTTTACTGAGAAAACGAACTGGTAGCCCCTACACTGGGTAAATAGAAGTTTCATCTGACTTCACCTAACAGTCAAGGAAATTCCAAATGAACTGTACCAACCTATGGGACAGAAATTGGGACTTCTATCCTGTTTACAAGAAAAGTGCCTGATTTTCATACATTAAGTAATATAGATATAAATTATGTTATCTTCAAAACCCAAAATTTGGCTAGTGTTAGGCGAGTGCTTGCCTATGCGCAGTTATCTTATCATGTTATCTTTAACAGTTAGTAAGTTTTCCTATTTTTACGTGTCTAATTTCAAGAAACCGTTTCTCGTGAAGATTTGACTCTCGTCCTACATTTAGTAACATTTGAAACGCCGTTTACACTGTACGTGTTAACTGACCACTCATTTCGTGCTTCAAAGCAATACGTAATTATTGAAGTGAACTATTTATTTTAGAGATGTGTCGGTTGACCGAGAACTAATTCATTTGAACTAATCTTTTGAAAGACCTAAATGAACGAGACCGAAAGATGAGGATGAACTAGTTCATTTTGAACTAAAAGATATTATCAAATCAAAGTTATATTGTATAGACCTACAAGCTAGTTCACTTTTATACGTCACAGCATTGTTGTAAATCACTGGATGAGTGGAATTTCTTATCAATCAACAAAAAACAAAACGAAATAGTAAGCATTTTTGGGGAATGAAAGCGCTTTCTATGTCTGAAAGTAACTACGTATAGAAAATGTATACAAATTGCTCTCCATATGAAATAATACATACTCAAAGGTTTGATTCATACAGCTCATTTCGTTCATTTTGAACTAGTTCACTGAACTAGTTCATTTAAATAATTATTGAAGTGACCTATTTATTTGTTATTTCGCCACAGTTAGTTTAACTTGAACAGCTAGTAGCGACAAACTGGTCTAAAAATAAATAATACTAACCAATCCAAAACAGTTTTGCCTAAATTTGGGTTTTGACGTTAACAGATGTACGAATTTCTGATCTTTATGCTAAAGGTGATGATTTATCATGAAATGAAAAACTATCAATATCCCAGTTCAAACCTTTGCTAACTCGCGTAGTTTTAAATAGACGACTTGAAAACCTGCGAAAATCGATTCGTAGGTATATTTTCGTCGTTGTATTTTCATTCCTATTTTAGAAAAATGTGTGTGAATCAGGATTATCCTAGCAACTGCAGATCGGTTTTTCGATGGTCGATTAAATCACCTCTGGCAGCACATACGTGTTTGTGGTTCAATACATAGTCAGACTTGTAGATTAGGGCGTACTCAAATCAAAGACCAATGATGAGCAGCGCATGTCAGAAAACAATGCCCAAAGGCCGAAACCTTCTTGTTTTTCTCAAAGAATTTAACATGTTTAAATTGCTGTTATTCTAATGAGATGAAAATATTCACCTATGCGTTTTAATTGTGCACATTTTGTAGCGCAGTAAACATTTGGAAAATAGATTATCTTTGCTAGGATAGTTACCTTTTCATATTATGAATTTTTACAAGTTCGTAGAAAAAAAATTAAAACATTCATGTTTACTGAAATGAGATAAAAATTCTGTGGATGTACGTAATGCGAAAAACCACAATATTTTAATTCAGATATTTTTTGGCGGTGAAACTGAGTTTTTAGTAGGTACTTTCGAAATTTTCATACATAGATGGTGAAAAATTTTTTATCTACATTCAGGAAACGACGTTAATAAAATTTAGTCACTGAATGAGTAGCATGCAAAAAATGTCTTGCGGGTCTGAGAGAACACAATTGCAACATTCTTCTCGCCCAGCAATCCAAACAATTAAAAAATTTTTTTCTCAATCAATTTTTTCAATTTAATAAATTTTTTTAATTTTATAGTAAATCGAGAAAAATATTGATTTTTTCAAGATCGACGAGGTTCGTCAGTTTGAAAATACTTTTAGACAATTACCGTACACATTAAAATTTCATCAACCATTGTTCATATAGGATAGGTAATACCTGTATTATATCAACTGGAAAAACATTCACGTATCCAAAAATAAACAGATGAATAATATAATTTATTTATTCCATACTTGTACAATGGACCAACGACAAAAGAGAATCAATAGGAGGTTAATTACATTCTTCTTACGGGCTGACAGGGCATTAAAAAAAATATTTATATAATGAAAAGTAGGATATCAATCAGTAGGTACATTAATAAAGTTTTTCATGGTTTTTTCAATTGTCATAAAGAAATCAAGGAAGAAAAACTACTTATGAAGTTGACATAATTCAATGCAACGGCGTATTTACTAACTTATAAGGATCCAGATTTTAGTGTCCTTTTAAATTACATTCAACTTCGATAATGGATAACGTATATTTTTAGTCTTCAAAAATGTTTGCAGTAAAACTTTTTAGAAAACCAACTGAAAAATGTTTGGAGAGTAATTTGTCGTCAAGGCATCAAAAATTAGTTAATTAATTCAGTTAGTCATACTTTCAATTAATGTGTTCAGAGGTCAAAATAATTAGGTTAAGTTTCATTTGTGGTTTATAACTGGCCGAGTCCACTGAATATTATTAACCATACTTGGTCTTCAAACAGGTCCATGCTTTATCTAATTCTATCCTTACTTCAATTTTATCCAGTACGCCGGTTATACTACACCTTGGCTTCCATGTCCTTCAACTCGGATTCCTTGTTATGTTTCATATTATAATATTTTTATTGACTGGAGCACCAGTGGCGATTCTTCAGAGTGGGCAGAGTGGAGGCTACTCACCCTAAAACTTTGTCTGAAATAACGTCTTTGCGTTTCTCGGGGAATTTCGAATTTAGAAAAGGTAGAAAGAGTAAAATTTGTAATAATGTTACGAAAAGGCGTCACAAACAATGCAGGACTTTATATTATGTATTTACGCATTTCTTTAGACTGTTTATCTATTTCTGTTTATTTATTTTTGATGTGTGAACATTTTAGCGCAGAGAATCTCCCTAATAGGTCGCCAATGTATTATCGTCATCCAAGAGAAATTATTTGGAAGATGGTGGGGGAACGAACGTGAAATTTTACAAAGTGCAAAATCGATCGAACCATCAAAAAAAATAATTGGGTATTTTCTACTTTAGCAAATTTTATGAAGGTAAATGATTGAAAATTTTCTGTGAAACGAATAACCAGAATTTTATTTTGTGATAATAGTATGCGAACATTCAAAATTATTTTCGAGGAGAGATATTAACGAAAAAAATTAACAAATCTTCTGATTGGAATTTTCAAAAATTTCGTCTATTTTGAGGGAAAATTTATTTCAGAAATTTGGTGATTTAAAAGGAAAAACAGACAAAATTCATGCCTTTAAAACCAAATACCTATTTACAATAAGTATGTTTAATGTACGGTTTAATGTACGGTTTAATGTACGTCAGATTTTTCGGTCAATTTTTGAGTACCGTTTTCAGGAAAAGCGGTTATTCAAAATTACTATTAATCATTATTTGTAGGTTTGTTGGTAGGTATTGCACTTTAAAATAAATTTTCTGCCAATGAAATTTAACATATTGTTTGTACTTAACCTCTATTTTAGCATTTGTGGCGCTGCGAAATGTAGTTTAGGAAGTATTATCATTTCTCCTGGTGGAAAATTTGTTTCCAGTTTAGCAATTTCTGCATTTGCTACGTACGAGCAGTGCCAGCCAAATTTACGTTCGTTTGGAAAAGGAACGTTGTTTGGGTGTAAGCGTGCAACTTAAAGTCGTCTACAAGGTTACAATTCTATGGCATGATGACGTAAAACATTTCAAGTCTTTTATTGTTTTCATACTGAAACATTCGATTGGGTTACCTCGATCAGGCTGTTCAGAATTCAACGAGTAATGTTCAAAAGTATCTATATGTACCTACTTAGGTACTTATTTCAGACTTTTCATTATTTAAGCATAATTTAGCCTATGTCTTTATTTTATCAAGAAAATAAAAATTAGCTTTTTTGTGGCAACTGATGTACTTACGGTAATAAGTAGGGTTGTGATATTGAATAACTGTCTTTTAGAAGGACAAAATTTCAAAACTTTACTTGAATTACATAACATTAAACACTGCGATGTAAAAGTAATAGTTCCAGAACTTGAACACAAAGGTCGAGTTTATTCAAACGAAAAGAACAAACACAGAGCTTTTTTATTTAATTGGGTGGAATGAAGGTACAAAAACTTTTTTTTTATGTGTAAATCTCTTGGTGGTCGGTCTACTATAGGGGTTAAGTGAGAATTACGATTGTGAGATTTGTGTAACTAGTAATTGTTACAATTGTTACTCTCGTTTGTGTGCGTTACATGACATGTAGGTATGTGATGGTGTGCATGCGCTATTCTCACGTTCATAACCACACTATTTTGTTTAGACATCAATTCTTCATGAGTATAGTCCCAGCCGAACTGACACCTTTTTTTTTTTGGTATCTACTTATTGAATATTGATGCGAGTATGTTGAAATGGATGGCGATGGGCACTATCTCAGAGGCAGTTGAAGGAGATGACTTAGTCATAATTTTGGATTTAGAAATTTTAGGGACATTGTCAATGGTTTAAGGAGCGTCCTATTTTTGTTTAAGGGACGGGTTAGGTGTTGAATCAGAGTGCAAATTATTTTGATATAGAAATTGCAAAAAAATTCATTCGTATTTTAAGAAAAAATGATCGAGTTGATTTAATTTGATTAACACGCCCCCCCCCCCCAAAAAAAAAAAAAAACAAAAAAAAAACGATCGAAACTAACAAATATCCAGACTAGTCAAGCCCCAGATTCATTTACTTTGTAGTTTTCCTCTTCTTGAATCTTGAAAATAAATAAATAAATTTGATTCTTACATTATCATGAGTTGATACAAGTAATGTTAACGAATTGAGATGATCCATGAAAAATCTACGAATTTAATTTCATTACGTAACACGTCACGTACACTTTTTCAAGATCAACTTTGATTCATCAACGATTGATAATACTATCAAAAAATTTGACTTTTTAAAACCATATTTCGTAAAATTAACTGATAATTTTTCAACTGTAAGCTTTAAAAGAAAATTCAAGGTTTTTTTTTTTTTTTCATTTCAAATGTCGAATTTGGACCACAGGGGCGTATCTACGTATAGGATTGAAATTCTGGGTCAAGCCGAACAAAATTTTGTAATAATTTTTCCAGCGGTTTTTTTCGGCCGAGCCCCTATCTCCTCTTGTGCACGCCCTTGTTGGATCACCTTCTTCAGCATTTGTTTCATGGAATAACAAACAGATATTGGACTGACTTGGAGATTACAATTAATTTTGCAAAAGATTTATTGCAAACTGTAGAGCAATTAAAAGACCTAAAAATTTGTTTAAAAATTCTATCACGAAGGACAACACGAATAACGGTATTGTTTTATACAGAAATTCGCTGCAGCACAATCACTACTTCTGCTGACACGTTCCTAAATTTAAACTCGTTAAAATGTCAATGTCAAATTATTACCCTGCCGAACTAATTGAATGTTAAAAAAACCACAGCCTACATTTATTTATTCCATCTAAAGTATTAAGTATACTTATACGTGCAGAATGAACATTAATTAATTTTTTCCTTGCCTACATTATGTTGCGGAATACCAAATCTCCTCTCGTATGTACAATGTCATGATGGACCCATTAGCCTAAAGCTTTGTCTTCTTTGAATTTGTCATCGCATTACGTATTTGCAGGGTGTCCCGAATTTTAACGGCATAACTTCCAAAATCAATTTTTGGGGTCGAAAAAACAAAAAAATTATTTTTGCAAAATACTAAGAAATGTTTACTTTCTGACTTATAGCTGCCCAAAGTGGAGGAAAAAATTGAAAATCGAATGTAACTTCCACAAAAATTAACAAAATGGAAAGAAATGAGAAGTAAGTGTTTATGTTATTTACTTTTTCCAAACTTCTAAAAAGTTATACTCATATTTGGCGCAAATTAAAATTTATTTAAAATTGTTTATTGAAAAGTTCAAGTCTGGTAAGGGGTAACAGGTGGATGTGCGGTTGAGCGCACGAAAAGATGAAATTTTGCCTACTTTTATGAACAATTTTAACTGAATTTCAATTTTCAATGTTGTTGTATTCTTTTTTAATGTATTTTTTCCTTCCGAATAAAATGGTGGCACTTATTTTTCAATACATAAATGGTTGAAACGATATGGCTATTTAAACAGTAGTAACCTTTTCTCTTCCTTCCTAAATGTGGGTAAAACATGAGAAAATTCACTCCTCATTTGCCAAATTTCGCTAACTTTTGTTACTTTTTAGGGAAATCACGTCACATTTTTGATTTCAGCCCTCTTTGTGCGGTTATAAGCTATAACATGGAACATTTTTCAAAAAGGATTTTTTCGTTTTGAAAATCGATTCTAGAAGTTATGTCGTTTAACTTCAGGACACCCTGTATAGTAACGAAATAATTATTTTATTTGAAGTCTACTTTTCGGGCTTTGTTTGTTATGAACTCTTTTTACAGGTGAAAACAATGCGACGTCGACTTATGTGAAGTTCATAAACAAATTTCGACATAGGTAAGCCGGTCTCAAACAAATCGTAGTCTGGCAGAACAATGAGTATCAGTTCTGCAAATTTTGTTTCTGTTCTTACCAAGTCAGACAGAAATTTTGGTGTCTGGTCTTTTCAAAGAGCAACTGAAATTTGGTTCGCACTTATGCAAGCTGTAGTTTAAGCTTTAGCTGCAATAATGAGGTACTTGCACTGTTGGCAAAGAATGGAATTTCATCAATTCATTTTCGTCACTAAAAACGAAAATGAAAACATCACAGCGATACGTACAATGATCGAATGACGCAACATTTGAGAAAACTGAATAATTTCCGAATTGGATTAATCGAAGTCGGTCGCTTCGCGAAGGAGCGAAGTAAATTTAATGAGCCAAGAAGATAATTTGGTCAGTAATAAGTATCAAAAATGCGTCTGATATGTAACAGGCAGACTTCAAATCAAATGCTTCAACTCATAAAGAGGGGAGAATTTATCGCAGCTGAAAAAAACATTTTCGTCGCACCCCTTTCCCCCGAAACAAAATAAGTTTGTAGGTACCTAATGTTTTTGCGTCACCTCTGAAAACATAATCAGTCTTTCACACCATGCATTTAGAAAATGTCCAGTTTCAAAGTCCACAAGCAGTTTAAGCATAAAATTGCGGTTTTTTTTTTTTTTTTTTTTTTTTTTTTTTACCGGAAAAAACTCGGAAGATAAACAAATATGTTGATTTATCCACCATCCTAAGAAGAAATAAAAATACCTAATTATGTACCTAACATTTTTAACGATAAAACGCACTCTACAAAGATAGATCAACATTTTTTCTTTGCCAAAATTATTGTGTAACTGGATTAAGAGAGTCGTCCTGATGCAGCGGCTACCAACGTATTGTCGTCACCAATGAGGATTCATTTGGAAGACGGTGGGGGAACGATCGGGAAATTTTACAAAGTGCAAAATCGATCGAACTATCAAAATAGTCAGGGATTCTCTACTTTAGCAGATTTTATGAAGGCAAACGGTTGAACATTTTCTGTGTAACGAATAACCAGAATTTTATTCTATGATAATAGTATGCGAACATTCAAGATTATTTTCGAGGAGAGATATATTAAAGAAAAAAATCAACAATTCCTCTGATTGGAATTTTCAAAATTTCGTCTATTTTGAGGAAAAAATTTATTTCCGAAATTTGCTGATATTTAATAGGAAAAACATAAAAAATGTATGCCTACTAAAGAAAATACCTATTTACAATAGGTACGGTTTAATGTAGGTAAGACTTATCGGTCAATTTTTGAGTACCGATTTCAAAAAAAAAAAAACGGGCTATTCAAAATTATTATTAATTATTATTTGTAGGTTTGTTGGTAGGTATTGCATTTTCAAAATATATTTTCTGACAATGAAATTTAACATATTGTTTGTACTTAACCTCTATTTTAGCATTTGTGGCGCTGCGAAATGTAGTTTAGGAAGTATTATCATTTCTCCTGGTGGAAAATTTAATTCCAGTTTAGCAATTTCTGCATTTGCTACGTACGAGCAGTGCCAGCCAAATTTACGTTCGTTTGGAAAAGGAACGTTGTTTGGGTGTAAGCGTGCAACTTAAAGTCGTCTACAAGGTTACAATTCTATGGCACGATGACGTAAAACATTTCAAGTCTTTTATTATTTTCATACTGAAACATTCGATTGGGTTACCTCGATCAGGCTGTTCAGAATTCAACGAGTAATTTTCAAAAGTATCTATATGTACTTCTTAGGTACCTATTTAAGACTTTTCATCGTTGAAGCATAATTTAGTTTATGTCTTTATTTCATTAAGAAAATAAAAATTAGCCCTTCGATATGCTGGCTTGTGACATTCAATAACTGTTTTTTAGAAGAACAAATTTCAAAAGTTTTCTTGAATTACGTAATATTAAACACTACGATGTAAAAATGATAGTTCCAGAACTTGAACATAAAGGTAGAGTTTATTCGAACAAACAGAAGAAACACAGAGCTTTGTTTAATTAACTCGCCGGAATGAAGCTGCGAAAACTTTTTTTTGTGTGTAAACCTCTGTGTGCTCGGTCTACGATAGAAGCTAAATGAGAATTACGATTGTGAGATTTGCGTAACTAGTAACTGTTACAATTGTAACTCTCGTTTGTGTGCGTTACATGACGTGTAAGCACGTGATGGTGTGCATGCGCAATGCTCACGCTCATAAGCACACTATTTTGTTTAAACATCAATCCTATCAATCCTTCATGAGTATAGCCCGAATGGAACTCACACTTGTTTCTTTAAGTCTCTCATCACTCTCAAATGGAGCATGAGAAATTAGGAAAATGAATAACCTACACCGAAACCAGTTTTTCGAGTTTGTCGCCAACAACATTGGTTTTTATTGTAAAAACGGATCAGTGTTACGGATTTGTAGTTATTTTAAACAAAACTATTCTAAATTTTAAGATGCAACGCATCCAACACCGAAAATATGTCGATTAAAATCACTTCTTTTTAACAATTTACATGACTTCCCAATAACACATAATTTCAGCATAATGAAAGAGTGGGCATTCGATATTCTCACTTTCTCAGCTATGACAGATATTTTTGTTGAAGTCCTGGAAAAAGTTATTGTAAAATTTATTGATGAGACAATGCGAATAGTGAAAAAATTCAACGGCCTATGAGAAGAAATAGAAAATATGTCTTCATAAAAAAAGTTTTAGAGGAAACCAAGAGTCTTGTTGTTGGATTTTGTATTTGAAAAAATTAAGGCCGAAGTTTTCTGTTCATAAATAGATGGAAATAATTTTCTGAAAAAAAAAAAAAAAATAGTAAGAGTCTCGCTTAAATTACGCTTGCGTGGAAAATATGGCACAAAAATAATTTTTCACGTGTATTTCCGTCATAAAAATAAAAATAGCTGAGCCAAAAAAAAAAGTAGAGCAACCGGTGTTTTCAACAAGAAGTGAGTTTTATATTCTCGTACAATGCACCGAACTGCTACAAAACATACTTCACTCATTTATGAAAGAAAAATAATTAGCTCTCAAGTTTATTTATCGAATAAAAGTGCTTAAGTTTCTAGATTACATAGCCTACTAAATTCATTTTTTGATCAACGCCTTTACTTTTTGAGTCAAATATTTTATGTATACATACCAAGTGAAGACTTCAGGGTACTAAAAAAGGCAAAAAAGACGCAAATCATAGGGGCCGATTTTCGTAAGTGAGCTGAATATCTCCCCCTCCCTAATAACAAAATATATAAAAAAGGCAACCGAGGAAGAAGCTTGGGATTTTCGATTTGTCGAGAGAGGGTATTTCGTACCCCTCGATCTCCAAGATTGTAGGCGGATTCCTCTTGAACCACGGAGCCCAGACCCATTTCAGGGCTTTGAACAGATGCAAACAGGGGGAACCATGGATGGTTCTGGCCCCCTAAAACTTTTTTGAAATTTTTTCACACTATGATCTTTACAGTAATCAATACACGTCAGGATTCCACCGGTAGAAAATAGGAAAGTAATGATCGCAAAAAACAAGTGATCTATTGTTTCTATGGCCCTCCAAAATTTGAACCCTATTTGCGCTTATGGGTCTTTTCGTTAACACCAATTACTCGTATTTTTAAATCTAAAATGTAATATAATTAACGCTAATGGAAGAACACAAAATAGCGGCTCCTTATCATCATCAAAACATGCGCATTCATGGGGGTCAGAGTCTTACCTCCGGACCTGGATTTTCTCGTACTCAATTTGCCCTCATCATTCTGAGAGACTGCACCGGCTTACCCAAGTAATCCGTATTTCAAAGCCGTGAGCATGGCATGACGATGGTGTTCAGAATTTCACCTACATAAACGACCTCGACATCAAATAAGTATTGCTACATTACTAAAATACTTTTTTTGACTGACGAGTGCACCTTTCGATTCTCCTTGGCCAATAAGAAAATATGAAGAAGACGTGGAAAACGAATAAATATAATAAAGTAAAAATGTTATAACAACGTAGGACTTAATATATCAGTACATCGAGTAGGTATTAACACGCCTAACGACGTCGACGATTCTTTATTGACTAGAAATTGAGCATTGGTGGTGGTTATTACGTTTTTGGAAGTAGTCGGCAGCATTTGTGACGATGACGTCGTTTGTTTGTTGTGGCGTTTGACGTGCTTCGACAAATGATCCGAACGCATGAATCGTCGCGAACACACCGAGCAGCTGAACTTCTTTTCGCCGGTATGCGTTCGTTTGTGTCTGGAAAGCTCATCCGATCTAGAGAATTTACTATCACAGCCTGGCCACTGGCACGAAAATGGTTTTTCACCTGCAATCATAGGAGAAACACAATCGAATCAATTATTAAATGGTCGAAGCCAACGAATATATACCTGAAGTGATAAGACAACTGAGTAGGTGCACATAGTTGTTGGTGACACATTTCGTCGGCCAATTTTCAAGAAATTCGAAGTCGACGGGTAAGGATGACATAAGTTCCCTTAATAAAACCTAAATGAAAATTCACTTCTCAAGTGGTTGAGGTTGAATAGAATTCGGTCTTCAGTCATCATGTTCAAGCAAATTCCAAATTGAGAGCATTATCAAAAGGGCGACTTGAAAATGAATACCTACTTAAAAATTGGATAGAAACTTTTTTTCTTGGCCAGGGATGGAAAATTCACCATCTTAGAATTCTTCGTAGACGTTTGAGAGGTACGGAATGTGGGGAATGAGAGAAAATAGATGGGAGTGATGAAAATCATACAAAGATCGATCGAACCAGTTTTAAATCTTTAGACGACTTTGTAAGCGCAAAAAAAAGGAAGGGGCTCATAGGTGTTTACCCTTGCAGATTTCTCAAAAGCCCCTCATTATTATAGATGAAAAACAAAAAACACTGATAACGGATAGGTATCTATACATATAACAGGCAGTGGTAATAGGGCTTAGCTGTCCTAAATTCTAAACCCCTATTTAGCGCCTAAGCATGACTTTTGAATTTAAATAGGTTCATCATCTTTTTACTCATAACCAGAATTTCTTTTGAAAATTTAGAAAAATAAAGAAAATAAATGAGAAAATATTCAATTGATATATAATTTTAGGTCACAGACGGATATAGCCTCAAAGAGATTTTTCCAAAAAACAAAGTAAGATATCCATTGAAATTCTGAAGGGTTTACGACTGATATATAGTAGTGGAAGGAGGTGTTGGGGACAGATAAAACTTGACCAGGGCCTTAGCCCCCTAAATATTGTAACCACAACTCGCCTATATTTTAGGTAGATACACATCAGGAAAACAACCTTGCTAACTTATATATTATTGCATAACTCTTTCATCGAGTGAGAATCTTAAATATTAATGTTTCATTTCTCATCTGTCATCAACATTTTTTTATTATTGGTGGAAATCATTATTTTCGTTTTTTACTTATCAATTGCCTGACAGTAGGTATAATGAAAAATAATAAAATTATAGTTATGTTTTGATCTTTTGAGTATTGGGCCTTGGTTATAGTCTGACATGCTTATATAAGTACAATAAATTTAGGCTAAAGTAAGCAAGAGTACCGAATTATTTTGTAGGGACATGGATATAGTTGGGCAAGAATGAAAAACATTTAAAATTCCCAGGAGATCCGTTTTAAAAATTTAAGACGTCAGTACAATCTATTTTAGCAGAATGGTTAACATAGGTAATTATCAAAAATTTTATCCCTACATTCATATTTTGTAGCAGGGACAATAGACAGAATTTAAAACATAAACGATACCTTTTATTAAATGTGACAATTTATTTTACATTAAATATGTTGAGAATATGAATTATGAAAAAGTACCAATGTATTTTGCAAACATCGAATCAAATTAAAAAAAATTTTATAAAAAAATTAAAAAATTAAAAAAATTAAAAAAAATTAAAAATTACCTACCAGTGTGTGTACGAATGTGAGCTTTCAAATGGGACGACTTGAAGTAGTTTTTGCCGCAGTTGGAGTACTTGCATTCGAATATACGTTTGCGTGTATCTTGTGGTTTTTGCAAGTTGGGCGTGAGTAGGATGTAAGACTGACATGTAGGTTCTGCGGAAGACGAACTGACTAGCAGTGGCTGTGAGTTTGTCGTCAGTGGAATGATCGAAGAGGAGCCATTTTGAGTGGATACAGGTATCAAGGTACCGCCTGTCAGTATGACCGTTTTTGTCGACTCCTTTGGTAATACTGGTTTTGGTGCAATGGGTACAGTTTTGGTAGCCGAGTACGATGAACTGACACCTGAGAACTTCGCCGAGCTGTTGGCTTTCGGAACAACTTTTGAAGCCTCCACTATAGACTGGTCATCTGTTCTGCCAAATGTGTTTGTACCATCTACAATGGAAACTGGTACAGCAGGAGGAGGAACTGGACCAGCAACCACAGTGGAAGGAGCAATAGAAGAAGCAGTCTTTATGTCGTAGTTCACCATATGTATAGGATACTCTATGGACCGACTGTGTTTTGGATATTTCTCGGCAGCTAATGGGTATGGATTGGGAGATGAATCGGTGAAACGGAATCGAGAAAGATTTTGGCTCATTGTTGGGGTATAATACAGCGAGGGTGTACAATGTGTAGCTGGAGCATAAAATTGTGATTCCTTCTCCATTCTAAGAGCTCGGTTATCTAATCTAGCAAGTGGCACACAGACTCTGTCACTAGGAACAGGTTTTTTGAAAGCACTGAAAGTACCACTGGTATTGATTGGACACATATTTTGGTTATTAATGTTTTCAGCATCTGGAAATGGTGCTTTGCGTTTACGACCCAATGTATTTTCCAAATTCTGTTTATAGCGAGCCTCAACACCATTAGATGATGCTTTCAGTGGATTCCAGATGTAGTCATCACCACATATTTTTTCTGGTAGAACGGCACAATAGGTATTATAATCGCAAACTGGTTTACCATAGTTGTACTTTTGAGCAACACAGCTCAAGTAGTTACTGAATTTTTTGTCACGCTCATATGGCCGTGGGTCTGGCAATTTTTTGGCATTCAACTGGTAGCCAAAGTTGACTGGAAAGTTATTGGGCAGGTAACTGCGATTTTTACGACTGACAAAATATTCACACCGAGGCTGAAGCTGCTGGACAGCTTGATCAGGTCTCACATTTTTTAAAGCTGATTGTTTGTTAGTCAGTAAATTATCATAGGCAGGAGACTGCGAGGGTTGTGATGGTGGATGATCTTTGATGACAACAGAATTAATTGTGGCTGAGTTCTGGTTGGTGGCAAATGGTTCTGGCTTACAAATACCTTGTTTGTTCACCTTCATGATGACTGAAACATGATTTGAGGTTTGCTTTACATCTGGGCTTGGAGTTCGAGGTGGAGTAGAGAGAACCTGCACAAAAAGTAGAAAAAGTCTTAAGCACATTTAGACTTTATCAAGATTATGATTTTGGACATTCTCACAAAATGATTTCTTAAAATGGCTCAATCTGTATCCTTGCATACTTTTTGACACATAATTATTTCAAAATAATTATCCTTTCTAGAGCTTTTTTTCCCTTCAATATTGATGGTATGGTAAATAACCTCTTAACTTATTTAGAAAGAATGTTAGAACACAAGGGGATAGAATCTAGAGCCATGAGAATTAGTTTATAGGTGATTAGTCTTATTTTCCTATAGGTGGGCAGGATAATGATGATTTTTCAAATAAATCAAACTAAAACTAGTTTGATCAACAGTGTTAAGTCAAGACTAAACTTGGATATATGACCCCCTGGCTTGAACCCAAAAAATTCTTAAGAAATGGGATGAATATATTTTTTGGTCTTCAAAAATATTGATTTTCCCTTATTTCAATTTCATAAATTCCATACTCATCTGCCAGATAAAATTTTGGCAGGAATGGTGAGGTTAAACAGGCTCATACAACTGATATCTGAAAACCAACGTTGTAATTGGATGACAAGTACCAACAGAGATTCTCCATTTTCAAAGCAAGCAATAGACACGGTTCTAAATGTAATGGGCTACTCCTAATTAAAAAGAAGCCAAATATGTTCCTGCAATGTTACAATTATAATTCAGAATTTCATGATTTGTGTAATCTAAAAACACACAATTGATTTTTCAGGGATAACCAATTATGTGGAATAATCTTCAGTCTCAATTTACTTCATTCAAGCCACAGTATCTCGGATAAAAATTTGTCCATTATAATAAACATAAAATTTTGAAATTTTTCATTCATTTTATTGGTTATAAGTGTTGACTAAATATAATTATATATATGACTGATAAACCTCATGGAATTTTCTACAGAAAATCTAGTTCATTTTTAAAACACAATGGTGCGTTAGCAGTACCGATCTCTTATTCACAAATATTGCTCCAAATTGTTTTGCAAATAGTCCTTTTTGAAGTGAAACTTCCTTGAATTTGGTAGTAAACCAAAAAATGGTCATGAAACACGTCACTGTGATTGCGAGAGCTTGGCCTGTTCAACTCCAATTGATTCATTAAACAAAAATTAATAGAAGTTTCACTTCAACTGTGTATACCAACACACACTCATTTTTATTATTAGGTATCATAAAAAACCTATATACGAAGAACTGACTACTGCAGACAATAGAAACTAAAACCCTTTAAAAAAAGATTGTTAACTGAATACAAAAGAAAATGTGAATGGTCAGGTACCTTTTCGTTCTTTTTAAACTCGGATCTCACACAAGCAGTGAAACCTGTTGATGAGATCCAATTCTTGGATCCAAGTTTGGTGAAAAAAATTTAACATTGGTTTTTCAGTCTGGTTGTAATAGATATTATAGTCAATGGTTACAGTTGGGTAGGTAATATATGAGACACATGCTTTGGATTTATCATACTTTTCTTTTTCACTTTATCAAGACCTTTGGACCACCCTAAGCAAGATAAATGTTATGAAAATATCAGCTTACCTGTGTGAGTTTTTTTTCATTATCCTTTCTAGCCAATATTTCATGATCTTCTCCTTCAGAGTCCGATGGTTGTGGTGTTGGCAAACCTATATTATCCGTTTGCAAACATCTTGTACACTCTTCTAGGACACATTTTCGTTTTTTCATAGGCACAATAAAATATTCTTTTTTCTCATTCATCTCATCAGCGAGGCGAATTTTCACTTTCTCCAGATCAACACTTCGGTTTCCCTGTAGGACAAAAGAATAGAAAAAAACAAAGCATTAATAAAGGGAAAAAAGAAAAGTTGAAGCTCAGCTGATATTGATTAAATTTTGAAGTGTAATAATAATTAAAAAATTTTTTTTTTTATGAAAAGACAGCAAAGTTTCATGTCATAATATGCTTTCTGGCGTCTTCCTCACCATTTTATTACTATTTTCGATTTTAATTTAGGAAGGAAAAAATTTCAAATATCGTCTATGAGTCGCAACTCGGTAATGAAAAATATGTACAACAAATTTGATACAATAATTATGAGATGAACAAAATTTTGAAAAACTTTTCTTTGCCATTTGAAAATTCGAACAGTATATTGGGCTGTGTACTTTTAAGAGAATAATTATTACGAGCATTGTGCAATACTAAAATAAAATCTCAAATATAGACCGAAATCTTTGGTACGTTTGGTTGAAAAGGTGGAAAACGTACTTTGGAAGACATTAACCATGTTTATGATATGATACTTTCTTATGAGACCAGTTCCGTTCAAGGGCGAACTAACATGAAGCCGAGGGACAGATGTTCCATCTGATTTCGCCAATAATATCTGTAGGAATAGCTTTTTCAGATCTTAAAATTTATTATGCTTTTATAAGCTTTTATTGTTTTACTTATCACACCTTAAAATTTCAGTCACTGAATTTGCGTGAAAATTTTCATTGGTAGACTTGCGAACTGTGGTGAGATAGGCTTAGGTTGCTTTCAGTAAGTTGTAAGTACCTATTTATGAAGATATTATTTTTTTCCAAAAAAAAAATTAGTTCAAGTTTCACGACATAGAATGGAGACATTTACGTAAATATACTATAACTTCAGTGAGCCAACCGGTAAAAAAACGAAAAGGAGCTCTTGCGGAAAACTCCAGATCCTGTCATTTTGTCTTCAAAAAAAATAAGGACTTACCTACAATTACCTTTTTGTTTTTCTCAACAGTGAATATTTTTAGCTTTTCTTGTGGAGATTCACTAAGTTTTGGGAGTTTGCTCCTCATGGCCCCCTTAGCTTTTCCTTTCGTATAGGATGATCAGGAAGGGTCTTAAATTATTACTTTTAAATTCTGACAGTAAAAATAGTGTATGAAATGTTCAAAGTTTTCGAAACAAATCAGAACGATGAAATGCGGTCACATTACTTTTTGCGAACAACTTCTTTCTTGGCCAATACTCCAAGCACTTGAAAATCTTGCATTCGACAAAATTTTTATCAAAATTTTTCTTGACATAAAACTCCGAAACCCAGTATTAAAAGCTTTGGCCTCCAGCCTGCTTGCCACCATAACAAATGGGTGGTAAAATAAGCTCTCACTTAATTTTTCGTCTATATATTCGTCAATATTGGTTTAGTGACAAAAATAGTTTCATGAAAAAATGTTCACCTTTTGATTTTCTAGAAAAAAAGTTATTATCAATATTCACGAAAAATGGACCGAAAGCCTATCAAATGAGGATTAAATTACAAGGTTCTTGTATAGAATACGGGCTACTCATTATATTGCTGGAGTGGACCAATGGCATGTTAACAGTGACATCAAATAGGCCTATTTTAAGGAGAATTTTTCAGTTTGAGATGTATTCCTACACAACAAACCCCTTATAAACGATAATTTGAAAAAACATTAATTCATAACATACCTGTTTCAACGTTTTCGAATACGCTTGAATTTTTTTCATGATTTATAGGTTCGCATATATAAATATTAGGGCATTCACTAAAAACTGACAATAAATAAAAATTACACGCACTTAAGAACAGTTATTCAAACACAAAATTCGCATTAGTACATAAAAATGTGTAAACAAAATTTTAAAAACCTTTTTTTTTTCACTGTAAAAAAGAGTTAAACTTTTAAGCAAAGCTAACCACAGATGATAGTAATAGCACAATGTCAAATTTAAAATAATGAAACTTCCAAATTACCAGAAACACTGAGCGAGACGGAGCAAGAGAGCTGTAAGAATGAGGAAAAAAAAAGAAGATAGGTACGTAAACCTTTAGCCTGGTGGGTACGTGTATGTTATGTGGTTGAGCAATTCCATAAGATACTTAGGCGGCTAAACGTAGAACCAATCCGAGTTGAGGGCTCGTCTTAGCCAGCCACTGTTCACGTGCACCGCAGGCGCTGTTCACGTGAACAACGCATGCTACTGACACTGTCTGTGACGTCATAAACACACAAAATGGTCACGCACACACGCACACAGTCATAATTATATATGTATAAATTTATACTTGAACTTTTACACACTACAGTACAGTACGTCATTACGAGAAATCGTAATAATATTGTAAAAAAATCGGTTAGCGTTTTTTCCTCCAGTCATATTGCGCAGCTCTTTCTCTATTTCCTTCTCTCTCCCCTTCATTCCTTTTCTATTTCACACTCCTCTTGCTCTCTCACTTACACACTTCATTCTATCTTTTTCTTTCTGACCCATACGTACGTAAACACTCTCTTAAACTCTTTCTGGTGCTTCTTCGCTAAATAATTATCTATCTATTTTTAATCGCAGCGCATAAATGAATTTTCATTTCGATGTCTATTAATTGCTAACGTTTCTTTTCTCTTTTTATTTCTTTTTTTTATTTTATTGTTTTTGTTTTTGTTTCTTGTTGAATGTTGTTATCTATTCTGTTTCATATTATTTTTCATTTCATTCTATGACTGTGCGGTATTTTTTTTTACGCGTACGATGGCTATAGACGTTCTTGCAGCTGGGCTTGTATAAGTGAAGAAAGATGGCTGTTGGGGGCCATAGGCTCCGAAATGGGTCAATTTCGGGAGGGAGAGTCATAATTGACAACAAAATAGTTATTTGTAATACTATTGAGAAAACTATGTGATTTTGATACAAGTGTGAGGTTTGAAGTACAAGCCAACGGGTGCTGTACATCACTCCAGTAAAAATCGCCTACTTTTCCTGCTTGTCACCAACTATTTTTTAAAACACACCAACTCCCCAAAAAATAAAAAAAGTTTTTAAAACAAAATAATGATTAATAAATAATAATTTATTTTTCTTTTTAACCGACTTCGAAAAAAAAAAAATGAGGAGGTTATCAATTCGATCGGTACATATATGTTTTTTTTAATGTTTGTTCCAGCATAATTTCTCAACTTGGGCACCGATTGTGATGAGATTTTTAATGTGATAACATTTTTATTTTCACTACAGCAAAATAGGGGGTTTGTTTTTACATTCGATGTCGTTTTTTCTTGTTAAATTTTCCACCTATTATCGATAATATATCGATACAAACTACATAGCTTTCTCATGACACAACAAAATATCGATATTTCATTCAACATTGATAAAACAGTTATGAGGAAATCCATTTATTTATAGAGGATGAGGACCGGTGAAGACATAAATTAGTAACAAGAAAAAAAGATTTACACGAAGTTACATCCAAGAAGCTAGTGTATTTTGTAACAGTTACATAATTTAAGTATGAGTACAGTTTGAGTAAGATAAATGAGTGTGTACGGAGATGGACGAGTGAGCGGCGGAAATGGTAATACAGTGTAGCCGCGAATAGAGATATAAAATATGTATTAAAGTAATCGTGTGTTTGCAGGAGTGAGAGGGGAGAAGGATTGGTGATCTCAACAGTATTTGTTAACACAGTATCGATAGTTGATGGCAAAACATTGATATTGCAGATGAAAATGTTATCACATTAAATGTAACAGTCTGTGGTAGTCGCTGATACTGGGACCTTTTTTTAAAATATTTTGAAACATTTTTTTCAGTACCAAATAAGTAACTTAAAATTTTGCTTAAAAAAGAACAACAAAATATTTAGAAAGTAAATGAGCCCTGCAAGGAAGTGACAGATCCATGAGAGAAAGTAAATTTGGTAGCACCTATGAGCCGAAAAATATTGTTTCGCGTCATACTGAAATTCTCTACTTTTTGCTCAGCCAAGGGGTATTAAACATTTTGGTAAGGTGTATCAAAAAAACATTTTCGATTATTGTTCTTTCTCTTTCTGGCTATTTGTCATTGATCGATTGGAGTCAGTAAAATAAAAGCTAAAACAACAGCTTTATGAGAAAAAGTAGGATTTAAAACATAAGAAAATGAGTTACGAGTGAAATAACCTAATAGATTATAATATTGACGATTGTTTTAAACTTTGTCGCTCTTGATCTAAAATTGCACAGTTGGAAAACCATCCCCTCTTTCCAAATCGAAACAAAAATGGACTTTACAGAAGTATCGTTCACAGACGTATACTTTATATAACCTAGATACCTAACTTTCCTGCTATTGCTACGGTGAGTTGCGACCTTTATGGTGTGTTTTTATGATGTGTTGATTCCCCTACCATTTATACGAGCGATTTAAATGGGTTTACTTGTGTGTAATGTACCCTCCACCTTTTGATGCAGTAAGGGGAAGCGTGGTTTGCTGAAAACAGACAAGTATTTTGTGTTTTTTAAGGCCAGCAGCACAGAATTCGGTAACTTGTCAGTTATATTTTTTTTTTTAAATTATTAATTGACTATAATACTTTATCGTTTTTTACTGGAGAAATTTTAAAAGAATTATTTTTCTCTTTTTACAGCATTTTATTCGTTTTTTTTTTTGAAGTTTGTTAAATTTTTTGATGAAAAACTTTTTCCCTATTGATTAATCTTCTTCATGCATTATGTAAAGCACAGCAGGTCCATCTAATATCTCATGACGTAAACTACAACCACCTTCTTCTAGACTTATAACGTCATTGCTGAGATCAAGCAACTTTATTTTAGTTTTTTTAACTCGTGTAAATTTTCGCGTATTTTCATAAATTTCCCGCACATCCGTTTAAAATTTTTATTAAATTACCATACGTATTGCGTAATAACGTCCAAAATTCCACTTAATATTCCCATCGTTCGGTACATCAGAATAATAATTTTTCTTCATCGTTGTAACGTTGGTTACTTTGGAGAACACGTCACTATCAAGACTGCTGGCTTAATTCGAATTGCGTGTTTTGATGTCCACATTGTGTTCTGAAATTTTTCTGTTTTATTTTAATTTATCTCTGATGAAATTAATTACGTTTCATAATTTCCAAAAAAATCTACACGAATTACGAGTAGGTACCATCTAACTTCTTGAAAATCCAATCGATATTTGTACGTTTTTATCCCCACAAATTGGTGCAAAAGTTGAAATGAGCCTCGACGGGTTGTTTCTAGAGATTAAAAATCAGCCAAAAAAGAATGGAAAGCTCCAGTGGAATGTGGAATTGTTGACAGTCAAGTCTTATTTGGTTGGCCATCACTTTTTTTTCTACTTCCTTCTACAATGACATTTCTTTTTTATGTAGGTACCTAATAAAAAAAGAGCTAACTTTTTCTTTTCCGCAAAATAATTCATTAAATTACCTTTTTAAATTGACGGAAAAAAATTTTAAGTAGTAAGTTAGGTAAAAAGTCGATATGTCGAAAATTTAAGCCTAGTTTTCTTTATACAGGTAAATTCAAATGATTAAAAAAAAACAAAAAAACACATATAAATTTGAGGATGGATCCAAGGAAGGGTAAACTCGCAAATGTCAAAAAATCATCACAAGTTAAGCTTTAATTTTTCACTAATGGCATATTACAGCTATATGTGAGCCCGAAGGAGGGAATTTGATAAAAAATGTTTTTATTTTTACCTCAATTATTATCAAGCTCATCTCCAATGCATAGTGAGGAAAAATAGTAAAGAATTTTTTAATTTGTGAATAACAGAAATTATTGTGAAAAAATGTCTTGATTGGTTCATCCGAAAAAAAAGACAACAACGACTCTAGTAAGTCCATCTAATTAAAAATAAAACATTTCGTGCTATAACTTACGAAGTATTCAAAACTTTACCAACGGTAAACTTTTTGTCTGTTAATGGAGAGAGTTCGAACTTTGAAAAACCACTCTAATAGGAATAAGTTCATAACTTATATGGTTTTATTGTCTTCTTAATAAAAATTTAAATCCTAAACTGGATGTTATTTCGAGTAAAAACTTGACGTTTGATACCAATGTGGACCGAAAACTAAAATAAAATTATTTCTTCCCCTGATCCTACGAATTTTCTTTCGTAAATTTTCTGTACCCAGCTCTCTCTCGTTCATCTCAATGATCAATTACCTTATGTCCCAGTGATATTAAAAAATATCCAAATTAATTTATATTTACTCTGGAAGGCTATCAACTTATATTTTTATTTTGGGTTGAAACATAGAGCAAAACGTTGACTATATAAATACGTAATGAACTGGGATTAGTGGTACATACAATCTGCCCCACTTTTCCCTGAATTTGACTGGTTATAAACTGTCGGTATAGGTGTGCTTGTCCACCTTACTACCACAATAACAGAAGGAGTTGTAGTGGGTGGAAGCTTATAATTAGTGTGGTTTAAGGTCCAAGGGACTATATAAAGTTGGTTGGCGTCACTCGCTTGTATCACACGCCTTGCAACTTACAACTGACGTTGCCTCAACACCAATGTCTCCTCTACCAAGAGGGAGTACTCCGGCCTATCGCCGTGCGCAGGAGACCCGTGGGTGGAGCTACAACAGGAGTAGCATGTTCTATGTGTGAAGACAACAGTGTATGAGCCAAGCTCAGTACTCAAGTTTGACAGAACAGACGAAGTGACTATCATGAGCGTAAAAAGGTTGTTTTTGGACTATATGTTCACTGGTCTTTCAATGGTTTATAAAACCGTGATAGCAGAATGAGTGGGGAGGAGATGTTGACATAAAAAACGTATCATTGCCGTAATAGGGTATTTGAGGTCCATTATGTACCTATATTATTACAGTTGAAGGAATGAAACTCGAAACAAGAAATCGAGAAGCGCATTAGCCCGTATCTATAAGAACCAAATTTTTCTTTCTGCAAAAATTCAAAATTTGAATTATTTTTGGATGGAAAATTAGTTAGTCAATCATGGGATGAAAAAATCAGTTTTTATTTCTTTAGAATCATCCAAAGATACTTAGAATAATTTCTGAAATTAGTGCCAAACTTGCAAACTCAGCATTTTTGACATTCTTGACAAATTGACATACCATTCATTTGAGTACAGAGCCTCATTAGGCGTGTTCTCGAATGTAGAAGACTATGTATTTTTTATTTTGGATGCTTTAAGGCTCATCTTTTGAGGTCTTTCTAGGACCGTAGACGCGAATAGTGTCTCAAAAATTTTCCATCACTCCAGACTTGAATATTGTGCTTCATCATAACATACGTGTGAAAAAGCAGAATTGCAGTAACGCCAAGAAGTGGTCCACTTTGGACGAGATTATGCGCTAGTAACCCACAATAAATTAGACAAGGTTTCAATTTCTTCAAATTAATAAACGACTTTCGAACTTTAATACATATTATACGATAACGGACGCCATAAGATTATTGGCTGCCTTATTAGTCACGCACTGAACTCGTGGCCGGAAATATGTTGCCAGTATACGATTAATGAAAGGGAAAGAAAAAAAATTAAATAAATTATTGTAAAATAGGAATATATTGCCAGCTACTATTCGAGGTCTTCATCAGAATACCGATTTTTTTTTTTTCTTAGGTAAATTTGAAACGTTTGCAGGACAAATTAGATTTGAAATTATACCTACCCGCCGACGGAACTGAATTAAATTAACAAACGGAATTATGTATGCGTCGATAACAGCCCTAAAAAGTGTTTACATGTAAGGTAATGTACTATCCCCCTAACAAAGAGATACAAAAAAAAAAAAGAAAACCATAAAAACAACACAAGGATGTTCAAAAGATCCGAGACGTAAAAAACAAGTTTTTGCGGATCTCATCTGCCGTACCATTCACTCTTGGAATTGCTACCTACGTTTTTCCCTCGTCTTAAGGTCATCTGATAAGTGCTTGCGTAAATTTTTTTTTCTTCTCTACAAATCCTGATAGGCTTGTCTGCGAACCAATTGAAGCTTGCATTCCACGAGCCGGTTTTTTCAGACGTACAAGTACCGGTGCTGTAACTAAACAAATTTCCAACTCTTTGAAGCGTAGAAATTATTGCCTACAGGAAAGTGGATAAAAGGGGATTAGGTTATTAGTTTCCAGCAAAAAATTTAACTGACTTATGTCTGGGTTAATTTTTAAAAGAAACTTCTACCTATCTATGGGGTACCTATCCTTCCGCAGGGAGTCGAAAAAAAAAGAAAAAAACACTATTGGAGAGTCTGTTTCTTTTGGGTAATTTTAAACACAGAAAGGCCATGGCCTGTCAACGTATCACTTTAATTCACTAATTAAACGGTTCTTTATGAAAGACGTCACGAAGTTTCGCTTAAAAATAAAAATGTAACGGATTTGAAAACCATATGCAATCATTATAATGTACATTCGAGTATTTGTTTGTGGATAATGACACCAACCTATAAACCACCTCTGTATTAAGAAAGATACCAGGCATTCAATTTGCGACATACTGTATCTATAAAATTTCGCTACAATTAATCGCACAAAATGAACTTAGTATCTTAGGTTTCATTGGGGTGGCCTCCAATCCTATGAATCCCCTCCATATTTGGAAAAGTTATGCACTGGATTTAAGAAACTAACAAACCAGGCGCCTTATTTGTTGCTCTGATATCTGATAACTAAAACATATTTAGAAAACTCTCCCTGGGGAGATTCCACCCTTCTGGAATCAGAGGGGGCTTTTCTCCCTTTGGTTTCCTCAATGTGAGATATTTTACAAAAATTGTGACATCACACCGTTCATGCATTGACAGGGGTCTAGTCCTTTCTCTTCAACTGATTTCTTGTAGGATACCCTCAGCAAAAACATGATTCAACAACAATAACAACAATAACATGTTTTTCTCTTGTGGGAACAATACTCGTATGACATATAGGGGCTTCTACCCCTTAATGGCAGTTTCCGCCAAAAGGTGGGCATATTTTTGTCTCTATGACATTAAACCAAATACATGCACGTACGTTTGTATGTTCTAACCTGTAAGATACATTATACGGACTGTGACAAATTACCTGATAAAGATCTTGGTGATGTCACAGGCTGGTACCAAACACACTGCCTCATTTCTTATCATCTCATAGAGTCAGGAAACGACATATATGACATAATACCATTTGTAAATGTACATATGTGTATCTGTGTGCGTGTGCCAAATCCACTATATAAACTCTTGAAACAGGCTGCAAAATCACCGCAGTGTTCTCCTTGAATTTGGCTCTCCCATACATTTGTGTATGAAGTGGCAGAACAAGAAAGCTGTCAATTACCTACCTTCTACGTGTGAATATCTCTCACAACAAGGTATTCCACACCTCTTATTTTTCTTCAATTATTTCTCATGTGCTCTTTTTAGCTGCCAAAGCTGTGTATGTGAGGGACAGAGAATGGACAATACTGGATGTTACAACTTGCTTACTAAAGACCACAGTGATTGGTTGAGTACCTCTGTAATCAGAAAGCAAAATATCACCATAAGACAACTGACTGAAAATTACCATTCTATATGATTTGCTACTATGGATCACTTCTTTTGATTAGACACGCTATAGTCAGTTTGCCGAACATTATCAAACACCAACTCACTATATTATAGTTAAACCACTAATTTTTGAGGTTGGGCGTGTAAATAGTGCGGTGGTGGAAACCTATATATTTTTAGGGTGTTGCAAAAAAATTTTCATGCCTGAAATCAAAGTTTATTCTGTCACAGTTTTACCAATTATTGTCGCAACGGTATCTAGTTGTTTTAGGAGGAGACTGGAAATTGTCTTTGTCGCAGAATATTTTCTGAGGTGTAGCATCCGTAGCACCTGCAATACGAAGGTTTACCTCTGCTAAGTTGGTGTAACCAGTGGAAGCTCCGCTCGAAAAAGTTTATGGTTTACAATCAGGAGTGTTATCCCAATAATGTTCGAATCGTTTAAATCACTCTCGCCGTTTACGTCAACTTTAACTAGGTGTAAAGTCGCATAAGAATCTCGCAGAACTACCCATCAACTCAAATTTATTTAAACGACATAAGTATTGTAAATGACGTTAGTGGAATGGCACTCCTTGTACCTAAGTACGTGAAAATGGTAGACATGAAGGAAGAGAATCTTCGGTAATAATTGGCTGAAGTCCGAAATTGGCACGCTTTGTGCATGTTTAACTCGTGGTAGCAGGAGAACAGTATAGGTAAAGGGTGCGTCAAATATTCGTGATTTTACCAAATTAAATTATATATGCTTCCAAGCAACATTTCATATTACGTAGTTCACTGTATGACCAGTGGCGCAGCTAACTTCATTTATCGAGCCGCGAAGTGTAAATCTCAACTTTACAACTTGATATCTGCGGGACTGATTTTTGACAAAACTGGTATACTTCAAGTTGATTTTTAAATTCCTCATTCCTCAAAATGTAATTCTTCATAAATTTCTGATCGTTTTCGTCATTTTTTCTCAAGTTTTGCTCGAATATGTGCGAAAAAAGTGAAGCTGGCTACTGCGTTAAAGAACCAATTTTCATTCTACTTTAAGGTACGAAAAGTAAAGTTGGGTTTGCCAGTGGTGTGGCCAAGATTGGGCCAGAGTGGGCCTGGCCTTACCCAAAAAAATTTCGGGCCGATCAGTTTACCCAGAAATTAAAAAAGAAATTAGTTAGTGTGGAATACCTTGTCGTGAGAGATATTCTCACCAGAAGGAAATTCTACAGAATTTAAGCGTGTTCAGCCACTTTGTACACAAGTACAGGTAAGCCAGAACCAGACCAAACACTGGCAATTTTAGAGCCGATACGGGTGGTTTATATACGGCTAATTTACACGCACACAAACACACATACGTAAGAGAATACGTACGTTGGTGAGAATAGCCAGGTCGCATCATCCCTTATCGAGATAAGAGATGGCTGGCCGGTTTGTGTACGAATCGTGACATCATCTTATTGTGTCACGATTCAGTACTCGTACATTACCTGCAAGTACATACAGGTAATTACTTTGTGTGTTTAACGTCACAAGGACGATTATTTGCCTGCTCTTTGGGGCAGCGACTGTCGTTGAGGGGTCCGAGCCCCTTTACCTCATACCAGTGAGTCCCCACAGCTACTCCCCCCAGTCTTTGATCAAAACGCGCAGGCCTGGAAGGACTTACCGGTTTATGAGCTCCTCTTCTGGTCTGCCTCCCACTTGGCTAGTGCGCTTCCAACAGCAGTGCCAACGCATTCATATGATTGCCGTCTTGCGTTGGTGCGCGCCTGGTATTGGGCGCGACTGCCTTCTCCCCTAAGCCTAGGTGGACAATTTTTTGTGTAGGCGTATGGGTGGTGGCGGGAGTGAGGGGCAGTGGTTGCTTGAAAAGTGGTTTTCTTAGCATCGGGGAGTTTGAAGTCTCGGATGCTAGGGTGGCCATCTTCGCATTCTCGTTCGCTGCCCTCTCTGCCGTGAAGAGGAACTTCATCAGTTCCCTGGTCTCTGCGGGCTTTGACTCCAATTTCGGGGGTTCTGGAATCAGGGTCGGTTCCGGCGGTGACCAGGGAGGAGAGACTATTGGGGGAAGCGGAGTTGTCATCTCCGCTAGGACTTCGTCTACGGGAGGAGCTGTGTCCATGAGCAGCTCCTCCTCTATCCAATCCAGCTCCGTTTTCTGCTTGATTTTCTGCTGAGTTTGTGAGAGCTCAGTGGTTCTTCGAGCAGTCTGGGAGGTGGTGGACTTCAGGATGGTATCAGTTGGCAGCGACATTAGAATAGGTTGTTAAGGAAAAAGGAACCAAAAATATTATTTCAGAGAACACGTCCAAGATCTATGGCAGTTCTGAAATGGGTGAATTTACTGCTGTTTTCGATTTACCATTACAGTTTTGTTTCATTATTTTCACATCTTCTTATCAGTATGTAGAGGGGATAGCGCTTAAAATTCTCGGCCAAATGCAAGTTTTCCAGTTCAGTTCTGATCGGTTTAATGATAATCTCCGGAGTTTCTTTTGTCTCACGGAGTTCCAATTTTTGTCCCATATTTTTTAGCAGGTTTCAACTTACGTAGCGGATATTACTTTTTCGGGAGTAAATTTTATTTTCTTCGCATTAACCTCTCAGACATGCGAGAAGGATGGGAATTTTTGCGTTTTTTACTGCCTAGGGGCCTGCCTCTTTTTCGTGGGCTTATGGGGGACTCTGGATCGAATGTTTTAGTGGTAACATCGTCCGAAAATCTTACAGACTTTTTTAATGTTTTCTGTTGTGAATTATTTATTTTACATTTTTTGACAGATTCTTCTGTGTTTATTGGTGAATCCGTCTGTATATTTTCTACGTTCTCCCTCTGCAACCTTTTTATTCTTTTATCGTCACTTACTATATATGCAGGCTTCAATCTGTCGATTGAAATTGTTCGAGGTTCGCCTGCAATGAGTATCACAAAGTTTTTCTCATCTCGTGATACTACTTTGTAAGGATTGGCGTATGGTTTCTCCAGCACAGATCTCATTGTTTCGTCTCTAACAAATACGTGTGAAGTATTGGCCAAGTGTTTTGAGACGTAAATCTTGGGCTGGCCATGGCGAGCTGCCTGTTTTAGGAAATTATTGGCATCATTTCTTATGTTTTGTACCATGATTTTGGGGCTAACTTCCTTCAATTCTGTGAAGAAGTCCCCTGGGAGGCGTAGCTCTTCGCCAAACACTAGTTGCGCTGCAGAGTGACCTGTATCAGTTTGTAGAGCAGATTGAAAGCCTAAGAGGATGGTAGGGAGTACTTCTACCCATCTCTTAGTATCATGTGACATGATAGAGGCTTTGAGGGCTCTATGCCATCTCTCAATTTTGCCATTGGCTTGAGGATGGTAAGCTGTGGTATGACTGTGTTGAACACCAAGCTTATTAGACAGCTCTTTAAAGAGCGAGCTCTTGAATTGGCAACCTTGGTCTGTGATTATGACTTCTGGTACGCCATACCTCGCAATCCAGGTATCGTATAACCTTGCAGCCACTGTAGGGGCTGTCATCTCGTGTAGAAGGATTGCTTCTGGCCATTGTGTTGCCCTGTCTATTATCGTCAATAGGTATCTGTGTCCTTGAGATGGTGGCAATGGGTCTACCAAGTCCATATGTACAGTTTTAAACCGCTCCGTTTGTTTGAAGGATTTGAGGGGCGAACGAGTGTGTCTTCCTACTTTGGATTCTTGACAGTTCAGACAACTGCGAGCTCATTTGTTCCAGTCAGACTTCATTCCTGGCCATACAAACATTGCCGAAATCATATTAGCACTACATTTTGGCCCAGCGTGTGACAGATTATGTACACTGTTGAAAGCCAACCTGCGATATTTTACCGGTAGAAATGGCCTATTCTTACCTGTACTGAAGTCACATGTTAATAAAACATCAGTACCGGGAATTTTTCGCTGTCTCAATTTGAGAGTAGTATCATCGTTCAATAACAACTCTTGCAATTCTGCATCCTTAAGCTGTGCTTTAGCTATTTCAGCATAAGGCAATTGGACAGGAGCCGAGATAGCTTCGATTCTACTCAAGGCATCAGCTGGAGTGTTAAGTTCTCCACTTATATACTGGATGTCGGTAGTCAATTGACCAATATAGTCTAATTGTCGCGCTCTTCTCGGCGATGCTGCTTCTGCTTTTTGTGTGAAGGCATATGTTAGGGGTTTATGGTCAGTATACACAGAAAAACATCTACCCTCTAATTGGTGCCTGAAATGCTTCAACGCAGCAAAAATTCCGAGCAATTCCCTATCGTATGTGCTATAGTTCTTTTCTGTTTTTGAGAGCTTCCTCGAGAAGAAAGCTAGCGGTAACTTCTTGTTGTCTTTATTCAATTGGTACAGGGTTGCACCAATAGCAAAATTAGATGCAGTGGTACTCACGCATAACGGCAGACTTTTGTCTGGATGAGCCAGTAGAGTTGCATTTGCCAGTGTATCTTTGATTTTCTCAAAGGCCTGTTTGGCTTCTTCATTCCATTCGAGTGGAGTCTTATATTTCTTTTTACTTGTCTTTATTAGTGCAAACAGCTTACTTTGTTCAGCTGCTGCATTCTTCATGCAACATCTGTAGAAGTTCACCATCCCTAAGAAACGCCTGAGTTCAGCAACATTTGAGTGCTTCGGGAAATTCAATATTGGCTCTACTTTGGTCTTCAAGGGGGAAATGCCTTCGGTTGAGACTTTGTAGCCGAGGAAGTCAATTTCAGTGTGTGCATATAAGCTTTTACCTACGTTGATAGTAAGCCCGGCAGCGTGTATACGCTGCACGATGGCTCTTACATTCTCCTCGTGCTGTTGCTCTCCGCCTTCAGAGCAAATGCAGACATCTAAGTATGCATATGCAAACGGCAATTCCCTAAACAGTCCATTGATAAATCTCTGGAAAGTTTGTGCTGAGTTACGAAGTCCAAACGGCATTCGAATGTATTCGAATAATCCAAAGAGGATTATAACCACTGTCTTTGGTACATCCTGGTCAGCCATAGGAATTTGGTGGAATGCCCAGTTGATGTCAATTTTGGTGAACATCGTTTTACCCTTTATGTTCGCGTTGAAGTCCATTATATTGGGGACTGGGTAGCAATCAGGAACTGTTATGGCATTTAAGGCCCTATAGTCTCCAACAATTTGCTACTCTCCACTTGCTTTTCTGGTCATGTGGATAGGGGAGCTCCATGAGATTTTTGAGGGGCAACATACACCCTCCTCAATGATGCGATGAAAGTACTCCCGTGCCGCTTTGAGTTTGTCAGGCAGTAACCTTTGTGCTCTAGCATGGCAAGGCTGTCCTTTGGTTTTTATGTAATGAACCGTATCGTGTTTGTATGTAGGATGCCTGCGAATTGATGGTTGAGTGACCCCAGGATAGTCAGACAGGATCTGTAAGAGTTGTCCGTCGACTTTTGTACAGCTGGATATGTTTGTGTCCAGTCTGTAAGCATGCGTTTTGCCATCCACACCTTTTTTAGTTTCACTATTGATCAGTTTGCCATTTTTGAGGTCAATGATCAGGCCATAATGTGCAAGAAAATCTGCACCCAGGATCAGGTTTGGAACATCAGCAACCGTGAAGGACCACATCATTTTTTCCTTAAGTCCGATGTCAACTTTGCTGGTCTCAAGTCCGTAAGCTGGAAGGTTTTGACCATTCACGGTATGGAGATAGTATTTCGGAGGAAGTACTTTTTGGTTTTTATTTACTGGCAATATACTCAAGTCTGCACCTGAGTCTATCAAGTACCATCTCCTATTTGTCCTGTCCTTTATGAACAGGGGGCATGAGTGTTATTCCGAGGGGTCTTTGGCAACATAGATGGCCCCTTGTTCTAGTTTGACGCTTCCTTGTTGTAGGATTTACCCCACCATTTGCACCTGTTGTTGCATTTGGTGGCCTCCGCGCCAAACCTATTGTGGAAGAAACAACTCTTCTCATCCCAATTTCGAGACTGGTTTTTGGGAGATGATGTACTTGGGGGAGTTGAAATCTGACCCCTGTTGTTGGAACTCGATCTTCGGTCTCTGGCCCGGGACTGTCGTCCTCTGCTATTGCCATTGTTGTTGTTGTTGTTTCTTGATTTTGATCGTTGTCGCCAGCTGCTATTGGATTTCATTGAGCTTTGGCCTTTGTTCCGTTTTACTTCATCGGTGTACTGAGCTATTTGGGCTCGAAGTTGAGCGAGTTCTCTAGTCTCTGCAGACACTGCACAGACCACGGGCTTTGACCTGGTGTATTTGAGTGCATTATCTGCGGATTTCGCAAGGAAGTCCAAGTCTGCAGACGTATTTATTACTGTCGAACCTACGGCGGCTAGGCATTGCACAACACTTTGTGGAAATTGTTTGCAAAATTGATTTCCTATTACAGAAGGGGCTACTATGTTATCTGCCTTCTGCCTCAATTTTGCTATGAAGATTGAGGGTTTGTCATCCCCCATCTTCATACCACCCATCACATCTTCAATAATTTTGTTCTTTGTTTTTCCGAATACATTTTTGATCTTCTTGACGAATCAGGCATATTTGTCCTCTTCCGTCAAAGGGCATTCCAAGATGTCCGGAATGTGGCGGATTATCTGTGGGGGCATGCCTCCATAGATGTGTAGATACCACTGGTTCAGAGTTATGTTCTCAGTCATGAACCTGCCCTCCAATAGAGTCAACCATAAGTCTACCTCATTGGGCAGAAATTCCGGGATCTCTATCCTCCATCTGTAGAAGTTGGGGTTCTGCCCTTGCTGCAATTGCAAAAGTTGCATAATCTGCGCCGATACTTCAGGTGTTAGCTGTGGCTGACTACTACCTCCCTGCGATGGTTGTGGGTTTTCAGTTGGTGGTGGGACCATTGCTGTGTCTTTCTGATGACAAGCGTATTCCACAGAACTACTTCTTTCCTTGCTGGTTTAAAACACTGGGTCCTGTGTTTGTAGGACAGGTGTTTTTGGGTCAGAACTTTGGCTTAAAGTTCGACCACTTCTCAACGTTTTAACTGCTAGTTGTTCTTTATTTATTGCAGTTCCCAGTCATGTTAATTCTGGGTGTTGAGGGCCTTCTTCCAGATTTGGTAAATTCTTAGAGTGTCGAGTCGAAGTTGGGGGGGGGTTGGGGGATGAGTCCAACCTTCTTCCTCCAGGTCTACTGTCTGGTTTCTCCTTGTTTATATATTTTAAGGAGAGGGGTATAAATTCCCACTTCAGCAGACTCTACTTCAACAACCTAAAAAGGTGTCTTAGTCTGCAAAAAATTTTTGTATTTGCCAAGCAAGCAAGTTTCTTGCCAGCGCACCACGCCAAATTTTTGTAATAGCGCAACACGCCTGAAGACACCTCACGATGTAGCCAAAATCACATCGACCTCACCACTGTGGAATACCTTGTTGTGAGAGATATTCTCACCAGAAGGAAATTCTACAGAATTTAAGCGTGTTCAGTCACTTCGTACACAAGTACGGGTAAGCCAGAACCAGATCGAACACTGGCGATTTTAGAGCTGATTCAGGTGGTTTATATACGGCTTATTTACACGCACACAAACACACGTACGTAAGAGAATATGTACGTTGGTGAGAATGGCCAGGTTGCATCATCCCCTATCGAGATAAGAGATTGCTGGCCGGTTTGTGTACGAATTGTGACATCATCTTATTGTGTCACAATTTGGTACTTGTACATTACCTGCAAGTACATACAGGTAATTACAATCGAACGAGTTTTGTGTGTTTAACGTCACAAGGACGATTATTTGCCTGCCCTTTGGGGCGGCGACTGTTGTCAAGGGGTCCGAGCCCCTTTACCTCATACCAGTGAGTCCCCACAGTTAGTACTTCTTATGTTTTACTTAGAAAAAAACACAAAAAATTTCCAAATTCTAAACATGAACAATACTGTATTACCAAGAAATAAATGATACAATGGTCTTATTATAAGCTTTTATTCTACTCCTTGAAATCTATCATATAATCTACGTACCTATTACTATGAGGAGAGAAAAAAATTTTTTTTGGATGGGCTATACAATTCACTTTGAAGGGACCGAGACCTCTATTTGTGCCTATTACTCTCAGCCAAAGGTGGCAGCATTTCGTTGCCAATAGAATGTTTCTTCCAGGGTACTGCACAAGGATTGATGTAGAATTCAAGAGTTTATAATATGCAGCTTCTCAGTTGAAAAATGTTCGGTTTGAAATAAAATATTCCTATTTTCTAAGTACCTAGTGAAACTATACAAATTGTTCCCAACTTTTCATGTTAATTTGGTGAACCTTCTGCAGATTGAGTATAATATATATATTTTTTTTACGTATAAAAAAAATAATTTGAATCTAAACGTATTTTAAAACGACGAGAATTATTACTGACCATCAAATTCACCTCGAATTTTCGTTCAAGGTCATTTGTTCACATCGCATATTTTTTGTACGCCGTAGTCTGAATAAATGTGACGAATAGTGTGGGTATGTAGAAACTGTTGCAATTTTAAAAGTTAGATAATGGAATTGATTTCAAAAACATTTATGTTTATGTTGGAGAGTCAATTTTTTTTTTATTATAAGATAAAGAAATCCAGAGCTCCTGATGCTTTTTATGGAAAAAGTAACAGTGAGCGGTAAATATTTGAACCCGGGTATCTTGAGTGGAGATTCGAGTCCTACTCTACAGAGCCAGGTACACCCTCCATATTTTCATTTATTTCCTTTCCTTTTCAGTTTTTATGGGAAGAAAAAACTTGTTTTTGCTATGCAGGTCCTAAGTCTGGTCTACCGGGTTCCTCGGAACCACGCTAAATTCAGCGTTGTGTGTATATTCAAAAACTAACTCACGACAGAAGTGAATAAATTTTAAATATTTTATCAAATTTTCTTTACGTACATTCGTTGTTGTTGCATCCGATTTCGTAATAACAAATTTTATTATTATTCCCATAAAGAAGATTAATTTCAAGAAACCACAGATGAAAAAAAAAATTCAATCGGCACTGCAGTAAAATTCAGGCATACACTTGGGTTTAATAAAAGGTTTTTCAACCCGCAATATTTTGGTCGATCAAATAATCAGCAAATTTCAAAAAAAAGAAACTAGAAAAAAAAAAATTTTTGAACTGACAAAGCGATGGAATTGTATCAAAAATAACTGGCGGTTAAGAAGCAATGAAAAAAAAAAAAATTGCATGGGTACCACGAGGTGTGTTGATGTTCGCTGCTGAATTTTGCCCCACGTACTTTCACGTGACTAGTCCCATCGTCAATAATACGTTCTTGTTCTTTGCCTCTTGAAACGGATTAGCCTACGTAGAGCTTATATATACGTATATGTATGTGTGTGTGTGTGTGTGTGTGTGTGTGTATGTACGTGTGTACTTGTGTACGTGTGTATGTATTTTCGAACATTTCAGTTGTTTACAGACGGCATTTTCCACTAATTAGCCTGTTTCCAGTCTTGGTCTTTTTCTGTCTCTGTCTCTTTATTTTTCTCTCTCTCTGCCCCTCTTTGGCTCGCCTATGTTCTATCCGTTCACTCCCCACCTCTCTTCTTCGCAAGTCTACAGTTTTTATTCTTATATTTTTAATGAATCTAATCTTTGCTCTCGTTTTATTAATAGCAAAGAACTCCATTGAATAAATACACTTTTTGCCTACCAGACCCTTTTTTAAATTTTCACTATTTAGCGCGCTACAACAAAAACATTCCAGTGCGGCAGTCAAATTTTGCTATGTTTTCATTTTAAAAAACATTTTTTTCTCAAAAATAAATCACAAGTACGGACCTACCTACTTGAGAATTAAACGGTCAATTATGTCAGACGAATAATGTAAAATTATACGACCATGTTTTTTATGGAATCGTCAGTAAAATTCAGTTCGTAAATTTATAAATTAGTAGAAAACAACGCAGACCAAATGGTGCTTTATTTTCAAAAACGAAGTAGCTCACTGTGCTTATGTCCAATAATAAAAATGTAAAAATCTTCTCAAACATTTCGCCTATGTGACCTTCAAGATGATTTAAGTTATTGCGGAAGTTGAAGCCAAAAATATGAAAATATTTTCATTTACATCCAACCTGGACATCGAATAGGAAAGAATTCAGAGTAAAAAACGCGTAGAATATCAATCAGTAAATAATTATATGCAAAATTAAATTTACAAAATTAATGTGGGTGGCTGGCTCCACCAAAAAGCCTCAAGTCGGCGCCTATGCCAGAAAATCAGATTGAATATATTTATACCTTAGCTACGCAGTTTTTAGACCAATCTGAATAAATTTCCGAGAAAAAAAAAGGAGAAAGATTCCAAAAATTTTTGTCTACTTTCATTGTATATGCCAACATATTCACCAATTTTGTGCACTGAATGATACACCAGGATATACTGCGTTTGAGCAATTTAGTAAAATTCCTCTTTATTTTCCAACCAATGTGCTGTTAAAAACCTAAAGTAGTGCGTTTTTGTAATACTTTAAGCGCATTGTTGGATATTTTTCCATGTTATCTAAGCCAGTGAAATTCTACGTGTAGCCTATAAGTTTACTTTCAAATTTCATATTACGATCAATGCAGTCACGTTATTTTCTCACGTTTGAGAGAAATTTCTAAATTGTATCAGATTTATATGTAATTTATGTTATAAATTTAATGGAATTAGGTCAGAAAATCCATTTATTTCTTTTAAAATGGGAAAGGTAGGTAATTTTTCATTACAGGTTATTTATTTATTGAAGAATTTAAATGAAAATTTATTCAATAGATAACGCATTATTGTATCATAACTGAATTCATTACTGAAAATGTAAGGGGTGCACATTTCTTAACATTTTTGTTCTTTTAACAAGTTTTTCAATTAATAAAATATTCCAACACTAATCTAATATTTCTAACTAAAAGAAAAAAAGAATTTAGTTAATGTCCTTCTTTCAAAGTGAGCAGCCAAGAAAAATGGTATTTTCCCCCACAAAAATATTGTTTGAAATCTTCCCTTCTTATATGTTTTTTGGGTTTTCGCCCGAAGTGTAACAAAACCGCATTGTTGTTATTTTGCTTCAGCCGTCTCTGTTTTGTTTTTCAACTGTGAAAATAAAATTTATTCATTATTATATTATTATTATTATTATTTATTCACTATTACATCATTATTATCGGTGACCATTTGTTTGGGGGAGGGTTTGTCCAAAGTGCTAATCTATTTCGTTTCCTCCATTATTGTTTGGAATACTAATCTGAGATTCGTTGATGTGATAAATGATAATGAATGAATAATGAATTATCTAACGATTAGTAATTATTATTAATAACTGATTAATGAATTATTCCTTCTTTATTCATTATTTAATAATTGGAAGTATGAATTGTCAAAACATGTTTTATGAAATTATCGACACAGATTGATATTTGGCTACATCGCTATACAATTTGACGGCGAGCAAAAACTCTGTTGCAACATCGTTCAACGATGTAGCTTGTTTATAGATTCATTTACCATAAAAATAATTTTATTTTTAAATAAATTTTTCACTACCGATAGGAGAAGAACATTGTACCAAAAAAAAGAAGAAAAAAGAAAGAAGAATTTAATACCAACGGCCAACGCCGTAGGGTTTTGTGAGTTTTTATTCAAATTAGTAATGAAATATTTTCTCTTAATTTTATGACTATAATTTTCTTGCTTTTGTCACTAAACACTTAATCGTGATAGTCGACGAAAGGATTAGATAACGATTTTTTGTAATCAGAGGCAGAACTACATATGTGATTTCGCAAAAGAGTGGACATGTGATTAAGTTCTCTTCGAAATAATTCATAAAATTATATTCTAATACTCATGCAGCCCAAAAAGGTGGCATTGAGAAAATTCCCGTTATCTATTGGAACCCTTTGAAAAATGGTCAAACGAGAATATTCCTTGTGAAAATACCTGTCAACTTGACATTTTCTCTTTTTGAATATTTTCAGATTCTTACCCGAGTTCTTAATATTATATACGTTATTATTGTGGAGTAAATTAGGCCACAGGAAACACGGTACGTGTTTGTGTAATATTTTTCATATTAGGTACACGATTTTATTGCGGTTACTAACACAACGAAATGTGACGGACATAGTTCTTGTACTAATATCTTGTGGGGCTGTAATCGGGTTTGGTTTTTATTAATTATCACTTATCAACGTGCGTGTTTTTTCAACACAAGTATCGTCTGAATGTATCAGTCTTGTTTAAAGACGTCATGGTAATGACGAATTCCTGCCAACGAAGTACCTCGAGTTCGAATCCTATTAGGGATGGAATTATTTTATAATATTTTGGATTTTTTATTTTTTTCTTCAAAGATATAAAAGCGTATTTTTTAAATATTTATTTTCAATTCAAACTTATTACCCAATTTTCTTGAAAACGGGGTCGTACGGGTAGGGATGATGAAAATTTGTCGTTTCAAGTCGAAATAAAAATGATGCCATTTTCCCCTGCTAACTTTTTTTTTTTTTTATATGTACATATAAATATTTTAGTACATACTGCCTAAATTTTAGGTTCACAGTTTTGAGAAAACTACGAAATCGATTTGACTGAAATTTTCACGAAAAGTAGCTCATTTATAGGACCAAGTCTGGTGCCTATTAGTTCGGTAGTTTTCGTGAAAATCGAAGAACAAAAAACTTTCGGATAAGTGGTTTTTCTAGGAATTTGGTGAAACGGCGCAAATGGATTGGCGATTGAGCTTAAATATTATGAGTGTAGGTCTGGTTGAAGTTGGTTGTCTGTTTGTGCTGCAGTTTTTGGAAAACTGGAGAAAAAACAAAATGATGGAGAAAATTTTGAGGAAACTACGAAAGAGATACAGCTGAAATTTCCACGAAAGGTGGTTCTTATATGGGACCAAGTTTGATATGGGTTTATTGCCTATTTGTTCGGTATTTTTCGAGAAAATTAGTGAATAATTAATTCCGGGAAAAGTTGTTTTTTTCTAATGATTTTGAGGAAACTACAAAAGGGCCTATTAGTTCAGTAGTTTCCGAAAAAACTGGAAAAGAAACAATTTCTGGATAAAATTTTGTGCTCACGATTTTGAAAAAACTACGAAAAGAATAGAACTGAAATTTTCACGAAATGTAATTCTCGTATAATTATAGGATCAGGTCTGATAGAAGTTTGTTGCCTCTATTGTTTCAGTAATTTGCGAGAAAAATGTAAAACAAAAATATGAGAAATTGCTGGAGAAAAGTAAGTCGCCTGTGTTGCTCGAAGTATCTCTTTCGTATTCACGGCGCAAGGGATGACTAGCGTCTTTTCCGCATTGCACTAATTTAGGTTTTAGGTTTTTTTTTGTTTTTTTTGTTGTTTTTTTTCCGAATAATTTGGCAAACTGGGTTCTCTGGCGAAGTATTACGGCGCTAGACTTTTTATGTTTTAATTTTGGTTCGGTCGTAGACTATTAAAATAGTAAAATTTCGCATAATAAAGCAAAATATGTGGTATACTATAAGCTTTATGAGCCCGTCGTTTAGCTCACAATAAGAAGACATGAAAGTTTGTTGACTGAAAATGTATCCAGTCAGGTGCGCGGAGACGTATTTAGGCGGAAATGGTGGCTTTAAACATTCAGCACGACTATGTCATTCCTACAAGTTCAGCGCCCATGTTCGGTAGTTCACCTTTAGCTTTCAACTTTACAAAGCAAACGTGCCAACACCTAGTTGCGAGTTCAGCAGGTTGAAGGTTTTCATGAGACAGCCTTCTAGACTAAACAGCTTCAATTTTATTGATTGAATCGGTCGCTGGTAGGTGTAGATACCTACGTGCAACGTCCCCGCAGCGACAATAACGACAATGATACATTTACACATTATTTTTATGGTACTTAATTAACATTCACGAACTAATCATACTTTTTCGGAAGATAAAACAAGAATTTGTATCGCTGAAATAGCGCTATCAGTTTTTCTAATTTCTGTTTTACGTACCTATACTTTGTTCTTGATTTGCTTTGTAACGTGCAGCTCGCGAATGCTGCAATTAAATCGGTTATTTTGGTGTAAATTCAAGGTGATTAACGAAAATTTTGGAAATACTAATTTCGTAGGCGTGTTTTTTGAACCGCCTACTCGTACATCGCAATGGTGGACAAAGCTACAATTGTGTTTTTTTTTTCTTTCTTGTTTTTTTCACTGTTTTAGTAGGTATTTTTATTTTAATTAATGTTACCCACTGCTATATTATGATCTTGGCACAAAATCCATGCAAGTCGCAAGAGTTCTTTTAGTACGACATCGTTGTTGAAGTTTGGTACTTAGTCAAAAAGGAAGCTACACGATGAAGGAATAGTCCCTTCGGCATCTGCATTTCTTTTCGTTTTCTTTTCGACGCCGTCGTTATTTTTACTTGGCATTCAGTTTTACGCGTATTTTATTGTTTTCATGTCGCGTTTGCTTCGGTTAAGCTGAATTTACGAAAATATTCTAACAAAAAAGTAATTAAAAAACAGTTTTGCTGGAGTTTTGAAAACTTGGTCAGATGAGTAGGTCTCAGTGGCGCATGAAGAACGTAATTTTTAGGACGAGTAAATGACAACATTTTTTGTGCAGTTGACGTTTTTTTTTTTTGCTCGTCAACTAATTTTTACAGTTTTAATATCAATTCTGCGGTCGATTTTTTCTCTACATTCTTCTTCTTTTTTTCTTTTTTTTCTTCTTTTTTTGTGCTCGGGGAATTTTTCCATTTCTCTCCTGGAACCGCCGCTGGCAGTTCTTGGGAGTAGTTTCCGAGGAAATATTTTTCCTCCAAATTGTTCGCCAGAATTTCAGGGAAACCCTGAAAAAAATATGTTAAAAAATATGAGAATGGTTATGTCGCTAGAGTGCAGCAAAGATTGGTCAATTTTTTTAATTCATGAAAAATGTAGGCCTTTGTAGGTATTTTACTGAAATGAGACTTATTTTTGTTTGCCGATTATTCAGTCTCGATGTAGGTAGTCTAATTCTCTTGACGCTAATTTTATTTTACTCGATAAAATACAAAATGTTCGAGATTAGATAGTATGGCGGATGCCGACGGCATCGTTTCAAAAAGGTAGCCTACATTTTCCCAGAATTGGAGAAATTGATGTAATTTTACTTATCGCATTGTAGCGGCAAACCCATTCATTTCACAAAAAAACTACAAAAACCAAATACCTATAGAAAATGTGTTCTTTTTCAACTTAGTAAATGAAAATGTAGGGACCAAAAAGCAGCTTTCAGCACAATGTGGCTTTTCAGAATAATCACAGTACAACGTGGTCTTTCGGCATTGATTTTAAAAAATTGAAAAACAGCACTTACCACAATGAGTTTCTTCTGAATTAATCATATAACTAAGTGGTCCCTCAAAATTTTGAAAATTTGTAAAATCCAAAGAAGTCGCATTTAGCACGATGTAATCCTTCAGAACTGATATCGTAGGGCAAAGTAGTCTCTAAAAATGTTGAAAATTTGTTAAACTTTAAAAATCGGTTTCCTAGCACAATGTGATCCATCCGAACTAATCCTATTACAAATTAGTTCCTCAAAATGTTGAAAATGTGTAAAACCTGAAAAACAATTCCGCATAATATGGTCGTTTATCATTAATCTTAGTATGAAGTGGTTACTCAAAATTGATCATAGCACAAATTGGTCCTTCATAATGTTGAAAATTTGTAAAACGTGAAAAAGTAGCTTTTAACACAATGTGGTCCTTCAGAATTAATCGTATTACAATATATACTCTCACAGAATTGATCATGGTAAGCACAAGAAGGTCCTTCAAATTAATCATAATACGGTAGAGTAGTCTCTCAATCTGTGGAAAATTTGTCAAACCTTCAACATCGTAAGTAGGTCTGTCCTAAGGGGCTCCACACATTCTCAGTGGTCTCTTCTGACACCCCTCCTCAAAACACAAATACACCATCTTTAGAGGTCGAGCTTTCTTTTCATTTGCTAAGGGAGATCCGAACCGCTAGAACCTCCTTATATACGCCCTTGAAAACCTCAAAAAAAAGTAATTAGCTAAATCTGGTCCATCAGAAGCTTTTGAGGACTTACCCCCCAATTTTCTTGGGCACCTTCCCCCTATTTTTGTACCCCTCCTAATTTTTTCGCGTCTCTCAATGACTATAAAAATCCTTCTTTCTACCTCGCTTTACTTCTGTCCTTGGTCCCTAAACCATTAAAAATAAATTTTTAAATCAATAAATGAAATTTATTTATAAATCAACATATTTGTAAGTAGCATAGAAATTTTTTCATTACCATACTTTCCATAACTTCTGATTCTATTGTAAAAATCAACATCGCACTCATGACACCACGCGAATGGTTTTTTATGATTTTATGTTTACTAAATGCACGTTCTACAGTGCAGCTTGTTACGAATAAAATAATTAATATTTTGATTAAAGCTCTCAAAGATGAAAACATTGAAAACTGAGAAATGAGGCAAAATGGTTTTCCAAATCCTCTGGCAATCCATGGTTTGAAATCTTCCTCCTCCTTCTCATCCTCGTACTCTTTCTATTCTTCAAACAGTGTTTTTTTTTCTTTACTGGGACAGGGAGAAGATCTGACATGTCTACATTTTTATCTAAAATCGGGTAGATTTTTTTAAATTCATTTGCTTCTTTTGAAACCTGAATGGGATCCAAATTGTAAAAATGGCACAAGTTATCAATGTCATTTGGCTCAACTTTTCTCTTTTCTACCAATTTTGGGTGTGTTAAAAGATTAGCTTCGTTTAAAAATTCCAATGTATTCTCAGTGAATTGTTCCCTCAAAGCTTCCAAAAGATGATTAATTACAACAAATCAAACATTAACTTTCAAATCTTAAACTGTTGAAATGTGTGCCAGTATCTATACCCATTTTATCGTGTAATCTTCTTCTAATATATTTTATTTTTGCTGCCATCGTTGGTATATCGAAAGTAGAGCACTTTTCTTCAATAGATCCAAAAACTAAAATTTGCGAATTGATATACTAGCGGTATACCAGTCAACCATTGTGTACATAACAAGGAGAAAAAAACATCACCGCATCAGCATGGCTATGCATGTTAGGCTGTTGTGCATAATTATGGCATGTTACGATTATCGTTATGCTCGTTACACGACACTACAACACGCGTGACATGTAGCTTTGGCAAAAAATTTTGTAGGTACAATACTAATCCTACCGAAGACCATCATCAGGGTGCCTGGTGATATTGGGGGGTAATTTCATCGATGGATTGACAAATTGTGATTTTGGGGAGTATTTTCGGTGTTGGATTGTGATTTCTAAATTCCCCCAAAAATCTTTTTGAGGACTTAGTCCTCAAGAATATGGCTTCTCGGCACCTCTGTATCAAAGTTGTCCTTTGTAGTTTGAATTTCAAGGCATTATATTCCCTGTTAATTGAAGACCACAAGCTACCATATGTGTAGTATAGTTTTGTTAGTCGCGTCACGGTCTTGCAACTCCAACACTGTTATGTCTTGATCTTGTTTATAAGATTTTCACTTTTACTGGTATCGAAACTAAACTCATCATTCAATCCTTCAAGAGCAGATATACCAGAATCTGCGCTCAAGTTGCAGCTAATATAGGTAAATGATGAAACGAAAGGAGAATGAAAAAAATTAAACTCAAATTAGGCGATTAAAAAGAATCATAGTTTCTTTTGTCACTGCAGAATTAAAACGGAGTAGAGCCTGACCATTGAGTGATCTTGTAATTTAATTTTGTTCAATACCTGCGAGGGACTGAAAATGTTTTTATGATGTTGACAAAAGTATAGGTACTTCTCAACAGAGGTGCATTTAGGATTTTGCCGGCTGTGGGCAATCAATTTTTGTGCGCCCCCCCCCCAAAAAAAAAATATAAGTTATGAAAAATTTTCGTGCAGTATATTTTTGTTAAAAAACGTTTATTTTTATACAAACCCAAACTTGTAAGTTTGATTAAAAATTAAAAAAAAAATTTTTTTTAATGGATTGTCCAAAAGTTTGCCGCTCTGAAATTTTGCCGCCATGGGCTACTGCCCTCTCTGCCCATGTCTAAATGCAACGCTGCTTCTCAAGGAATTAAGGCACTAGGCTGAAATAAATAAAAAGTCAGGAGCCCTTTCGGTCGAAATTATATCAGTTCATCGACAATAATCACAGTAAATAAAAATGTCTTACTCATATAAAATAACACGTGTAGTTTCTTGTAAATTAAATTACGAAATACCGAAATGATTATTTTGAAGTAAATAGGTGCAGAAAACTTTTATCAGCTTTTCAAAAAACAAAAAAATCTGCTATTACATCTACAACGGCTCTAATGGACGAAGTTTGAGCTGAGACATAAATCGGTAGTAATTACTTAACTTTCTGCCAGATCAAGACAAATTATCGTTATCGCACTAATTTATTCTAATAATAAGTCAGTAAAACGTCAAGAAAAATCACTTTTCATCTTCGCAGTGAGTCCGTACAAATGTAAAACGTAAAGAACAACTTTGTAGTACCATGGTACCTAGATTATACCCATTAACACATTTTATATCCTACAAACACGGTAATGTTTCTTCCTATTCGAATCCAAAAATGTGAAGAAAAAAATAAAGAAAAATCTGCGAAAAAAACGGCACCATTTACGTATTTGCACATTCTGGTTCCTGTCTGCTTCTGCAATGACCGTTATACGATTTTCCGTCATTAACTTGTAAACTGGTTTGCTTGCTTAAAACCACATATTTACGATGTTTTCCTTCGAATTAGGCGAAAACAGGTTTTTTTACACCTGACTGGAGTCATTCGTTTTCCAAAACTTCATCATCTCCTCGCAAGCCAAGGGAAGGATAGATCCTATTTGATTGATTGCCAATGTTCATGCGGATATAATAATTATTGAATTATTTTCATTACGTCATTAATTCTAATCGCATAATATAATATGTTTTAAAACGCTACACCAATTTGCTGAAGAATGAGTTTTCATTAGCCCAAGTCAAAATCATTGATAGGGCATTCTTCATTCCCATAGAGTAAGTACCTACGGTGTACACCAATCGGATGGAAATATTCGACGACTGATCGGCTGCGTTAATTCTCGATCTTGACTTACTCTGCTGGAATCGTAATAATGTCGTTCACCTGTGAAATATTTCTCTAATTTGATCACACCTAACAATTTTTTGTTTATCTTGGTTTGGATTCAGATAACGAAAAACAGTGAGAAAAGTTCACTTCTTCGATAATTGGCATGTAATACTCCATTAAGAAAATGTCTGAAAAATTAGAGGTCATTTCGAGCATTATTTTTGAGGGTGAGGTCCAGTTGTCAGTCAAATACAGTATCAGCAGGTAAGAATATCAAATTGAACATATAATAAAAAAAATTTTTTTTATCACTGCGGGGACTCTACTTGTATGAGGTACAGGGAATTGCACCCTTTGATGACAGTCACTGCTGAAAGGTTAGCATATTATTTGTCTCTATGACATTAAACAAAGTATACACATACGTTTGTATGTTCTTACCTGTATGTACATACAAGTAAGATACAATGTTCAGGCAGGGACGAACCACCTGATAACAATCTCGTGATGTCACAGCCCAGTACCAAACACGCTGCGTTATTTCTTATCTTTATACAAAATGGGAAACAACTTAATGAGATGCCATAATTCTATATGTACATGTACACATATATGTCTGTGTGCGTGTGCCTATTTCCCTATATAAACTCACAAAACTGGCTACAAAATTGCCAGTGTTTGCCTAGGATTTGGTTCTCCCATATATTTGTGCATGATGTGGCAGAACACGCAAAGCTGTTGATTACCTTCTTGTGTGAATACTTCTTCATGAAAAAGTATTCCACAGTCCCTATTTAATTAACTCGGTTATTTTAACTAGTCAAGTGTCACCAACAATTGAAAATAATGTTTCAGCCTTAATATAATTCAAAGCTTGGAATTAGGCCTTTGTAAATGCCTTTTCAAAGTCAAATGTGGACAGCAAATATTTATGTTAGTATTTTTACATTGCTCAGTTATCATATTTCAGTCACAAAAATCCTGAAACTTTAATTTTGAATTATATATTTCATCTTTTTCTCTTTTTTGAGAAATGGTTTGGAATTATGTAAAAAATAAAGATTGTCCTAAATGGATATGAAACGATGTGAATTATATTTTTGAATGATAATATGTCCATTTTTTCATGATCTTATTTATCCTATTCTGGTGGTCTTACTTTTCTTGGATTTTTGACATTTTCCGCTAAATGATATAGTGAGAAGTTGATGAGACTGGAGTGGGGGTTTCAGTTTAAATAAATTAAACTTGAGTCATTTTCATTCACATTGAGACAAATTTTATTTCTGTGGCTCAAAAAGGAGCTTCAAAAATGATATTTTGAATTAGACTGTTCCTATTAACCCCGTTCGCCCCTAAATGTTTTTTCTCTTAGGTTTCATTAGGGTGTGTCTCTTACAATATAGTTTCTGAAAAAAATATTCTTTCTTTGGACGAATTCGTCATGCGATTCTGCCTCAAATCAAAAGCAGCTGTATTGAAAGCATTTCGTTGGATGACCAACTGAGATTTTACAACTATGTATGATAATATTCTTACAACCCATAATGCTGCAACCATATTTGAATCGAAAAATATGGATAGGCCTACCTAATTTGACTACCAGATATTCGACCTTCGATGAAAAAGTTAAATCATAATTTTTCGAGTTGTCAGTAATGTTTTTCGTCATTTAATTTGCGATTCTGAGTACCTAGGTACCTATATAGTGATATACATATAGCAAAGAAAGAAAAAATTAAAGGTCATTGCATGCAATTTTGATGGGTATATTTGCGTATTCATAAAAGTGTACGTGTGCTTATCTTTACAATCAAAACGAAAGAAAAAAAAAGCTACCCCTGTTGCGGTCTTGTATCGTTATTGAATAATTCATACCTAACTGCGATTTTAGTTTTCTCCCACTGTGTGGTGCTGGAACCGAACATTTTTGGTACGAAAAATTAGAAGGTACATAACGGATGTGTAAAATATTAATGTCAGTCCTATTAACAACCCAACACCAAAGGACGAATTTTAATTAATTTAATTCCCGTTAATCACTGAACAACAGTTCTACGTAGTTTCAAGTATTTTTCGATGAGTTAGTCGTTTTTTCCATGAATGTATAAAACGATAATTGAAATTATAATTAATCGTTCTGTTTTAACCTTAATCGACAAATCAGCGAGGCCTCTGTTTCCGTGAAGTTGTGGAAAAATAAAAAATTTTCTCCACAATAAATTTATCGAAAATTTGAATAAATTTTCTCCAGTATTTTTTCATAGAAAATAATATCCGATGCTCCATCTCCAATACTTGGGTACTTCTTTCGGCCTTTGCATTTATTTCAAGAAGATTAATTTTAAAACAATTTATTATTATGTTTCATTCTCCGTATGTTGTACAGAACTACAATTAAATTTTTTTTTTTCAACTAAATACAGCTACCGACTTAATGATCTCACTTTTCGTTAATATTCCAGTTGATAATTTTCGAATAATTTTGGCAACTTTTGATCTTTTGTTTCATTACGTATTGCTCAATATTTGTTGCATTGCTCATACATTCCTAGAATAATGGATTCGGGGTTCAATCAAATTTATTTCATTGATAACCAATTATGCCAAATAGAAAAAAATAATAAAATTCGATTTATTAGGCAAAAGTAGTTGCCAAAAATAACAAGGTAATGTAAAATATTTACTAAAGCACTCAAATACCTGATTGGAAGTTGATTTTATTTGAAATTTATAACTAATCATTGCATCTGAAAGAAAGTAAAAATACTTCAGCACTAACTGCATCCATACAAAGGGGCTGAAATTTGTTTAACTGGATTTTCCACAGCAATAATTGATAATGTCGAATGTATTCTTGCAGCATTGAATTTTCATCCAAAAGCAACAAACTTCGCAACTATTCATTCATTTTAAATTTTGCTGAGACAAACCAATACGAAAATAGCATCTCAATGTAGCCTACTTAGGGTCTTGTACCCATAAACAGGAAAGTACACGAACCAATGGTGCATTTTGAAAAATGGTGAAAACATTTAGCTCTATTTGCAGAATTTATTTATATATACTTGGATTTGAAAGCACCAATGATTTAATGATTTTGAGTTAGTAAAACTAATTGGATAAGTAGGTCTCTACTTTGTCAATTCTCTTTATTTTAAAGGATGAAAATTTTCAATGAAATTAAAACGGTAAAATTTCCAGAGTATAGAGGAAGATACCATGAAGGTGTAATGGTTATGTTCGTCATAATATAATATTGACGCACATATTCGTCTGCACAAAAAACCGTATTCTATTCTGTACATTTCTAAGTACCAGTTTTCGTGTAGATCGACAGAATGGTATATCCTTCGAGTCAATTTTTGTTTTTAATGGTTTTAAACTATGTAATTTCGAAATTCAGAACAAAGATTTTAAGTAGGTTTCTTCAGAAAATCTACTTATAACGCTGGGTGCGGTATTAGCCTCCAGCATTGGGGTGGATACATTTTTCGTTTCATGACGTCATTAAAATTTTGGAACTACTAACTTAAATTTATATATGTAAGAATATGTATTCACATTCTTAAAATAACCACAGTTTCTGTCTGTGTTTCGCACTCGCTGATATAGTGAGTTGTAGAGATCTCTCATATATATATATTATATTTGTATTATATTCATCTATTGATGGATTTTAAGTATGGAAAGATGAAAGATGTGTCTACATGATTCTTCATTATTTTCTAAAGAGCTTACAAATCCATCAATACATGCCAAGCTAGTGGGATGATCTTGAGGAAGACGGAATGCTAATTAGTAAATGATCAGCTCAGTTCTTTCCCTAGTGCGGCTCCCCCTCGAAGAATGGGGATGTAAGAATATGTATTCACATCCTTAAAATAACCACAGTTTCTGTCTGTGTTTCGCACTCGCTGATATAGTGAGTTGTAGAGATCTCTCATATATATATTAGATTTCTATTATATTCATCTATTGATGGATTTTAAGTATGGAAAGATGAAAGATGTGTCTACATGATTCTTCATTATTTTCTAAAGAGCTTACATATATATATTATGTATATATGAATAGATAGATAGATAGATAGATAGATAGATAGATAGATAGATAGATAGATAGATAGATAGATAGATAGTGAGGCGTCCGAAATCGATTCCTGCCACAGTCGCCAATATTTTATGAGGCATACGAAATCGATTCCTGTCACATGTCATAAAGTCAACCTTTAATGTATAGTGGTGTTTAAATGCTAATGACGTCACAATGTCCTAAAGTTAGGGCATCATGCAGCCGAAACACTGACTCGAGGGGTCTTGAATTGTGTCTTCAAGACATTTTATTTTTTGACTTTGACTATGTCCTACGGCTGAATTCTTCTTGACTTGAATTAGACTTCATCAGACACAGCAAAATGCAGCTTACTTTTGTCTTCATACCTCAGCAAATTAATATGACGAATCAGCAATAAGCTAAGTTGTGTGGAAAGAAGAGCCTAACAAAGTTTCGATCCATACAAGGTTTGAAACTTACAAAAACGAACAGCAGAATTATTTTGTCAAAGACTATAATTACAAAAGAACTATAGTGTCGACAAAGCGGAACAAAGCATAGTGTGTAGCGGAAAAAATAAAAAGTTAAAAAAAAAGCTATTACAGACAACAAGTAGGGGAAACCATCAGAAAGCTGTTGTGTCTTCACCTAATTGTGTGTCTTCATGAGTGATGGTTTTGGTTGTGTAAAAGACTCCTAATATGAAACTTTAGGTCTCGGAGCTTTTGGTTGTAAGTGAGGGTGAGGTGAGATAATTACTGACATAGATGGAATCAAATCCACTATGCGAAGAAAGAAGGCTCGACGTGGCCTTTATATGACAGAGCAAGGCAGTCATCTCGAACCAAGCTTGTCTTAAGGTTGTCTTCAACACACCAAATTTCCCTCCTAGCAGGTGCCAGGAACTCCATCTGATCGTATTGTCGACTAATGCTTCACCTCGTAGGTGTTTTCAAAAGATCGCCTTGAAGTGCGATGTGCAACTGGCGAAATTAGAAATGTCTTGTGTGTCGTCACTACTGATCCTTCATGACGAAAGAACATCCCTAATCTGCCTTTGTCTTCAACTGAACCTATCTGGAACACAAACTACCATCCTAGTTGTCTTCAAGGTAGATCAGATTGAATCATATCTGCATCCGAAGATGGTACACTTATAAAATTGCCTAACGTGAGGACTTATACGTACGACTTGTGACTTGGACCTGCTACTATCCGCCTACACAAGAAGGACTCATTTGCAAAGACGAACCTAGTACCGGGTGTCGCCAGTGCAAAATCGAGAGTGTTTTAAAATTTAGAATTCGTCTTCACAAATCAGTTCTTCTTGTCAAGGATATTTCCCCACTTATTATCTGTTAATTGCCTTCAAACATGCGTTGTCGATAACATAAAGCGAGAGGAATTACCAAATGTCTACAGCCAATAAAATTACAGATATTAGAAATTAATATACGTCGACATACAATAGGCAAAAAGCGCACGTGGATGACTGATAAAGCAAAATATAATAAAATATATTAGATGACTGCAAACCGCAAGCAAAGCGTGGAACGAGCAGAGATAAAAAAGGTTGGCTGCATTCATGTCCGTCGATGGGTTTTTACTTTCATTTAATTCGTCTTCATTCAATATATATCTCATGGCGCCAGTCTGTCGGATCGAACCAAATTATTGTCTGAAATTGTCTGAATTCGGAAAAGTTGTTACTGAAATAAAATACATTATAATTGCCTAAAAGAGAATCAGATTTTATTTCTGTCTTCACGTCTTCATCTGAATACGAGTTCGAATTCGGATAATATAATGTCCGAATTCGAATTTTGTCTCTCGAAAATTTGTCTGAACTTGTGACGTCATTATTCTGTCTTATGTTTGTCGAAAATAATTTTTATTTTAAGGTCCAGATCTCGGACTTCTCATACCCCCCCCCACACTTTGACTGTCCAACTGGACCGGAAAATGTATGGTAAATTTGGAGTATAGAGATTTACCTGGAAATAAAAATTATGTCTTCAAGTAAATTTGATGTGTCTGCAAGGAAAAAGTGTGTCTTCATCTGTAAGGAAAGGAAATCATGAAGACGAAACATATACATCGTACAAAAATATAATAATAAAATGAGAATAAAACATAACAACTTCGTATAGCAAAACATAAGAACATAAGAATGATTGTCTTCAAAACAGGAACAAAAGTAAATTTTGTTGTCAAAATAATATAGAAAGTTTGTCGACATAAAAGAAAGGAGTTAAAAATATACTTGGACACTTGGGTCATATGTTAGTGACTCCCATTTGTCGATTGAAACACGTAACAAATTGTCTGCTAGAGCGATCTGACCAGTTTTTAGATTGCCGTTGATCATTTTTTGGGTCACTCTGGGTTTTCGTATATAGTTGTCTGCGTGGGCAGCCCATACAAAGTTACGAATGAAGTCGAGGCCGAGGATAAAGTGTCTACGACTGAACAGTCCTTGCGGGACAGCGTAGACATCCAAATCATAATTTATTTGATCATTATGTTCTGGCTGGAGTCGGATACGAATCTTTTTGTTTGCCGAGTGATTCTTGAAGAGCCCGTACTGAATTAAGAATGGATACTCTGGTGCTGTCTGAAGATCTGGTGACAGGAAGTCAAAATAATCCTCCCCACACACTGAGTGTGGCAGGACCCAATCGAGAAAGATGGTGGCTGGTGTTGGTCCGAACCTCGCATATCTTCCCGTCATTACTTTCATATGAATAACTGACACAGTCGGTAGAACTCTAGTTAATTCTATTAATCCCATATATGGGATACGTCTGTTTTCAATTTCGATTACACGCATTGGAGCATTGGAACCATATGTACAAAAGTTGAAAAAAATATTTATTAATATAATTTATTGTAGTAGGTATGCTATATACTTTGGTGCGGATCGACTGGACAGTACTTCTGGTAAAGATTTTTTCTCTTAAAAATGAACCACATGTTCATGTTTTCCTTTTCTTCTATTTCATAAATTTATTATATATCTTTTGTTTTATTTTAAATTATATGACTATGCACCATACTTTATCATCATAATTAATTTTTCATTTGAAGAAGTAATGCTTTTAAATTTCACATTATCTAATATTTCGTCAGCAGCTAAAAAATTTCATTCAATCATAACATACCATTGACGCATATAAACTTATAGACAATTAATGTGACCATCAAAATTTATAATTTTTTATGTGGAAAACTTACTTTTTTCAGCGAGGCTTGCTGCACTAGATTTTTTTAGTTTTTTCATTTGCACAATACCTAAGTAATAAGAGAATTATGTCGATATTGTGCCTGTGAACGTGATTAGCATCGATTTTCGACATATCTACCTAACGTTGTTTTTTCCTTTAATTCTCTCATCTTTTAGTAATTTTTTTCGTAATCACTAGTCACGATAATAGTAATAATAATAATAATAATAATAATAATAATAATAATAATGATGATGATGATGAAAATAATAATAAAAACACAGTACTGGACTACACAGATTTGTGTACGTGCGCGTATGTGTGTGTGATTGGTGAGAGGAAATTTTTCGAGACAGTATACGACTTACGAGACTTACACACACCCACACACCCACACACACACACGCAAACACACATATAGTAAAATCACGCGACGATCACGTTGGCACCCTATGGATGGCAACGTGCAAGTCGGGTAGGTGATCGGATGCTCCATTTGTGCGCCAACGTTGGAAAATGTAGCGAAAAACGCCTCTGACGAGCACTCGACGTAATGCCAAGAGCATGCAATCGAAGAGGGTGTACCCATGGGTACACTCGAGCACACACCGTTTGTACACAAACATCCGCACGTACACGCCGCATACACATTACGCCACCTTCATACGCAGAATGTGCTCACATGTCGTGTACTCTGTACGCTCCTAAATTACCCATCGACGACGTCACGTGCCTCGTAGAGAGAAAACCTGTGAACGGTTCACGTGCCAACCATGTGTGTGCGTGAGTAATACCTACTCTGTATGTGTGTACGTACGCTCAATACGCTACGTATAGTTATATAATTATGTATGCGCGTACCTACGTACATAATGTATTAAATGCTAATGTGGGTACGTACATTTGCAAATTTCTTTTAAGTCTGTTTTCTGCAAAATTATAGAAACTTATTCGAGGTCATGAACATGATGGGCATGGACAACGGCCACGATTGCTTTTTCTCTTTTTTTCTTTTTTTCTTTTTTTTTTGGGGGCAATCACCAGCTGCTTATTTGCCTTGTCAGCGGTGAACCCAAAAAACAACGTGGAGGGGCAGAATATTGGTGTATATTATTTGTATTATTTTTTCATGTTCCTGTTGGTACCTTTCTAGGGGACTAAATGATATAGCTATTTTTCAGCGGTCTTGATAAAAATTTAAAAACCAACATATTTTTAATGCAATACACATTTCAATTTTCACTTTGGGCTAAAAACTGAAAGGTGAAGGTGGCTGGTACAAATATCGGTGCAAATTTTAGAGCATATTTTTGAGAAAATTTTGGAAAAGAGTGAAGTAAGAAAAATTCTGTAGTGTATGTGTATGGGATTATATTCAACACACGTAGGCCTACAGTAGCAAAAAAAAATTTGTTTTTTCCATTGAAACAACGCATTATACAGTGTTATCAGCTGCAAAAATAGGAATGTGTACCACATTAAATGATCCAGTTGACTCGCTTATTATAGCCAGCATGAATCCCTACCACCTTTCAGCATTTTTACTGTGTTGCCAGTCTTTACTTCATACTCCTTGGTAGCAGCTGTTGTTTGCCTGCGTTTTACAGAAGCTTGCCTCTTCTCTCAGATTAAAAATACATGATGAAATGCATTGTAACGTATATTTTCATCTATTTTTAGAAATGACGAACATATTCGTCCACACATTTTCAAATACCAAAAATGTAGATATTTATCAACAATAATTATCCTAAAACTCTTTATAAACAACCACTAAATTACCCGTATTTGATTTTATAAATATAGATATACTTTCTGTATATTCATGACCTAATTGTGCCTGTCCCTCGAGTACTCAACGAGTCAGCACAACCCTATAATAACAACACCCTACCTCACTTTACCTATCCGACACGTACATTTTCATACCCTGAATGAGTATATAATCCCTCGATTCAGTGGAATAACACACAGTTCCTCAACAGCTACTTCTAAGTACCTGGAACCTCTCTTGTAGAAGTATCTGGTGAACAGATAGTCTTGCTTGTTAAATTGTGATTGTATATGTATAAATATTAACGTATATTTATGTACTATGATGTACAAATTATTATTTTATTAAATGTGTAAACTCACTCATGTGTTTTAAATATTATGGAGTCTCTAACAAATGTTAAGGTCCACGATAGTCTGTGGATGATAAACTTGAATTTATTTTAGAAGTATTACTGCTTTAAAAGTACGTGATATTTCGTGTATGGTGTAATACTGAAAGTGGTTCTAATTAGGTACATTACCACCTCTTTTGGCCGTTACATGCATTATTTATTTATTTTTAATATTTTTTTTTTTACATTTCTCACGTGAAATAGCATTTATAGAGATGAAAAACACAATAACAGTGGAGGGATCTTTTAGACAATGCGGGGGGCCTTGGCCAAGGCGTGCCACTTAGTATGTTGGCAGTGGTGGGTGTCCTCCAGAGACTGGGACAAATCCCTAGCCACTTTAGTCCTCCCTCCACCACTGCCCCTAAAATGACACATTACAGACCAGCAACTCCACATCTACCCGAAAGATCCCACCACCTATGCAAAAAGTGAACCATATACATAGATATTGATCTATTAGAAACATAGGCTATAAGCATTTTCAGGAAAAATAAATAAGTTGTATAACTAAAAGTGAATTAAAATCAAAGTTTCATAGTTCTGGTTGTAAATTAAATTAATTAATGTAAATTCCAAGTTTGTATTTATTTCATTTTTATTTGAAGACATTGGATAAATAAAAGTTCTAGAGCTGGGTTCAGAACACACATCTACAGAGTGAACAGCGATTTACACAATGGTGCCATGATGATTGATATGAAACTCGGTAATAAAAATAAATGATGAAAACCTTTCCCATATTTGTTCTGTAAAAATGGGGTGAATGTGGGAATGTGCAAATTGCAATGAAAGGTGGTACTATTTTGTTTTAGCCTTATTACAATCACTGAAGTTCACTTTTTACGGTGTTTGGACAAAGTGCTATGAAAACTCTATTACAATTGGGAAGTGGAGGCTTCACAAAAAGTGCTAAATTTGTCTTTTATTATCACTGACTGAAAACAGGACGATGTATTTTTCCTATGTATTTTTCCATAAAAAAGAAAAGAGTTTGAATTGATTTTCTGAGAGTGCGAAAGACTGTAATATGGATGATCACTAATCGTCAGAGGATAATCTTTAAATCCTACCCAATTGTAATGATAGAAACTCATTTTTAAAAGATATTTTCGCATTACGAGACCAATAAATTTGTCCCTATATTCGTCCAATATCTTGTTTTCTGCCGATTACTAATTTCCCAAACCGGAGGGCGTACTTTTTGCTTCCACTTTCCAATCACCAAGTTTGTTTTTTTTTTCACCCTGTTCTATATGTTTTGATTTTCAACTGTGAAAATAAAATTTATTCATTATTAGGTCATTATTATTTTTTACCATTTTTTATAGAGGGGGGGGGGTTACCGAAAGTGCTAATCTATTTCATTCCCTATATTATTGTTTGGAGTGCTAATGTGAAATTCATTGATCTAATAAATGATAATGAATGAATAATGAATTAATTTATTAATTATTATTATTAATTGATTAATAAGTTATTCTTTTTTTATTCATTTTTTAATAATTGGATGTACGTATTTTCAAAACATGTTTTATGAAATTATCGACACAGATTGATATTTGGCTACATTGCTATGAAATTTGACTGAAAAACAATCCTGTCGCAACATCATTTAAGTAACGATATAACTTATTTTTCATTGTGGTGTGTTTGTGTTGTGTTTCAATGTGAAGAGAATCTCTTCGAATAGAGATTCCTTTACTGAAGTTTGGTTACATTTTGCAGGGTGAATGAAAATTGAATTATTTTTTTGTGAATTTTGAGTAAATGCTGTATAAAATTTTTTAAATATATAATTTTTCTTTTTCATTTTTTCAGTTGCTACATCTCTGCTTTCCTAAACATACTGCAGGATTTGTCACAGATTTTTTTGTTTTTGAAAGTCATAAAATTGGTTCCTGTGTGCAAATTAAAATTTTAGGGACAACAAACCCAGACCCCATCACTAATTTTTACTTATTCCTTACTCTATGATTTCATAAGATCATAACTATTTCAAGAGTATTGCTCCATTCAGTATTTGAATTAATGATTTATGTAAGAGCAATTTTTATTAAGTTGAGAATCGGCTATCACTCTATCAGCATGGTTTCTTCAATGAATTTTTACTTGTTCATTGGTCTCTCATTAATCATCATTTATTCATATTGTGAGCAAGTAACTATATAGGGGTGAGGAGGATTTACAAAATGTAGGCAGTGAACATCTCTTCTTTTGTATTTTCTGTCTCTCCTTTCTATCCTTACCTGTATTTTAAATTGAAGTTGCTTTGTTTTGTGGAAGCACTCTTCAACCTAACAGATTTTCATAAAATTTTTACCTCATGTTGGTGCCTATCCTTCGATGAAAATCTATTCTGAGAGCTATAATTGAGTTCAGAAGTTTAATTTGGAACCTGTTTTTTTCTAAGTTAGGTCTCATTTGCTATTGATGGTTTTAGTTGAGTGTCAATTTTGATAAGTGAAAACTCAAACAACTGAGAGCTTTATTGAAATTTGAAAGTTTCCATCAAAAGTTTTAATTTTGGACCTGTTCTGTTTTAACATTTTATTTCAGTTCAGATTTATATTTTTAGTGTCAGTTCTGAGAGGTGAAATCTAAAAACTTCAAAGTTTAAGTACTGCACTTTTTTGGACTATATAGCCAGTTTGAAGAAAAAAAATGAATTTATATAGATAGGTAGGCTATGTGAAATTGCTGCATTATTTTCGTCAAATCAAACTAACCCTTAAACTATCATACAGTTTTCTACAATTTTCTAATTTTAATATAAATTGAAGTAGATGTTTTCTTTCGTAGCATTCTGCGCCTACTATTTGACTGATTTTCCCAAAATTTTGGCCCCATGTAGACTCCTATATTTCAATAGTTTCAGAGAAGTTTCCTTTTAAAAGCTCCATTTGGAGAACTATAATTGGGTTGAAAATTTTCCATAATATTTTTTTGTTTCAGACCTCTTCTTTTGAATGTGAGTTCTGAGTTCTATTTCAAGGTTGTTTTATCAATTCTCAATGGTGAAAACTCAAAAAATCTGGGGCTGTAATCAAGTTCGAAAGTTTTCCCTAAAACTTCCATTTCCCTACTTGTTCTGTTTTAATGTTATTTTTCAGTTGTTCTTAATGGTTTTGACTCAGTGGTAGTTCTAAAAAGTCAAAACTCAAAACGCTGAGGTTGTAATCAAGTTTGAAGGTTTACAATAAAAATTTTATTTTTGTACCTCTTCTGTTTGACGAACAGTTCCAAGTTCTGCTTAAAAGGGTTTACTGCTAAATTCGAAAGTTATCACTAAAGATTTTAGTTCTGGATACAGGTTATTATCTCACACCTACCCGAAAGGCTGGTTATGCAGCTTGTATATTATAAATTGGAATTTCTGTTTCGGTTGCAGCGTCATGCATCTGTGACTTGGTGGATTTTCACTAAACATTATGAGAACTCTAATTAAGTTAGAAAGTTTTATTATTGGAACTGTTCAATGAAGTTCTCAGTTCTACCAAATGATATTAGTTCAATGTTAGTTCTGAGACATCGTATTAATGGTGAAGGAGTGATGAATTGGCACAATTTACTATTTCTACCTGTGTTAAACATTTGAAGCTAAGCTGATTTTAATAGATGAGGAGGCTAGACTCAGACAAGCAAGGTTGTGTGTAAGTTCTACAGAAAAGTATAAAAGCTTTTAAAACTGTGAAAAAAACTTCAAATGTTTTTCAAATTATGCTCCAGTTCCCTTCCAAAATGTGATTATTGTGGGCTTGACTATCATACTGAAAAATATAATGTAGCCAAAATTAATTTGTCTGTATAGGTATTTTTCTCTTTCCAATATCCGGCACATAATACAAAAACTCACTATCACAAGGCACTTCAACAAACACTATTGTGGAATACGATTTTTTAAAGAGGATTCCCAATAAGAAGGTAGGTAACAGCTATTTGCATGTTCTGCCAATTCATACTTACATATAGAGAAGCCAAAGTCTGGGTAAACACTGGTGATTTTGTAGCCAGTTTTGGGAGTTTATGTATAGTTATTTGACACACGCATTCAGACACACGTATGTACATATACATATGTAATTGCATCATCTAATTATATCATATCTCATTAAAAACTGATAAGAAACAATATAAGACATTTGCTACCATTTCATGACATCACCAAGATTTTTATCTGTTGATTAGTCATGGTACAATCGTCATATTTTCAATGATCACCACAGCTCTCCTCCCAGTTTTTGTACTGCAAAAATTAAAAGTCTCATGCCTGGTAGGACTTACTGAGTCTACTGTTTGTTTTGGTCTTGTTCCCACTTGCCCAGGGCACTATTTACTGTAGCCCCTATGCACTCATTGGATTGTTTCCTTGTGTTGAGTCTGGCTTGGTAGTTGGTGTAGCTTTGCTGGCCGATTAAAGGGCATTCCATAATGTCTTAAATGTGTTGAATTATTTGAGCTGGGAAATAGCTACAGATGTGTATGTATTTTTGATGGTTCTATAGATTTTCAGTATTGAATCTACCATTGAGGAGAGTGGGAGGAATTGTGGAATTTTTATCTTCCATTTGAGAAATGCAGTGTTCTATATTGGCTGTGTTTGCAAAAGCTGCATTAATTAAGCCAATATTTTAGGTGTCAACTCTTGTTGACCACTGTTGATGGCATTGAGTTTGTAACTTGCGCAGCTATATTTATAACTGGCAATGACATAATTTTTCTCATTTCACTAACTGTCTGCTGTGTTTTTACTGAATTTGAATTTTCATCTAGAGTGTGTGAAGACCCTGATATTTGTGGGTCTGGTGTAAGAGAGTCTAAGTCATGACTTAGTGTACAACCACTCCTCAATGTTTGAACTGCTAATTTGTCTTGGCTGATTACAGTTCCCAGAAGTAAAATTTCTGGCCTTCAAATTTTCATTTTGTGTTTAGTCCGAAGTTTTAGAGACTTGAGAGACTCTAGTTGAAGGTGGAGGAGTTTGTGGATGGGGCTAACTTGCTTCCTCCAGGTGTACTTCTTAACTGCTTCCCGAAAATTTGTATGGAAGGAGGCCTATGGATGTGTTTTAATTATAAAAGCGTATCTGTGGGAACTACCCCTTGTTGTCTATAGATGAAATATATTTGTCAGTTACAGTCTGCGGCGGAATGGCCATGTGGTTAAATTCATCACTTTTGGCTGGCAAACTACGTGAAGGTTGGAGGTTTGAATCCCTGAGAATACAGTCTTACATCTGGTGCCTCTTGACATGTGCTGGACATGCATGCACCCTAGTGGTCTGCTATGGAACTCATCACTTTCCTACCTTCTGAAAGTCCGATATAGATGGCGCCATGTATTAGTGAAGTTGATACCATACAGGTTGTGTAAGTTTGTGTGTGTAAGGTGTAGATGGTGTGCTGTTCACATCCATCCTCCCACAACATCTAATGATACAAAATATATCATTTGACTTCTCTGAATCTCTCAAGGGTGGCGTGTGTGGGAACTGTCACACCTTATTCATAGACGAAATATATTTTCCGTACTACAGCCAGAAGTGGAATGGCCATGGGGTTAAGTTCACCACTTTTGGCTGGTTAATAACATGTTGGACGGGGATTCAGATCCTTGAGTTGGCAGTCCTACAGTATCTTTAAAAAATTTATTTTTAATCTGAACTTATTTAAACCTTTAATTTGGGTTGTTCTCTATAATATTTCATTTCCCATCAAATAGTTATTCCTTATTTCATCACATCCATTCACTTGTTTTCTTGAGAATGATATTATAGCATGCAATTCACGAGTATTTCATTTTTATTACCTGAAATATGGATGGAACTGAGTATAACTAAGAAAAAATCAACTCTGAACGCATGGATTATGTTTAAAATTTATTTTTTCAAAATTCTAATATGCTGATGAGCTGCAAGAACTCTTTCTCTAATATAAATTCAAAAAAAAGTTTATAAAAAAAACATTAATAAAGCTTGCTGTTGACCTTTGATTTCAAGTAGATAATTTAATGATGAATTTTTCGAAATGAGAAATTTCTATTGAATGAAATTCGTTCCTTACAGTGGTTGGTTATACTACTAAACAGTCCCAAAGGTAGTTTATAATGTAGTCCAAAAGAGTTTGGCGTTCTTTCATTCACTATACTTTTTGTTGAATAATATTTTATGTCAACTAATCTCCGTTCTTAAGAGGTTAGTTTTCTAGCAGCTACCAATCTCTAGCGCCAGCCTGCACTAGCCCAAAAATAGCACTTGAATAGGCTAGTTTCGGATTACATGATGAAAGAAAAATGAGGCTATGGTGCAACTTACAAGTAGTTTTTTTAAAGAAATTCATCTACACAATGCTAGCAACTGGCTTCCATTTCTTATCGTTTTATGATACCGTTTTACAGTGTTTTTACTTCCTTTTAACTTAGGACAATTTGATTTTTGTTATTGTTGCTTAGTTTCAAACGACTTATCTCCATAACCGACTGATGCTTAACAGTGAAATATTGATGGGTCATGTTTTTCAGTGTTTAAGGATGATTTGAATGAAATTTCGTTCGAATCTATTCAGTGGTTTATGAATTACAGTTGAAAATCCGCAACTGATTAAAGGAATTTGGTAATTTGTTCAAATTCATCTTAATGCGAACGAATTTTCTTCGCAACAAAGGAATACTCAACGTTGAAATTTTATTATGTTATTGTGCAATAGACTGTTTAAGTATAATCTGGTGGAAATTTGGCTCGAATCTGTTCGTTAGTTTTTGAGTTATAATCGAAAATTCAGAACTGTGAGGCAATTCTGGAATATTCAAATTCATTATTGTAGGTAATAAAGCCATGATTATTTATGAATATTCCTATATTCACCATAATTATGCTTATTCTCAATCAAGTTTGGTAATTTATTTCTATAATATTATCAACTAATCACACTATTAGGTTATTTACTTCTTTATTAATGAACATTAGGTTTTGAAAATTCATCTAATTTGTTATAAGTCCACATAAGTATGAATGAATCCTCCTTCAGAGCAGCACTTATTTTGTCTTATATCACCTTATGAGTGACTAAAACAATTCTTCATAAAATTAGATAAAACATTAAAATTGGGATAAGTACGTACTCATAGGTCAAATGTACACATTTCCACAATACCTACTAGTAGTTATCAAGTAGTTATCAATAAGTACAGATAATCTAGAATTTGAATTTCATTATCTCATTTAATCTGAATGCAAGTTGAAAACTATCTACTTCAGTTGGCTAGTTAATAACTAGCAACTCGCACTTACTTAAAATTTTGTTTAGACGATGCAATAAAAAAATAGCTTGCAACTTCATTGCAAGTTGCATATGCTATCCACCATTTCTTGCGGGCTAGCCTGTGTGCACAATACTAGGCTAGTGTTATTTTTATTAGCCTCGTGAAGAGAGCCCTTTACAAATTACTTGACGGCTTTCGCTAGATAAGGTAGATATGGAAAGAACAAAATCTTGTTGAATGAATATTTGAGAGCCTGTAGCCACTCATTAATTCAAGAAAATTAAACAGGGGATCTAGCCACCTAACAAGTTCTTCCCTATTCTTCTACTTAACCAAAAATTATTAATATAGCTTATTGGATTTTTTTTTTCATCATCGTCTTATGGTTGAATTTTCTGACATGACAATGTCGAAGTGATCGATCGATGGCTGCACAACAGTTCATTGTTTAAAAATCTTGTAATTTTTGGGATGAATGTTATATATCTTTCTGTACTTCTATAAGTAAAGATAGGATAGAAAAAAACCAATTAGACCGTTGGATAGAGTAGTCTTTACTCTCCGAGAATGCAATAATTTTTCTTGCATCTGGACTCGTACATAAAATAGAGTGGAGAAAAAGAATTCGATCAATTGAGGGTATGGTATGGAAACCCAGTACCCCCATCACACCGATGTCAACGAAACGTTCCATCATTCTAAAACCCTAAAATGGAAATAGAATTTTTGCACGGGATAATAGGCCTTTTTTGGTTTGTTTTCGAAGTTATTTTCAGAATTGACGGGATTTATAGAAAATTTTTCTGACAGCTTAGATTCACAGAAACAACAGACTGAAGACAGAATCAAAAAGACGTACTGCGTATGTGCTGATAACGTATGCCAATTTTAGGATTTTAGAATGTTAGCGCGATTGGATTTTCGTGTTTACTTGGGTATCCATACACCCTCTATACGATCGAAGGGAAGAGGGCGCACTGACTCTGGTTATCCTAATAACTGAATATTGGTCTTGTTTTCGATAGATATATCGATATAAAACTGGTTAAATTTTCTGTGTAAATTAGTCTCCATATCGATGGGTATCGATGTATAAATCGATATGATATAAGCTTAATTAGAAGTAATGTATTCACAAATTGTATTGTGTAATATATTGCCTATTATGAATTTCGAGGCGCTGAATTCGAATTTGGTGTTCATTTTTTCATTCGAACCATTCTTCAGGCCCACGGGACTCAAAAGAGGGCAAATTTTAACTTTTCATATTTTATAATGTGCTATATCTACGGACTTTTATTTCGAAGCGCTATTCGAATTTGATGTTCATTTTTTCATTTCATTTATTCTTCAACCTCCGCAGGGATGAAAAGAGAGGCGAATTTCCAATTTTCATACTTTGTTTCGTACAACGTATATATTGCTGGATAGTGAAAAATTTGAAAATCTAATTATGGTGCCAAGTTTATTAATCTATCGTAAATTCCTATTACATATGCTGTGACTGTAGCATTGTATCTTGAAATTTTTGAAAACTATTTAGAAATTGCAGTATTCAAAACGACTGTGTAAAATGATAAACTGTGTGAGTCCGTTATTCATATTTTTTGGCGCACTGCGTCAGTTAAATTTCTCTGAGGAAAACGTACCATCTTATGAAAAATTCTCGAAGATGGTATAAATGAAACTTTGTTTTTCGTACCTAGTTATAATGATTCGATGATTGCATGAACACTGACTCACAGTATTTTGCCCACCTCACTCACAACGAAACTTGCTTTAATACAATTCAAGCTCAATATTTTCATATAACCACAATCTCATTTCTATTCAACAGTATGGTTGATAAAACTTTTCCAAACTTTTTTGCTAGACGAACAGCTGAAAAATGTTTCAACATTTTTTCTATTATTATTTACAATTAAAGAGTACTCAATGTCGCTAAGCAGCAATAATTTACACAGAACTGTAAATCATCAATTAACCAAATGCATTGATGTGATATTATCAGAGAAAAACCCAGATTTCGAGTTAGAGTCAAATATACGCATATTCAAATATATCTGTAACTAAGGTCACATGATAGCGTTATCAAAGTGGCTTTTATAAATAAGAAGATTACGTTAAAAATTAATTCGGAAAGTAAGTTCAACATTAAGAAAAAATTAAGAAAAATTCCGCCGATGAAAGCTTCTGATGTAAATCTGGAACTGATGAGAGGAAAATGTTAAGTTGAATGCATTAAAAATATGAACAATGACTGCAAATTTCGAAACCGCTATTCTTCCTACATCGGTGTACTACGTTTCATCAGAATAAAACCATTAAAGGAAACAAAATCAAATGTTATCTCGTATAATATTTAGGAACAAAAGTTTCGAAATACCGAATAGAAAAAACACAAATATTTTTAAATAATATGTGTAAATAATACTAGAATTTAAAAAAAAAATTGTTTTTTTCTGAAAATGAATAAAGCCTGTCTGAAGTTATAATTTTTATGGTGAATACCTTCTGAGTAGACATAGTATTATGTCGTAAAAAAAAAAGATTGAGTTAAATGATAAAGATGCAATTACAATCATACTGTGTTTCTGTCAAATAACCAGACATCCGTGGATTGGTTGTTGAAAAATTTCGAGAGTAAAGTAAATCAGGACTGGTTTTAAATTTTTTGAATAGTGCCAATATATTCACACTTATTCACGATGTTGAGAAAAATAAGAAAATCTAAAAGACGTAGTTTTATTATTATTGTTATTATTATATTTTATTACATTTAATTTTATTTTTTCATTAAGAATATCGATGATTATTTCTATTAAAATGTTGTGTTGGGGGTATTTTTAAAGTTGACTATGAAAAATGAAATACAAACAGTGATGCAACCCATTAAAGATAGGCAAACAAGTCAAAAATGTTGTTTAGTTTTCAATAGAAAAATACCAAATGCTACAAAGTCATGTATAAAATGTCAACTGAAATTTTAAAAATTGACCGTTAAAATTTTTTCAAACATAAAACAATACCAACTTTAATGGTCAGTTGGTATAATTTTTCTAACTAATAAACAGTTGTTATAAATTTTATAATAAACCATTTTTTTTTTTATGGAGGAGGGATCCGGTAATAACCAATCTAATTATGTCCTTGTATAATTTGACAGTCACTGATAAACCCATAACATAATCTAGTTTTTGAAACTATGAGATGTGACAGATAAAATTATTTTGTGGTCGTCTTTCAGTGTTTTTGTAAGTTCGTAATCAGCAACCGTGACATTTTCGACCTAAAATGGTGGTGTATTAGGCTTGGTTGTTGGTTCTATTGGTGCGCCATCATTCGATTGAAAACTTCATACTGGGAGAATATCAATTGTCCACCAGATCCCGACTACTCGATGTACCTAAATGGATAACAATAATCTTATGAAGCTGGGTAAAATACTTCAAGTATAATCACTATAATAACGTACAAGTTATTAATTATTTCCCTGATATTATTTCGCCAATTATTCCCTCGTATTCATTGCGCATGCGCCACTACCTACACAGCCACACATAGACACAAAAAAAATTGTCTCCTCCGAAACAACGAATTCTATAGTGTTACCAAAAAATATTTAGAGCTGGCACATGAAAAACGCCACGGAGCGTCGCTTCAGGGCTTGTGATTATATGTAAGTACAAGTTGAATTACCTGCTTTTTTGGCAGGTATGACATAATTAATTGCAAGATAATTGGTCTAGAACTAAGATTTGTAATGAAAACTTACTATAGCTTTCATTTTTTTTTTGAGTTTCCATTTCTCAAAAGTGACACTGAAATAAAATCTTTAAATAGAATTGAGAACTAACATTCAGAAAGAACAGGTCCAAAAACAAAAAATTTAGTGAAAATATTAAAACCTAATAAATTACAGACATTTTAGTTCTCAGTTTTCTGAGTTTGAATTTATTAGAGCTGACACTGAACTAAAATCCTGAAGTACTAACTTTCAACAGAACAGGTCTGGAAGTGAAGTTTTTCATGAAAACAATCGAACATAAGTTTTTTGAGTTTTCATTAAAACACGCAAGCAAAACTGAAAACTAATCATCAGACAGAACAATTCCAAAACAATTACATTTTGTAATATAATTTTCAAGTTTAATCCACTTTTTCAATTACAGCTGATTAAAATTGTAATTTAATTTCATATGCTTCACATTAACTTTGGTTCAAATTTTAATTGGCAGTTTTAAACTCACCCCTCCATCAAAAAAATCCTAATTAATGTAGTCATTAAAGTGAACTGTAATTTTGTTAAAGTGTTTTGAGTATATCAATCAGTTTCAGTCTAAAATAGCCATCACATGGTTGGGTATAAAATAAGGTAAAAATAAATATAATTATTAAATTTTAGAAGATTTGAAAAGGAAATTTTTTTGTTTGTAGGGTGAGAGCCGGGCATGAAGAGAACAAATGGTTAATGTTTCCCTCCAGAAAGACATTGGGATATAGCATTGGGGTGGGTCAAGAGGACTAACAGTTGAGGTGGTTTTTGTGATCTTGTTCACTGGATAGGAGAATGTGATGGAATCCAGTGCAATAAAAATTTTGATGCCCGGAGTTGATTTTGTAAATCCACAGTAGGTATGTAAAATTATGATTGACCTGTGTCCAGAGGAATTAAAGAAGGAAATTCTAACTTAAAGAGGAACACTTTGAGAGTCACAGAACATTACTTTTCATTTTAAAATATTAAATTTGGAGAAACAACGGCTGTATTGTAAACGGGTCCGAATACCATAATATTATACCCCTAAAATAAATATTGATGCTTACAGGGAATTTTGGAATTTCAAAAATTATTAGTATTACTGCAAGATAGCAATGTATGAACAAAAGAGCCTCTGCACTGTGGAGGAGCGTCTATTAGAGATGCGGATTAGCAGAACCGTCAACAAATTTTCTCAGGTAGAAAAAAATCTAAAATTGGTATTTTAAGATACGTATTTTTTTTTTTACTTTTTAACCTATGTGGGAACTCTCCCGTATGAGGTATAGGTGCTTGGACCCCTCAACAACAGTCGCCGCCCCAAAGGGCAGGCAAATATTTGTCCGTGTGACGTTAAACACACAAAATACGTTCGATTGTAATTACTTGCAAGTACACGCAGGTAATGTATGAGTACCAAATTGTGACACAATGGGATGATGTCACAATCCGTACACGAACTGGCCAACCATCTCTTATCTCATAGGGGATGATGTAACCTGGCCGCTCTCACCAATGTACGTATTTTCTTACGTACGTGTGTTTGTGTGCGTGTGAATAAGCCGTATATAAACTGCCCAAACTGGCTCTAAAATTGCCAGTGTTTGGTCTGGTTCTGGCTTACCCATACTTATGTATGAAGTGGCTGAACACGCTTAAATTCTGTTGAATTTACCTTCTGGTGAGAATATATCTCACAACAAGGTATTCCACAACCTAATTATATTATTTATAAATATTTAATATCGTTGTGGTATACCATTTAATCCTAAGAAATAATGAAAAAATAAATAAATTAAAAAAAATTAATTTTTAATACATTATTTTTTGACCTGCTCTCCTTACATATCAAAAGTAATTATTACGTCTCAGAAGAAATTCACTAAAATAAATTGCCAATCTAGTAATGTACAGTGAATGATGCTGAGAGTTGTACACCAACGTTGTCTGCAATCTATATAAGATTTTGAATAGCACAGGTGTGGAAGTGAAGTGTGTATATGGTGGTCAAATATAATTATGGTCAATGTAAGCTGCAAAGAATGCAGCTCTGCGCATCAGTTATGAAATTAAATTATAAACTTAAATAATTAAGGGTAAGGTTAGTATGTAAGGGAGAAGAAATAATGTGAAACTAATTTTTAAAGTTTACCTAGGCAGTTAAAAAGTTTAAAAACTGAAAAAGTTGCTTACCTACAATTATATATTTCATTATCGCTTATATACTTATTCATATAATGGGAGAAAATTAAATCTCATTGTAGCCTAACCAATTATACCCACCTCTAACCACTAGCAGAACCATCACTTTGTAAAATTGTAAAGCCAAAGCCAGGAGCTATACATCGGTTGATTTGGCATCAATAAAAACTGTGAGAAAATCACTTCAACAGGGGTGAGTATAAGATTTAAATATTATGGAGAGAATTGAATAAGAGAGAGTATTAAAGATTTCAACCAAAATAATATGGAATCGTAATATAACTTACGCTTGTTGGGCGTTGGATTATTATTAAAAGGAAATAACATAAAGATTTATGATGCGAGGGAAGTGATATTGTTAATTAGTGGGACACATTCGGTTGTTACTGTGGAAAGAAAGGTCGTTCACTCGTGCCTCAACAACAGGGCTCTAATTTAATGAGAAACCAAGATAACCTGCTGGTAGGTACCACTTAGATTACCTCATAACCTATTTCTCTTTAAAATTTCACCATCGAACCATACTATAGTCGATAGTGTTAGTTTTTGATTTAGTTTTTAGTTATTGTTTCAATTTTTCTTCACTCGATAACATACCTACCCACGTAGTATTAAGTATTTTCTCTTTTTAGGTGTTGACGAAAGTACTGCTAATCAAGAGAAAAGGGCAAAGAAAGAATTCCAACGAATATCGCAGACGTTTTCTCGATAAATGCTAAGAATATGATAATATTATTCTTTGAAAACTGTACAGTTCATCAGCGCTCAAGAAGCTCATTAACGTTTGATCGTTTCGATATACGTATGTTAAAGATCAAAAAAGTTAACAAACTGATGAGCACGTTTATTAGAAGTGTATCGATTAGAATGAGAGGCAAATATAGATAACACTTAATTAAAAGCTGTTTATTCTCGCAAGTGCTTTATAAAATAGAGTCGGTTCGAGTCTAGAGTTAATATAAATCGGTGTAAATTTGATTGATAAAAAACTCCGTCGTAGCCATACTTCGCTAGAAAATCTAGTTTGCCAATTTTCATTCATAATTAAAAAAAAACAACAAAAACACTGAATTTCAATAACTTGAAAAAAACTGTAAAATTAAGGGACTATAAAATACGGGCGTACCAAATCGGCCATTTTCTTTCTGTCAGTTTGAAGAAAAATTGATGCAAGATGTGTAAATTTGGCACAAAATATCCATATCTTCTTCAATAGTTTGAGTAGTCCCCATAAATATTTAAATTGTGATATTGTGAGATTTATTGCAGAAATATTGATAAAAAAGGCAACCTGATGTTCCACTGTCCTTCCAATGAAGATTGAAAAATTTTCATCTAAAAATACATTAAAAACTGAAAAAAATTTCCATTTTTTTGCAAAACTGGTAATTACTTGTTCAACTAACCCTTTTGCAATCAGAGATTACACTCATGAAATAAGGGAACCCATAAACCATAAAAACAGAAAAGGAATAAAATGGAGAGTTTGGTGTGCCCGTCTTTTATAGTTGTTGTCCTAGTAAAATAATATCTATAGTAATCGATATTTGTTCCGATAGTTATCGATATCTGACAAACGTATAATGATGTAACATCAATATTTCATCGCTCATTTTTGGTAAAAAAATTATAAAAAACTATCGACAGTTGTCAATAGCCTATTTCAAAAAAAAAAAAAAATCCTTCTATTAATGTTTTATTGGTAAAAACCAATTTCCAGGAATTTACCGTTTTTTGGTTTTCTCAGAAACTATTGGACTAATAGATGTCAAACTCTTATCAGACCTGGTCCCATAAAAAAATACTTTTCATGATAATTTTAGCCATATCTACTGGGTAGTTTTCTCAATACAACACGTACATATACTAGCTGCTTGCTCTAAGTTATGAAGGCAATTACAGAATTGATTACTCTACTTGCTTAGAGTATTTATATTCTTTATAAGTTATAGAATACCTCCTCATAAGAATACATCTCTCTCTCTCGCTCTCTCACTTGTGCCTATAAATATACACTTGCATATGATGGAAATATTTTTGGAAAATTTCTTCCTCATCATAAAGGAGACTGGTGTGTGTGTGTTTTCGCAACTTTCGAATTTTTATTTAATGGGGGTTTCACTCTCCAAATTACCATTTTTTCTTTTTTTTTTTTTACATCACCTCACCTGACCACCCACAATATAAAAAAATTTTACCTCACTTAATCACCCACTATGCGAAAAAAATGTGTAAAAAATATGAAAAAAATTAATATCTTGTCTGGGAATCAAATCCAACACCTCCTACATGACAAGCTCACACTAAGACTACATGCTACAGAAGCTGATGCAAAATAAATCATTTATGATATACTATTTTGGTTGATTTCTCTTCCCCTCCTTCTCTCCATCACAATCTCTCGCTCTATATTTCTCTTTATCTCTTCAAGAAGTTAATAATAATTTTTCTATCTATAAAATATATATCTCATTTTTCTCACAATCCGGTATGTTTAATAGGGAGAGGTAGGTATCGATTTTGAACTTTGTAACTTTTTGCAGCACCATATCTCAAAAAAGCGAATATGGAGCCATAAAATTTTGTGGGTATACTTAGGTCATTGAGTACAATACATTTTTGCGACAAAAGTTCTTAAATATTTTTTTGGCGTTGAGCAGGGTCAAAATCCACAACTTTGCCCCCGAGGGAATTACGGACCTCCGACTTGGCTTAAAAACCTTCCTTGAAACAACATAAATAAGTCCTGATAATTTCAGCTCGATCAATTGGGCGGTTTTGAAGAGATGGGTACACAGGCTGACAGGTAAACAGACAAACATTTACATTTATATGCATAGATATACAGTCAGTATTTATAATATACATTATGATATATATATATATATACATGAAAAAACGGTCAAAATGGGAAAATGGTACCAATCGTTTTCTTTTTTCATGAAATGGATAATTTTCAGTCTCCACATCCCAAACCCTTTTGTGAGGTCAATTTTAATAACCCTTTTGCAAGTAAACTGGGTAAAAATACTAACTTCTAACTTGGCGATATAAAATTAATTTACTTATATAATTTTCTTTTTTTTTCCTTCAGGAAGTATTTGAAATGAACTTTTAAAGTACCTATAATTTAGAAAAATAAGAAAATAAAAATGGATGCGTATCTAATTCAGAAAACAAAAATTTGTTTTCAAGGTTTGAATAGTTTTTTTTTCTCTATTCTGGCCCACGAAAAGAAATTACTTAGCTTACAAATATATTAAATAAATTAGGAATTTATTTCATCGGAGCCAAGTTGCAATTAATGATTTCGGAGTACCTACGAATTTTGTTTGCATTCGTATTTTTTTATTACAGTATTCGAGTATAGGATATTATTTTGGAAAATGGTCTCGATGCCAAATTATGTTGTTTAACTTAAAAGCACCGTAAGTTTAGAAATGGAATCAAATTTATAAGAAAAATACATTTCTTAATTTATGCTCGTTTTGAAAGTATATAATTTGACATGTAATTTTGAACCAAAACCATCTATCAATACCTACCTTATTTTCACGTAAATTACTTCAAGTTTTAAAGAAAACCACCCATCATGCAGCATTATTAGGCAGTTAAATTAAATGTGCAAAATACTGACTAGATTGAAACAGAATTGCGTATTCATGAGAAAAGAAAATAATTTATTTTCCCTGTTTCATTAGGCAGTATAGGTATTCAAAAAACTGAAAATATTAAAGCACATTCTGCCAATACTTGCCATTAATTTCAATTGGATGAAGTTATTTTGTTGGTTCAAATCCTCAATACTGCAATAAATGATCGATATAATGATAAAGCTGGTAGCCAGGCCAAATAGTTCAATCTAAACGCATATTACTAAATAATATACATTGCACATAAGTGACTGTTGTATGCTGACAATATAGTGAATGTGGGGGAAACGGAGAAAGAGAAACCAATAACCTTATATAGATATGAGGAAAAGTGTGAGAAAAATAATGAAGGCGGGAGAAACAGAATTAAAGGAGAGTTTTGAAATTGCCCACTTTCATCACGTCATGCGTGGCTCGAAAATACAGAATTTTCGTACACATGTTGCAAAAAAAAACAAAAAAAAAAAAAACGATTTTCTCGTTTAAGGAGAATCGGCGTTTTCGAAAACTAAGCTCTTTGCAGCGCTTTTAGAGTTTTCTTCTCTTGTCCGCTGTATCTTTTCTAAATTATTACGTTTTAGGTTGTGATTAGCAGCGGCGAATGATCGTTATTTTGATGAACCAACCCCCCCGGCCCCCTCCCCCCCAAAAAAAAAGTCCTTCGAGAAAAGCGTGTAAAAGAAAATTCTCAAATGTGGCGCGCTTAAAGGCAAAGGGAGAGGAATGAGGAAAGTTGTTCATAATTTGTTGGTCGGCGAGAAAAGCAGAGAGAAATACGAAGAAATAAAAGACGAAAAGTGGGCGGAGTCAAATCGACACCGCGTGAACGTTTACTGCATTCTAAAAAGAATGAGAAAAAAATACGAAAACCTGTCCTGCAGTTCTGATACGAACGTCGTTGTTATCTGTTGTGTCGTACTGGTCGTTACATTATCTCTCATCATTACGTCATCTCGTTAATCATATTCTTTATGAGTTATTCAAAAAAGAAATTTATATTTCCATGCGGACGTGATTCGATAGTTTTCAAGATATCCGATCGTGTAAAAAAATTATCAATTGTAAGAAAATTTTTGAATAATAAAAATAATATTTAGTATTTTATTTTATTTGATTTTCGTTTTCGTTTTTTATCAGTGTTTTGGTTTTTAATTATTTTGTTTTATTTTCAACATTAAAAACATAAAAATTTTCTGTTTTCATTGGTTTTTTAATTAATTTATTTTTTTAAATTCGTTTTTGTTTCTCTTTTTCGCGGTTAAAAAGTCGTATTTAAAATGAATGTAAATAATGAACGTGCGACACGTGTTTTTCGACTTGCTTGCAGTTTCGTTATTTAATTTTAAAATGCACTCTCAAGTTCATCGGTGGCGTAATGAAAAAGTTGTTCATCAAATCGGCCGGTTCATCACCGCACTGAAGCAGTGAAGAGGCCATTTTATAATATTGAAAAAGAGTCTGTCAACACACACTGCTCGTTGGATTCAGGTTATTCTCGATTTTTTCGACATGTCAAGACGGAAACAAAGTAATCCGAAACCTTTAAAATGTAAGTTTTTGGTGCTTCTTTTCTGATTTGGTTTCTTACAACTGGTTAACCTTCTCCAGAAGAATATTTGAGTAAAAATAGACAAATTTAATGTTTACCTATACACGTCAGAAATGAGATTCGTGATCTTAGTCGAATGTAAAAATTTTTGTATTTTTCAGTAACAGGCTGTTCGATACGGAAAAGAGCCAGATCTAATTCTCTGAAAAGACTGTCTGATTTTCCAGGATAAAAGTAAAAAAAAAAAAAAACAAAACTACAAAGTTTGTCTCTCTAGGTTTCTAATTTTCTGACTCGACTCGGTGAATTCTGATGAATTGTTATCATCTAAAGATGTGATCGTATTTGCATCGCATTACCGGTATGCCTTATCATTTATTTCGTATGAAAAAAGTTCTTTAAATTGTTTTATTTGAAGTGTCGACATTTTAAGTTTTTCCTCTTTAAAGAATCAACATAAAATCGAATCCGCAGCGTTGAATTGAAAATACCTAAACTTTTAGCAGAACTTATTCAGAACCAAAACTTCTAAGTTCTGCACTTGTTTACCTTATCAAATATACCTAATGTCGCAAACAATTCGCTAAAATTGGTTGTTTGTAATTAAAAACATTTTGGTAACGAGGGCGTATAAATATAGGAAAGGTCCTAACGGTCTGGACTTCCCTTATCACAGAAAAAAAAGCTTGACCTCTAAAAATTGTGTATTTCTGTCTGTTTTGATGATATTTTGTTGGGAGGGAGGAGGTATTAGAAGTGAGCACTGAGAATAGGTGGACCTCCCTCTTATAAGAAGGATCTAGAAACGCCATTGGCCCGTAATATTCGACGTTGAAATAAATTATCAATCGGGAATTAATTGAAAGTGAAATTAGATTTATTTTTTTAAGGGGGAGCGGACAGTGAAGCTGAGAGTATTATATAAAAATTGATGGGTAATTGAAAGACATTTTAGAAGTTATTTCTGGCGTTGGATGGGCCACAGAATTATCACAGAAGATGTTTAACATGCATTGAAATGGACGGTAATAAACCAAATTTGAACGGTGTGCCCGTGTCCCTATGATTGGAAAAAAGGGGCCTATAGGCCCTCCTAGAAATTTAGTTTGTTGCCTCATCTTCTGCTGCCGACAATCTAAAGCTATTTACTTTTCCATTAGTATTACATCATCATTCGTGTAACGTTTGCCTTTCTAAATGGATAGAGAAGGCAAAAAAAAATCTTCTTGATTTTGTCATGTTTAAAAAAAAAGATTCCAGCTTCAGTTCCCATATTTTTATGGCTAATAAATTACCTGCACTTGAGCCCGATGAAGAAGAGGAGTGGTTCGAAAGGTCACGTGTGTATCTAATATTAATTATGGTAAATTAAGGTGAAGTTGGTAAGACAAAACGTTTTTATCGTTGTTGAAAACGTGGTATTTGTTCAGTCAAAAATATGATTTGTTTATTGATTTTGTGAATTTTCGTCTAAATATCCTCCTTTTTTGTTTGAGCTTTTTGCTCCACCATCGGAATTTCAAGATGTCTGTATCTCTATATAATTATACAGAAATAATTATCAAAAGAATGCGCACAACAAACAAGTCAAAAATGAACTGGGTGCTATAACTTTTTATAAATCCAAACAATTATGCGATAACGAATGATTCGTCTTTCAAGTTTAGGCCATTTAGGTCGCTGCCTTTTTACGTTCAGCTTTGTCGCAATATTCATTTCGGAAAAATCCAATTAGTCATTATTTTCCTTTAAAAACAGTCTGTTCCTAGGCTGGGAATTTTGGGTTGAATGTTGTTTTCTTCTCTGCATCTATCGTATTTCCTGGACAACTTCGACTTCTACTCGACTCGTTTCGATACATTGTTCATTGAAAGAGAAACTCGGGTTAAGTACGCTTTTGGTCCATTCCTTCGAATTTTCGCCTCAAATTTCCCATACTAAGTTTTTTAAACCTCAAATTCTATATCGTTAATTTTTACCGTAATGGCTTTTGAAAATTTTTCGATGAACATTAAGATTTTCTGATTGAAGGGAATAATAAATCAATTTTTATGTCATGCCGTGGCATTGCATTAGGTTTTCGTTTTTCAAAATTGGTTTTACGTGTCTTGTCTTGTCTTGTCAAGCAGAGAGCAGTAAAAGTCTAAGTAGCAATCACTGCTACAGTAAATTAAGTCAATTTTTCACACAAAATAAATCGGGGTAGTATAACAGCTGAGGATATAGACATGTAGTCGGTACAATTGAATACCAAATTAAGTCCGAGTGATTCTTGTAATGAATTGCTTTTTTTATAGTTCAGGCTACTTAAACGAAGGTTTTTTTTTGGTAGCTAAACTCTTTTGGATGATGTATTATTCTGATGGTGAACATTGAATTTGAGCTAAGAACCAGAAAACCATTACCTACCATAGAAATACAGTGTCCTAACCAAAATTGACATTGAATAAAAAAAAAAGCTCGAGTTCCGCTGGGGTCATATTCACAAAGGATTGATGTGTAAACGTATTAATGTAGTTGTGAGCATGCATATTGCGCACACACACAACCACACACCTACACACAAATGAGAGTTACAATTGTAAGAGTTACGAGTAATGCAAATATGACAATCGTAATTCTCGTTTAGCCCCTACCATAGACTGAGCACTAAGATGTTTACACACGAGAAAAAGTCCTCCATTGATGCAAGTTATTGTGATATGATCATTTCGAAGAAATAACTAGAATCTTGTATTTTATTCCTGCAAAAGTAATGTCGTAGAATGTAGAAACTGTAGATTCAGTCTCCGATGCATAAAAATTTCCAGGACTTATGATCTAATGGACATTTTCATTCAACCAGGCCTATCTTGGAATATTCGAGTTTTGCAGACTGCTGATTTTTTTCGATTTCAGTCGACTGAACGGTTATTTTTATGGAAGAGAAGCTGTAACAGACCTTACGCAATAAACTCAGGTACAGAATACTCGAAAAGGTCCATTTCAATTACAGAATGTAGGATTTGATAATTTTTTATGAGGCTGCCAAAGGGCAAAAAAACCTTTTTAGCAATAAACTCTGGCCAATTTCGCTGAGCCAGCACCCGTTAGATTTGCCACTAAATCGTAGTCTACGTCTTTGCTTCAAGTTTTAGGTAAAATGTGCGATATAATGTCACTGATTATGCGATTTCTGCGTGAACTTTTCCACCAACCCGATTTAACGAGCAATTAGAATGTGGTTACGATTTACAATTGATTGCTTTTGTTGGTAACTATTCACGTTTAGGTTGGAACGTTGGTTACACCGAGCAGGTGTAGCATTATCCTCAATATTTAGTAATATTGTACGCCATCATCTTATTTGTCGTCGTGTCTCGTATACTTACGGTCAACGAATGCATTTATTACCGGTCGACTGAATCGGTGTTCAGATCTCTCTTCCACACATCCTTCACCGATGTAATTAACACAAAATCAATAATTTTTCATTCAACGATCGTAGGTTCACAGCTACTACAAACGTTTAGTGTCGGTTAGAATTGTGGAATTACTGTTTTTATTTGATTTTGCACCACGTAACTGACGGTTGACTATTTGTGTGTTTTTATAATGTTTTACCGAATCAATTTTATGGATTTTCGAATGTCCATGGATAATTTTTTGTACATTTTCGCTGTTAAACTCGACGTGTTACAGACTACCGCGGCTATTTATCGCCAACATCGAGGAATTCTCCGTTCTTGATACTAATCATCGACGAAAAATTCGTCGATAAAAATAATCATTCGTGAATCGAACCTTGTTACAGGTAAAAACTGAAAATCGAAACATTATTTTTTCGGTTCTCATTGTGTTGATGACGTCGTGCTTCAGATATCACGTGTTTTTTCTCCTTAGCATTTTTACTGCTTCACCTTTGAATCATATTGCTGCATCGATTTGAGATTCAAATCTGAAATTCTTAAAATTCGTAACACCCGAGCATACGTCTCTATATATACTTCGACTTCTAAATATTATTTTAATTAGTCACAGATTTTCATGTTTTATTTCAAATAAAAATTTTTCTTGCACGGTAATTGAGTCGTTTCTATGTGAAGCCAACATGCGAAGATCGTAACACTTTTCGGTTCTTTTAAAATATTATTGACTTTCACCTTTAGTTTGAGTAAGATATGAGGCTTTGTACGCTAATTGTGGGGTGAATTAATTTGCGTGAATATCTTTATGTTTTTCCGCTGGACATTATTTTATGCCATTTTTGAGGATTTTGTATACTTTTGTTGATTGCATTATCCTCTTCCGTATGGTAATGGCTCTGGGATGGGTCACCAGTTTTTCAGAATTTAGATACTTTTTGTTATGCTGAAGACGGGTATCCAATTGTTTTTTGTTTTCTTCCTTCAAAAAATAAGGTTGATCCTCGCTGCTTATAGACTAGGACTGTTCGGATGTGGGGGACGTCTCACCCACTGGGTCGTTTTTAGCATGCAAAACGGTGCCAATTTTTGACCTTTTTTTGTCTTTTTTCTCGTTAATTTTTCCGAAAATCGGAAGTTGGTAATTTTGTTATAAAATTTTGTTTCTAAATGGAGAATTTCTCACATCCTGATTAAAACTGCTCCGAAGAGCCATCGCCTGGTTAGGTGACGAGGGTTTTCATCCGGAAAATTGGGGAGGATGAATTCAAGCGCTCCTGAAATTCTGAATAGACACCGCTTCGGTTATACCATTTTCCACAAACTAGCTTTCACATATTTTTAAGAGAATTTTATTCAGCATTGTGCAAATAATCTAGTGCCTTAACAACATTAGCTAAGTTTTTAGAAATATCGCATTTGGTTAATTCTTTCGTAAATTGAGGCTCGGTCGATAAAACAGACTGGGTGTAGCTGTGTTCTCCTCCGCGGATTTGTCTTGCTCATTCACTCACAGCCACACTGGAAGACGGAGGAGGGTTTAAGTTTTTGAAAAACGCATCTTGAATCTAAATTTTACTTATATCGTTCATCAGTGACCTTGTAAGTCTCACCCAGCTTGTCACCTAATTCTATTAAAACATAATGAAATATATCCTATGTCACTTGAAAAATTACGCGTTGTAAGTTACCTAGTAAAAGTTTCATTTTAATCAAGTGTGTGGTTTTTCGGTGAAAACGTTATAGAAAAACTTTTCGTAAGCCATACCATTTGAGGACATCTTCTCTCTTCTTCTTTTAAAATTTTCAAAACATCAAATCGTTCGTCTTACCTTCAGAAATAATGTCCACCACTGTACTGGCTACATTTTGTTTTATCTTCTTCTAAATTCGATGTTTATGCCTATCTATATTTGGCTGTTATAGTCATCAACTTCTCGACTTTGCTCCTTTCTCCATTAGCTCGTTTTATAGTTTGATAATTCACCTTCACGTTGATCTTATCGTCAAAGGGTATATCGTCACCTTTGCCGGGATAGTATTATTTTATTTGACACAATAATTTTAATAAATGAAAAAAACAAAAAAAAAAAAAACAAAACAAAAACGAAAGGAAATTACAATTACAACAGAAAAAACAACAAAAACAATGTAAATAAAAAATGTGGGAGCGATAGTGTGAAAGGGAGACAACGACGTGAAAAGAAAAACATTAAACAAAAAAAAAAACAAAAAATTTCATAGCTGATGGGTTTGAACTCGAAACCCTCATCGTGTTGTATTTCATAGACCTCAACGAATGTTATCATCAACTTTGATAAGCTCCGGTTATAATGCAGTTAAGCCCGAAAGTAATCTTCTTGATTGTTTTTCCTGTGGTTGGTATCTTTTTACTTTTTTTTCTCTCTTTCTTTTAATTTTTTTTTTTTTTTTAGGTTGAGTTTTACGTGAGCATGTACTTGACGATAAACACGTTTAAATTTATTCTAAAATAAAAATAAAAAAGAGCAGAACAGAGAGAGAGAGAGAGAGAAAAAAGAGGAAGGTTTGATTAGACTTAATCGGGGTGTTCAAGTGATTCGCATTTAAAAATGAAAAAAAACACAAAACAAAAGAAAAAAACACGAAAATAACGAGTCTGTCGGGTGTGATATCTAATGTCGATAACCGAATTTGGTGTATCGAGGCGAAAAAGAGAGTTTAGCCTGTCTTCGTGCTGTACACATTTGCATTATGTGGTTTCACCAGATTATATGAGGTTGCAGAAGGGTAGGGGGTCTAACGAGGAGGAGAACGAGGGGTCAGGTAATGGATATTGACGTAATCGTGTCTGGCTTTTCGCTTTATTTTTTCTTATTTTTTTCTTCATTTCCTTACCATAAAGGCTTTGCAATTGGCCAAAATGAACGCAAGAGGAAAAAATTCAGAAAGTAAGTTTACAACAGTCAATATATGAATCATCTTGAAGTTAACTGTATTGGTGAACTTTTTTTTTTTTTTTTTTAATTTCTCCTTCTGATGTCGACTAATGGATCGATTCTTGGATGTTATCGATAATTCCATCTATCGCATTCGTAAATCGTGATGTTAGTTTGCTGAAAAATGAGGCAGAAAATGTGTAGCAAAAAGCGATAGTGAACACATATTTGGTAGGTATATCGATAATGGATCATGTGAAAAGCTGTTGTTAGTTGAATATGATCCAATTGTTTCGTCTGGCAATGATACATCCTTTTCCTGGATGATGACGACCAATTTTTTTGAAACATTAATTGATTGTCGTAGTGATTTAGTTGATCAAAATAATCTAATCAGTCCATCGAGAGAAGAAATGAATTCGAGAGTTTCTGTTTCAGGTATACTTTCTTTGTGAGGAATGTCAACTAAATATATTTTCACAGAAACTGATGAGTCAAAATATTCTGAATAAGTATTTAGACGAAAAAACCTTTAAAATTTCAAACTTTAGAATCGGCTTAGCCTTAACTTATTACTGATTTTTCGAAATCGAAAGGCCTCAGAGACCAGCCAAATGAAGATTTTAAAAGATTAGAGTTAAAATACCTGTGAGAATGGAGACGATACATCTTGATAAATTATTCTGGTGTTCGGCGGAAGATTAGTTCGTATAGAAGACATCTTTTTCAAAAATTTCAGCAGGTATTATGTTTTGGTTTTTCGAATTACAAAAATTTGTTACTGTGATTTGGCTGCACTGATTGACTGCAACATTACATATGTATGGTTGTAGATAATATTAAACATTCATGGAGAAAATTTAAATAGTTTCTCTACCTTAAAAATTTGTAATATATATTTTAATTTATTCCACCTCAAAAAAAAAAAAAAATTATATAGAGAAAAAACCTGAAAATTTCTACTCCTTTAGAGACTTTGTTTCATTTTCTTCTATTTTGTTTTTTTCTCCAAAATAGACGCTTTTTGACCTCGAAAAACTTGGACATAATTAAATTTTCATTATAGTTATCCTTTTAACAAAATTCCTATTATTAGCCCATATTCGTATCATGCTATGGTTTTTTCTCAAAACGACCAAAAAAATTAAATTTTTAGTTTTAAAATTTTTCTAACATTGACACACTTTGTGGTAAGAGACGAATATTGTCCCCAAAAATTTATTTGAAATTTGTATCTGTTGGACTGAAATCTGTAATCGAAATTTTTTTATTATAAATAACGTTTGGTTTTCGAATTACGTTCGTTAAAACTTCGTGAAAACTGCTGCAGAAGAATGAGAATTTTCTGCGTATGTGGCTAGGATAATTTTCTTCCGAATCTGTATCAGTAATATTCCAGATATTTTGAACGATTTTGGCGAAAACTGTGACGCTGATGGCAGGGAAATATTTGTTTGAAAAATATTAGTCAGGCAGATGGCTACAATTCTCCTTAATCATTAATCAGATTTATCTTCGTATCGAATTGAGGATATCATAATGATTAGTTTTCATGTTTTATAAAAAACATTAATCGTTCATCGTGAAACATTTTAGTTTAAAATTATTTTTATAAGCTTTTATTCTACTCATTACTGCGATTTTAAAATATACCAATACTGCAGCCAAACTTCTGTAACAAAATAAAATTCATTTCGCATGAAGCTAAAGCCAAAAAATAAATAAAATTAAAAGCTTATTGTGGGGATGTGAACATATATACGCACACACCCACTAGTATGGTGGTGGCATGGCCGTGCGGATATCGTCACTACTTTTAAACTTGTAGGTTGTTGGTTTGATCCCTAGTCCAGACAGACCGACAAAATGGTGACTTTGATGAAAAAAAAATTCGTAACTGCACTCCTCTTCTTGTTCACAAACCCCCCTCTGCAGAGAGGCGTAGAAGCCATGATGGTGTAAGCCTGTGTGGTTTGGCTGGTTTCCCACATGATCAGCAGCTTAACTCTGCCCTCTACTGTGTTGTCATGCTGCATTGTGGCTACAGCACTGGGGTGGAGTGGTTGTGGGCACGTGAACATACATACACACACACATAGTAGTGTCTGTCAGTGGTGGCATGGCTGTGCGGATATTATCACTGCTTTTAAACTTGTAGGTCGCTGGTTTAATCCCCAGTCCAGGCCAACGTGCACTTATCTTTTAAAAATTTATTTGTTCTTAGAAAGTAAAATGCCCCAAATAATGTGGAAATTGCTCAAATCCTGTTTCAGTCTTCAGTTTTTTACATGAAATTTTCAATAAAAAACTTGTAAAAATATGATTTTGAATAGAAAAATGACGAAAAAATAGGCTAAAAATTTTCAAGATTTTCATCTAGAATTTCCAACGAAAATTACAAGATCTAGTGTTGATTTTTACAAAATAATAAGTCCTACCTACATAAATTCTTATGTAATATATTGTTCTTTTTTATATTTTCCAAGCAAATTTGATGTGATTTGCATAATATAAGGTGGATTAACAATATATTATGGTTACAAGTAGGTAAGTAACTATAGCTTGATTCACACTTGGCTAGTTTTCAAGCTACTAGCCAGCTACTTGGGGCACTATTCTGTTAACAGTTGAAGTCACTCAATTTTAGTCATTTAAAGTGAACTTTAATTTGTCAGATAGTCGTGTAAGAATCTTATTAGACACTCATATGGCAAACTGCCAAATTTAAGTTGATTTTTAATGGTTGAAACGGCATAGTGAATTTAACTGTTGACAGAATGGTACCCAAATAGCCTGGCTAGTAGCATAAAAACTGACTAAGTGTGAACCAGGCTTATGAGTAGAAATGTTAAAAAAACAAATCACTTAATGGGTTCTTCGTTTGAGAATTTTGAATTTCTTATTATTTATGATTTGAAATAATATGATTGAAGCTGATATTTGATTGTTGTAGCTGAAAAAAAAAGTGTTTTGAATTGAAAAATAAAAAAATTTTACTTAATGAAGTGGGAAGAAGTGAATCCTTCTTAATTTCTCCTTAAATCAGTTCTTATGAGAATGAAAGAGGAGAGAGGCTTTATCGTTGCACGAATTTATTATTATTATACCATCCGCTGTCTGAAAAATTCAGATAATACTTATGGAGGGGGAAAAATGCTGCTTTTGATTCACCTATTTCTTTATGAGCTTCCACTTTGTACCTGTTTGCATTTCCAAAGAATTGTAACATAGGTATCTAATTCGAGATCATTGTAAAAATTATCGCCTCTGTATTGAATTAGTTCGTCTCCCCTCATCTTCATACGTGTCTGTCAATTACAACCCATCTCAACGCCAACGTCATTCATAGTCCAACACATTAATAGGTAACCTACCTACCTACTATCAAAATCCGAAGAACGAAAAAGAAAAATCCTATACCTCCCAAAGGTCTGTAAATTGCCATTTAACGAATTATCGATTGGTAACATTCAAACTTATTCTCCCCCCTTATCCTTCGTTGTCTTTTTTTTTTCTGTTTTAGGTGTCATTTTCTTCAACTAATAAAATCTGATCGCGATTTACTCGATCTTGCATAGACGTGCGGAGGATGAAGAGGGTCGAAAACATGTAACAAAAAGAAGACGAAGGGTAGGAGATGAATAAAAAGAAAATAAGACAACGAAAAAAAAAACAAAAAGCGAAAAAGAAAGGGGTTGATGAAAATCGTCGTCGTAGGGGTACGATAGTATTAAAACGCTGGGGAACGTTTTTGATGAATGCTCTCGGTCGTTTATCTGATAAAACGAGACGTTGATGCCTGTTGGTTTTTGGTGTTATCGGTAAACTGTTCTCATTATATGAATATGTGCGTGCGCGTGTGTGTGTGTGTGTTGGTATGTGTGTACATGTGCCTTGTTGTATATCTTCTATCTTCATGTGCCGTCTGTAGGTCTGAACATAGGGTGGCCATTTCAAAGGTAGGTATCTACAATAAGCTTCTTAGAATGGGAAACGTAGATAGTCAATTTTGATATTACGAAATGTGTCACACAAAAATAACTGATAAGAAGAGTGAAAGAGAAAGAGAGAAACAGTAAAAAAAAAATCAGAAAGGAGAAATCGTAATCGTAATCGCTTCGTTGTTTAATAACGTTTTGTGCGCTCTCCGTGTTTTTCTTTGATGGTGACTGACGATAACAATTTAGGTGTATGTATATGTACAGTGTTCTTATCAGTTAGTTCGTAATATATAAATGTGGTGTGTGTGTGTGTGTGTGTGTGTGTATGTATGTGTTTGTATTTGTCGCACCAAGTTTATTCTTTTGCCTCATTTTCCAAACCCTCAGCCTCCCCTTTGCTCAAAACCATGTAAATTTTTCTCATATTTGAGGTTTTCCACCATACTCGTTCGCTATACTTCTCCTCCCCACCAGTTTATTTTCTTTGTCAAAATTTCGTGAATTAATTTTAGGCATTTATATACTTCATGGTCTGTAAGAGGTAGGCTCTATTGTTAGTACGGAGTATGTAAAATTAAACGTGTGAATGCTCTTTTAAATTTTGTTAACTCGAAAACACTTCCATCCAATCAGAAATTCCTGTCATTCTCATGTATAAAGGAATCCAGAACTGGCATAGTGTTAAGGCATTATTGGTTTAGGTACTTGAAAAAAATATCCTATATGTACGTACATACATGGTGTCAGTTTGACAGTGTTTCTTGCTATGGAATCACTTATACATTAGTGTATAAAATGTTTCATAACATACTGTTTGAAGGGGATATTTGAAAAAATAGCCTTATGAATCGACAAACCTATGATTGGATGTTTATGAGTTCAGAATAAAACGATTTTTTGAAAACTACGCTTTTATAATTACTGAAAAAAAAAATATATTACAAAAAATTACAAAAAATTCCCATCCCTAATGGGATTTGATGATGTTTTTAGGCTTAGTATGTCAGTAGAAGATGCATTGTTTAGTTGGATAGAAAATGCAACTTATTAACTTGAGACAACTGTTATATTCCTTGTCATAAGGCTTCAAGGGCCTACTCAAAGGGAAGCTTGAGAGGTTGAAGCCCCCTAGATTCCGAAAAAAGAAAAAAACTATTATACAATTCACAAGGACATATGTAGTTTGAATTATATTCTAATTTTCTGTGTTTATCAACACCAGTAGTTCATCCTTGATTGTGCCTTTGGGGGATAATTTTTTCACCCGCCAAATTTTGATTATTCAATCTTTTTGAAAATTTTTCATGCTATTAAAGATAATTGTTTCATTCTAATGTTTTCTTTGCTTTTTTTTTTCAAATCTGAGGGATGATGTGTTCTCCCTGGGATACGCTCCTGACAAACACCGCTTCAGTACGACTGAGAGAGAAGGTGACTCGTACTGACAGGAGAGAAGGGCGGGGATGAGAATCAAAAGAATGCATAAATTTGATTTTTGCATAAATCCTTCTCAATCTTCCCCAAAGAAAACTGCGGAGTACTCGTCTGAAGGGCCCAAATCGAAAATGTGTTTTGGTGAAAATAAAAGTTCAATTAATTATCGTCTGGCAGGGCAGCGACAGACTGAGCCGACTGGCTTACTCGGAGAAGCACCTCTTTAGAAAAGAGAAGAATAATTTGTTTTGAATGAGGTACCTAACGTTAGGCATAATGATATCGGCTGCGAAATATTGTAATCGGCAACAACATTTAGCAGAATTATACCTACATTAAGACTAACTTTTGTTTTGTTTTGTTTTGTTTGGCAATGAATAGTAAAACACGAAATCTTGACGAGGAAGCGCAATCCTCTCAGCTCATCTTCTGGCTACGTCATTTGCTTTGAGATTGCATACAGTGTCACTGTACGAATCATTTGACTTGTAGGAGATGTGTTCATATTTTTTTTAGATTGCGCTTACTGAATACCACAGATAGGCTATGCCGTATGCAGTTTTTCCCCGCAGTCCATGGGTTTATTTGAATTCGCCATCCTCGGTCGTACGTCAGCGCTCGTCCAAAATTGGATGATGTCGAGGGCGATAAACACGCCGTGACGTTCAGATAAAACTCCAATTAGTGTTTGCACATCCGCCGTTTGGCCGCTACATAACTTCGACGGACCGCGAACAGAATTCACAATCACCTTGCCACCGCCGCCGCCGCCGCCGCCGCCGCCAAGCAGAAATTGAACTCTGATCTCCGTACAAGATAAGCATCGCGTCAGATACCTACGACCGATAAGAAATTTGTAAATCCGTTGAGCGATTAAATATTTTAGCATAATTGTAGGGTTTCAACGAGAGAATTGGACAGCGAAAGATAGCTCTACAGCATACACACGAGTGTAGGTTGGTATGTACCTGGGGTAGGCTACCTACTGTATAAAACCTGTCGGCAAGAATTATCTAAAAAATACCCAGAATACCGTCATGTAAATGTCTGCGCTCCTGTCGTACCTATGCACTGCGTACTATGGACGAAAAGATCAACCTTAGCCATCACGAAGAATTGTTCGAATTTGACTTTTATAAAAATAATAGTGAATAACGATATTTTACTCTCTGACATAAGTGGTTTGGACATTTCATTCGTTATTTTTTGACTGGAAATCTAAAAAAAAACCAAAAAAAAAACGTATTAACGCTTTTCTTTAAAAACCTCGTAAGCCGGACTTTTCCAGATTTTCAGATTTAAGAGGTTTTTTAGGTAAAAAAAAAAAAATGAACAAATTGAATTCTGAGAACCTCTTAAGTCTGTCATCATTATTAGCCCTCCTAGAGGCAAATTAAAAAACACAAAAGTCCGACTTACGAGGTATTTAAGGAAAAATTCATATAAGCTGCCTACTTACGAGGTTTTTAAATTAAAAACCACGCAAGTCGGTACTTGAACTGAAATAGTTGAGTCTAAAATTTAACTTCCAACTTCTTTAGAAACATAATATTATTAGGCACTGACTTAATTATGGTGGAATTTTTTGAGATGAGATTATTCTTAAAGAGTAATTAGTATCTACAAATGGTTTGACGCCTGGAATATGGGAAAGGGGATGATGCTCTTACAAATGAGGGTGAAAATACTCACCTGTCATGCATTGTGCTACCACTAGAAAGGATTCAGTTGTGGATCCAGAGCGTCATTTGTTGGGAGGGAAAATGAGAAAAACTTTTGTAGTTTTGAGTTTTTTTCGAACAGTTTTTATCTGAATTCTGTGCGATTCTGTGCTTATACTTTCATGTCCCTTAAATTTTTTTCGTTTGTTTCTTTTTTCTACACGTTGAAGGAGGGATTTCCCCATTCCCCCTTGATTTGCCACAGAGAGTGTTCAAATGTTCTAGATGGTGACTAATTCAATTTTTTCAGTCATTAAGTATAATAATAATAATGATCACAAAATTTGGAACATAATTTTTACTGTATATATTTGTTTCGTAAATGATAGGAGTCAAGATACCTACAGGGTGGTAAAGAAGAATATTTTGTTTCTACAAAATCATAATACTCTGTATTGCTTTCTGACAAAGGTATAGGTAGATTGCTGGATCGCAAGAGAGAGATCCATATCTTTTCGATTGTACTGTCCATCTCCCGCCACCAAAACCACCACCACCACAACCACAAATACACTATTTTTTATGTCCAGTCGTTTTTCGAAACTGCGAAGAGTGTCGAAACCCTCTGAAACCATCTCGTTATTTACTCAATTTTTTCCTAATTATTAAGAATCTATGCATGAACATAAACATGGAGATTGAGAAATAAACCATTATACTGGAATTTTCTATCAGTATGTAGTCTCATAGTCTACAAAATCACGATTCATGCCTGTATGTGGGTACATACAATATCGTTTCTAACAATGAAAATTAATTATTAGAATTTTGAAAAAAATACGCGGCCTTACCACCTTGTATTTCAGCTCCTATTTTACTGATAAAAAAACGAATAGAAACTTGTTTGTTTTAAATTTTATTTGAATTATGTTTATTTCGATGATTTTTATTTTAGGATCACTATTAGATTAGTTATCGTGGAAAATTGAAAAAACTAATATTAGTCGTACGTTTGAGCACCCCTCTCACCTGTTGAAGTTCAGGGTATGGAAGTTGAGAACTTTTATTACTTTGTATGGAGACTACCTTTAACATATAATTTTGCAAGTGTAAAACCATTTGTAGATATTAGTTCCTTTGCTGCCTAATTTTTGAACCTCATTTGAATTGGGTAATATGTATTTATAATCTAGGATAACATAGCCTATATATGTTCGTAGGATTGTTTTGAGAACCCAGCTTAAGGATATTATGTTCATTAACTGAAAACGAAAAACACGCCGATTATCTAAAGTTCACGTATCATAAATTATCTGGCATATCCGGTGCGAATCATAATATGATGGTGTAGGGAGTTGGGAATTTTTATTTTGCACGAGTTGCCTAAACACCGCATAAATATTGAAGTAGACCAATGATTCACAAATCCCATTCTATTAACGACTGACCAAACTACAGTAAAACTGTAACAGTTCATTTAGTTCTTCCGATCGAACCGAATGATCGTGATTGAGATCAACTCGTGTCTTGTATATAGGCACCTACGTATAATTCTGAACGGTCTGAAAATGGAGAGAGCAAATTATTTAGAGCGAAAACGTATTTTAAGAGTTGTTCTTTTTTTATTTATTTTTTCTTCGTTCTTTTCAATGTCTGTTCTTTAAAAGTAAACTATTCGCGAGTCATCCATTACCAGCCGGTTCGAATGTATTTGGGATGGTTGGTAAATTGGCAATCCCGGCATAGTGCGAAGTATTGGAACCACTTAAGTACCAATTTTCGAAATAAACACAATATGAGTTACTGGATTTGCATAAATTCAAAAGGGACTCGTATTTTTTACGCCTCATGCGCCAATACCGATCAAGTAACAAATTCGTTCGAATCTTCTTTCCTCTACAAACAGTTCACGTGGTGGCAAAAACCTACCGACCTTTATTTGTTTCCGTAAGTCACTGTGCATTCAAAAATAGGGGAGCAACTACTTCAAGTAGTTTCCCACACAGTGTTCGTTTTTCTTTCTTCGCATCTCCAACGTGGTTGAATTCGTAAGAAAGAAACGAAAAACGAAAAACGAAAAACGATAAAATGGTGGAGAAAAAAAAACGAACGAAGATGAAAGATTCCGAATAATTAACGCACGATTCAAAGTCATCTAATTATTATTGTATATTAAAAATAATTTAGGTTTAATTTATTTCTTATCGTTCTTTGAACTAACTCGAATAATTCTGTGTTATGTAGTAGGAACATAATGTAGATATCAAAGTACAAAATCATTTTTTTGTTGTTGCCTTTTTCCTCACTCCTTTCCCCAGTAGCTTATATATACACCTTTTTTTTACCCCGAATTTCAAACATTTATGATGGAATTTTCCTTTCACGCTACATGCAGAGATTTTTAGTAAATTTGAACCTTCTAGTTTACCAATCTGATACGGTGAGAAGAGAAGAAGAAGATCGTTCTGAAAAGTGTGAGAGATATAGGCTGAGAAATCGAGATACAACAACGAGGTATTCATATTATAAGTACCTACCTAGGTACGAGTTTATATAATCTGTGTACTCATTTATACAAAAATTTTTATTTGTTATCTTCTCATCGTCGGATGATAACGACCATCATGATGAAATCTTGGAAGGTAAATCGGTTGTTCTATCCTTTTTTTCCTGTTTTCCATTTCTCAGAATTAAAATATTTGTTTGTACGTCACGCTGATCACTGTGTTAAGCGGAAGGGGAAATGTTGAAAATTTAATTTCTTATTTTTTTCGTAGATCCATTTCTGGAAGAACCATCGATTCAACAATCGAGTTACTTCCGTATCTCTCCATTACCTCTAAGAGAATTCATGTAGCAGGGCCTGGGCGAATAATTCGCTCAAATAACATTGATAACCGCATTGATCTGTCCGTTCGCTTTGGCGCAAAAACGAGAAATGAGTGCGGCGACCTTACCCTATTAAAGGGCACTATATTAAATATGATGATTTCGGATTTCTGTTTATTTTTATAGAAGCAATAAGCTGCATTAGCCGCCCTTGGGCAGAGTGTGAGATACGTTGAACTGTCAACAGATCAGATCCAGAACTACAACTATGGCTGCAATATTTAGAATTTAATTACAGCTCTCAGTTGTTTCGGGTTTTTAGTTCTCAGAACTGACACCGAAATAAAACCGGTGAGTGGAACTGAGAACTAACTTTCGAAAGAATAGGTGCAAAACCAAAACTTTAGGAACTCAATTAGTGCTGGGATGTACCAATCCAATTTCTTTACTCTGGAGAACTCTTCACTTTCATTCAAACATTCGTAATATATTATTTATTTTATTCTTACGGCTACACTGTCATTCCGCCTGACTGTATTCTATCCAAGCTTTGACTATATAGTCCTGGACCAGTAAAGTTCCATAAGACCAATGTACATTTTAATGTAAAGATGTGCCGGCGAAAAAGTAGGCAACCCTAACGTACCTGCTGCGTATTTTCGACGTTTTGTTTGAGTTCACCAATTTAGAATACATCTGATAAATACATTCCTTAAATTCATAAGGATAGTGTACATAAACATAAAGCAAAGAACGTCGGAAGGTACACTCCGGTTGCCTATTTAGCACCGGCATGTCTGAACAGAAATCATATTTCTTTACTGGTCTAGTAAAAATGTATAGTCAAAGTATCCAAGAAAAGATGGTTGTTGAGACAGAATGAAACCCATAAGAACTTCCCGAATTTTACATGTGTTTTGTGTTGCCACACATCTCAACGTTGTTATATAAAATAGGTACGTGAAAATTGAAGTAAAATAATTCAAAAGAAATTGAAATTTGGAAATGTTGTTTTAAGGGGCAACAACCATCTTTCGTTGGATGGACTAAAATTAATAACAATCCAACATTCGTTTGTTCTCCTACTCCCTCATCGACGTCATCTCATCCTATAAACTTTTAGTCATATTTTGTCAAACTGATTCCTCTGAAATACACTGCACTTCTTCAACTTGATTTATGTTAACCTGAAACCTACATATTTGCCACCTAAAAGCGGTGAAATTGACCACCTGGCCATCTCACTGCTGACTATTATTGGTGAATGTATTTTGTATTGGGCAAGGTATAGCAGTTCCCACACACTCGCCCCTTAAAGAGACTCAACACGAATTGAATAACATTAGATGCTGTGGGAGGTTGGGTGGAGCCAGAAATGCCTCTTATACCTATATAAAGGCTTACACTACCTATATGGGTTTTATTTCCACTATATAGGGCACCATCTATCAGTGACTCAAATTAGGAATGAGAGTTGTGAGTTCCACCATACACTACTAGGGTTTGTGCATGTCCAGCACAGGTCGAGGGTTACTAGATATATGTTTTGTCAGTTTGGGGAATTAAACCTGGGACCTATATATTCACCAGCTAAAGGTGGTGTACTTAACCAAACAGCCATCTCTCTGCCAACTATAACTGGCAAATGTATTTTGCATTGAGCAAGGTATGGCGGTTCTCACAATTTAGTTCAAATGAAATATTCATTATCGAGTATCAATATATTGTTTGAGGAAACTACAAAATGGATTAAGCTGAAATTTTCAAGGTACATTGTTTTTATATAGAAATGTGTAAGATTCATACAAGTTTGGTGCTTATTTGTATAGTAGTTTTTGAGAAAACTGGAAAAGAAAAAACTACTGAGGAAAATTTTGTGTTCACGATTTAAAAAAAATTACGACAGGGATAAGGCTGAAATTTTCACGAATGTTAGTCTTTGTATTATAGGACCAGGTTTAATTGAAGTTTATTGCCTGTTAGTTCAGTAGTTTCTGAGAAAACTGGAGAGTGAAAATTCTCAGAAAAGTGGTTTTTCTAGGGTTTTGAAGAAATTACGAAAGGGATTGGACTAAAATTTCCCAACAGATTTTTCATATGTACCTTGGCGTAATTCTGATAGAAGTTTAGTGCCTAATTAGTTCAGTAGTTTCTGAGAAAACTGAAAAAGAAAAAATTGTGGTAAAAGTGGTTTTTCCTAAATTTTAAGGAAACTACAAAAGGAACAAGGCTGAAATTTTCACGAAATGTAGTTCTTATGTTGGAGCAATTCTGATAGGAAATTGGTGCCTACTGATGCCGAATTTTCGGAGAAAAATGTAGAACAAAAAAAAATTTATTGAGAAAAACAAGTCGTCTATGTTGGTTGAAGTACTTATATTATTTTTCGTCATTACGGCGCAAGGGGTAACGAGCTTCTTTTTCACATTTCATTAATTTAGGTTATAGGTTTATGTTTTGAATTTTATTGTTGATGAAAAGTGGTAATAAACTGGGTTTCCTAGCGAAGTATTGCTGCGCAACAGTTTATTTCTTACATATTTTTGAAGAGTAGGCTCTTGGTATGTTTGATTTCGCCATAAATATTAGCGACAATCTTGTAAACTAGACAAAGACTAAAACAACCATTATCTTGGCCATAGTTTTGATTTTGCTCGTACGAATTAATGTTTTTTTTGTTCTTCTATGCAGCATCCCACTCACCTGTCTCAAAAAACTTCCATCTCTTCAAAAATCTGAATAGGCAGCTATTTCACCGAAATGGGTACGCGTAGTACAATAATGCGAAGTTTTTTCTCTTTCCGTTCATAGGCTATCTCTACTTTCAACTTAAATATTTTGAAGTTGAGAAAGTTAGCGCCACACTTGGTTTTTTTTCTCTTTCTCTCTCTCCCATCCACGTCTCCCACCTATTTTCTATACTCTGATATTGCAACAAACCGTATTCGTACATACAACGTTTTACGGTAGAAAACGCGACAACGAAACGCGTAATTCGTGAAAAAAAGGTCAGTGAAATCGAGCCTTTAATACTGGAGATCGTTATCGACGGGCGCACAAAAGCCTAGAAAGAGATAGAGAGTCGGATACGGCCGCACAGTGTATACGCACGCAGTATAAAACGTTTTTGAGGGAAAACAAGGCGAGATAAGGGCGGCGCACAGAGTGAGTACAACAGCCGCGCCCGCTGCGCTCTTATCAGTTTTTAGCCCGCAGCAAAAGCTTCGACCCCCCCGTCCCCCGTCGTACCCTGTCTGGCCCTATCGCGCGGCCACACGGCTACATATCAGCGTTATCTTTTTTTCGGGTAAAAAGCGTCGTACGAGCGAGAGTGCGGTGGATGGGAAGAAAAGGAGGGGCTGGACAGGGACAGGGACAGGGACACAGGGACAAAGACAGAGGTATTGAGAAAAAAAGAAGTTGGAGAGACAGAAAGAGAAGTCGATGAGCGAATGAAATAGACGATGAGAAGGGGGTGCGTGAGAGAGTGAGACAGAGACAGCGAGACGTTAGAAGAGTCCCGAGTAAGCTTTTACGACGAGGGTGGAAGGTGGTGGCGACTCGATAATAGGACGCGGAGTCGGAGAGATCGTAGTGAGACTTCCGAAAAAAATGAGGAAAAGAGAGAGAGAGAGAGAGATAGAGAGATAGAAAAAGAAAGCTCTTTATGTTATCGTATACAGTAACGTTTTAGACCAACAGTGGAATTTCTTTCACCCTTTCCTCCACTGTCCGCGCGCGTATGCTTTACCAACCCGATTCTGTTACCTCCTATCCCCTTGCCCCCTTTCTGTCCATATCTATATCTATCTTCCGCCGAAACCACCTTCGACCATTTTCCAAGTGTTCACTATTTTTTGACTTATCAACTTTACCATCCATTTCCTATTTACCACCTTCTTTTTTTCTCCCCTTTTCCTCTCGTAACTCCTTCGCAGCTGAGTACCCAGCTATAGTATAGAATAACTACGCAATGATTTTGTTTTTCTTCGCTGAAGGAATTCAATTTGCTTGTATGTGTGAATGTATGGTTCAGCTTTTTGTTGTTTTTTTTAGAATACTTGATACAGAGAAATAGAAAACGTAGGCCACTAGCTTTTATACAAGTTCCTGTACGACTTTTCGTCTTATTTTTGCAACTTGAACAGCGGTAATATTGAAATAATATCCCAGTATTCAGTAGCTTATGAAAGTAGTTGCAGTACCAGCATCAAGAGCATATATTATATCGAGAAAAGTGTTACATGTAGCAAACATATGAATGAAAATCAGTCCCTTTAATTCTTCACATCATCATTTAATGCTTTAAATCGTTAACATCCATATTCTATACAAGCACTGAGGAGCCATGTCACAGTCGCCATATTTTATAAGGCGTCTGAAATCAAATGACTCATAATGTCCGAATTTCATTTATGTTGGTATTTAAATGTTAATAATGTCATAATATCCTACAAGTAAGACACTATGCACCCAAAAGACTGATACCGATTTGTCCTGAAATTATTATTTTATTTCTGGATCTATTGATTTTTAACTTGAAATACCATATAACTAAAGTCTATTTGAAATGTAGTTAATTTTCTCAAACATGGGGAAATATAGCTTACCTTGTCTTTAAATTTAATCAGCGAGTTAGTCTGCATTAATTAAGCCAATAATAAGCATAGAATGTTGACAGAAGAACTTAACAAAGTTTCATTCAATACAAGGGTCAAAACCTAAAAGAACAAACAGCAGAATTATTTTGTCAGTGACATGTAATACAAAAGAAAAATAGCATTTACGAAGAGGATAGTTAAAGTGTAAGCAAAAATAAATAAAAAGCTATTGTTGACTACTATATAGTGGAAACCATTAGAAAATTCCTTTGTCTTCAACTGTCAGATTGTCTTCATAAAGCTGGGTCCGCACATACGGACATTCTCAGAGAATAGCCGAGAACAAAAGCTGAGAATAGACCAACGACGAATGTGTGGATGAGGTCACTTGTGTATTCTCGGTATTCGCTGATGTTTGTCAAATAGGTTCTCGTCACTTCCAAACTTGACGGTTTCTATACACGAGACAAAGGAGGCGAAAATGAATGAGAATGGGTTTTTCTACATATTTGGTGTAAAATAGACAAATATTTGGGCAAATACCGCATGTGCGGATCAGTTCTCGCACATTCTCGTTAATATGTGAGAACACAAGACAAATATGTACCAATATTCGGTATTTGCCTATTTTCCGAGAATGTCCGTATGTGCGGACCCGGCTTAAGAGTTGATGGTTTTGTTTGTGGAAAAACTCCTACAAGAAACTTTAGGCTTCGGAGTTTTTGTATAAAAAATTTTAGAGGATGAGGTGAAATAATATAAACCAACACAGATGAAGATGTATTAGAACCAAGATGTCACTGTGTGTAAAAGAATACTCTACATGGCCTTTAATGACAGAGCACTGCAGTCATCTGGACAGAGCTTGTCTAAAGTTTTGTTGGCAACACACCAAATTTCCCTCTTAATAATGACAAGAACTCCATTTGATTGTATTGTCAACTGTTTTCATCACTTGCAGGTGTTTATAAAAAATTATCTTGAAGTTTAATATACATGACTGCATAGGGAAACTTTATTTGTCACTACTAGTACCTTCATAATATAAAGAATAATCCCTAGCTGTCTTTTGTCTTCAACCTTATCTATCCTAACTTTCTACTAGTGCCACTGTCTTCATCAAGTAAAGAAAGTTTGGAATGTCTACATCCTCAGATGGAATATCCAAAACATGCCTTTGCAAGGACTTAGTCGTATGACTTAAGACTTGGACCTGCTACTATCCACCTACATAATGAATACTAGAAAAAGAAACAGTACCAGGTATTGCTTAAACAAGAGTGTTTGGTATCTAGGATTTGTTTTCTTTCATCATGTCTTATTTATCAATAGGTTTCCCTTACTTATTGTTTTCATTTTGTAATCACAATTACAAGCAGATGAAAAAAAGAGGAAGCATCGAAATATAATAAAGTGAAGAAAATGAGTTAAAGCAGTTGATGTTGGCAGCATGTGTATTATTGGCAGGGTTTATTCTGTTTGAATTATCTGTTGTCCAAATGAAATTTTGCCATTTATAGAGTGCCGTTTTATACACGATGACTCTGTAATTGTAATGTAATATACAATTAATAGAATTTTGTCTGAAAAAGAATATTATTAGTTCTTGGCGTCAACAGCTTTTTTGTCTTCACGTTTCATTTACTTTGGACAATATATTGTAACTTAAACTTTTTGTCTGCAAGATGTCATCATATTATGTCATTACTAGAAGTTAAAAATATTTTTATTTTAACACCGACTTTGAAAGTCTAACAAGACTCAAAAAGTGTAAACACGGTGTATGTGGTTTGCAATGTGAAGATAAAGACTGTTCACCAATGAAAAAGGAAGGGTTTTTGTCCTAAAGCGTGTAGAAGTGAAATATTTTATTAATTATAATAGAAAAATATTTACAGAATATAACAAACAAAAAAAAATATGGAGAGATAATTTTCAAAATAAAATAGGTAACTATACGAAATGAAAATAATGAAAGTACTTATTATACAAAAACAAATATACAAGCACGCTTTTCATCAAACAAATATGTGGATTCTATGCTAAAAATTCTGTACTATAACTTCCATTTGGCCTCTTCCTATTCCTGCATCTGACATTATTCTTCCTCACAAACAGTCTGTGAAAACAGAGTGGTACAACCTTTCGAACCAATCAGATAGTAACCCTCATCATCAATCCGGCCAATACTCCCGTCCATCAACTCCATCACTCCATGGTTTTCATTACAGCTTCCATCTCCATTTCATTGGCATAATTTATTTCAATTTAATTGTTCGCTATTTTCTTATGATCTAAAAATTCATACACTCAAATAGTGAATGATTTGCACCAGTTTTTTTCTCTATCCTACATTCTCCACTCAAAGACGAACCCTCATAAAACAATTAGGGACGATTTTTCAATCGCCAGGTAATAAATTTACTAGTCAACTGGCGCTAAAATCCTATCTAACTCTTAGTTTGATCGGCCAGCTAAACTACTGCGAGAGCCTTACTGAAGTTGGAATAACCAGTACTTAATTCATCTGAAAAATATCACTCCCTTCCACATCTCCAATCTTATTTCAGCGCATAATGTCCCAGAAACACTGACAAAGTCGTATTTCATCGAAAATATTGAATAGGTATGTATCTAGATATTGAAAAAAAGGAAAAACAAAGGTCTCTTATAAAAAAAAAAATCTATGGGGTGAGTCTTGGGTCCATTCTATGAGTGCACGTGGATGATGAACGTGGGTTTTCATTGCTATGCATTATTATGTGGGCTGCGGACTAGGTCCATGAATCCGTCTGTCGTCGCAGGGTTAAGCCCTGAAGGAGAGGGAATGAGAATAACGTCGACATATACAGCTCTGTATTAATTTATTTGTAACTTTTACGTCATTGCGTAAAACTCAATTCATAAAAGCCTTTCTATCATTGGACAGAACATTTTTCATATAATTATTTAGCTGAATCCCAATTAATGATTCTTGTCGGTTTTATCCATCGCATCGAGTACTTTTAAATGTCCTAGAAATTATTTATTTTCAAAATTGGAAAATTTCGCCACCCTATTTTTACTATCAAATATTTTTTTCAATGGTGAATTTAAGTCGACTGATCAATCCAAAAAACGTGCTGGTAGCAATGCTGCAAATCTTGTGGTTAGCAGATTTGATTTTAGTATTCCTGGGATATTTCAGCTGTTCTTTTCTAATCTTTTAGTTTGAATGGTAAGCCTAATTAAAATATTACCGGATAATGAAAAGTACCTATTAAGCCTATTGGGAGTTTCCATCAAAGTGGCTGACATCTGGTGGATTTTTATGAAACTACAGTAGAGGTGATGGTGTATGTTATCAACGATGTAAATCTTAATGTAAGTTTCGTTTTTTCTTTGATTTTTCTTAGTTTTGCCTTGAAGGAATAAGTGTTATAACTTATTTACCTACTAATTATTGAATATATTGGTGTGGAAGCAGACACATGACCTTTTAGAGGTGCAGAAACAATATTAAAACACCAAAACGCCAAGAATTTGTTCAAAAATTTGGAGAGGCTTATTTGTTTGCAACAAATTCTGTGAATAACTTATTAACAAAATCCGTTATAAACAAACAGACCTATTGTTGATAACATACACTATCACCTCCATTTTTTGTTGATTTTAGCATTCCTAGCGGCTGTGGAAACTTCAAATATAGGCTTTAGGAAAAATGAATTTTAAAACACGAAGAAACTATTGTTATTTTACCTTTTCCATTTAAACGTATTTTATGTCGCATCATAATATTATTGCTAGATAGACGATCAATTATATTTCCTTTTCTACTTTTTAATTGTAGAGAAAATGGTGATCAGACATTAAATCCATGTGAAAGCACACAATACTGTGTAATAATCGACACCACGATGGCATGTTCAACAAGGTTTTCTAAAAAGCATTCGTTTCCTTTTTGCAACATTGCGACTGATCCTTATCTTATTACCGTTGTTGTTGTTATTTTTTTGTTTTTTTTACGTGATTATTATTATTATTATTTGTTATTATTTAGTTAGAAAATCACTATATGAATATTATATGTTATAGGTAGGCAATGAATACTGTATAAGTACTGTTACTATGTTATTATATGGGGCTTGGTGTGAAGTACCATCCGTCACGGTTGGTTCTCTTATTTTTTTCTTTCTCTCTCTTCTCTAGTCTTCCACTCTGCCATAAAGATAATATAACATTGTCGATGTATTAAATACGTATTATAATTTTTTTCACTTGAGCGGCGTAGGCGTGTGCTCTCTTTTTTCCACTCTTCTCGATTTCAACCCGTATACATATACGGATCGTTATCAACATGATGATGGCTGTGACATACTATGTACATTTATATATTCATATATGTGAAATGATAACGGAGTGTTGGTATCACCGAGCCGAAGAGTTGCGTAGATAGCATATGAGAAGCTGAGCTCAATATTGTAACGCAGACATCAAAGATGAAAAAAACAAAACAAATCATCTCATCATTGTCTTAAAAGACACTTAATTCCTGAAGAACATATAAATACCATAACTATGAGTGATAAAAGTCTATTCTCCCTGTAGGTTTTGTCAGTTCAGGGAATCAAACCAGGGACGTACACATTTGCCAGCTAAAAGCGGTGAACTTAACCACGCAGCCACCTCATGACCGACTATAACTGGCAAATGTATTTTGGATTGAGCAAGGTATGGTGGTTCCCATACTCCCTGTTCTCTCAGAAATTTTACGCCCAACAGTTTTTTGATTTAATTGATTCTTATATTATTTTGAATTTCAAAAATTATACTTAGGCCTATAGGTATTCAAAACAGATATCAAATTTTGCTATTTTTGTGTTGAAATACTGATTTGCGACAAGAAATTATTTTTTGCAACACAACTTTCCCTTCCTCTCAAAAAATTGCATTGTTAAATATTAAATCATTTTTGTAGAAATAACTAATAATTTTACTAATTTTTCCAAAAAATTCAAACATCTCTTCCCACCTCCACCTCCTGCTCCAAAAGAAAAATTTTCAAATAGACAAAAAAAACTAATTTTATTAGATAATAAAATTCAAAAGTTTGTGAAATTGATTTAGACTTATTTTTTTCTGGAGTGTTGAAGTTTCCTACTTTTTGTATTGTCAAGGATGTATGTACCCAAAAAAGTTTACTTTTTGATTGGGTGTTACAAAAAAAATTTTTGTAGGATGCTGTGGTATGCGCATGCGCACATGTACTAAATGACCTTGTTATATGTGTGAGCCTTGCTCAGTATTAAAATTAGATTGGTAGTGGTGAGCTACCAACCCGTGAACCCAAAGTGTGTTTGCCCTACATAATGTAGGGACAAGCCACACAACCTACCAGCGAGTGTGTAAGCATAGGAAGTTGCCACAATTTTGTTTTGCTTTTTATGGGTTTTTCATTTTTTGTGGTGTTACCGATTTTTTTTTTAATTTTTTCTCTTCAAGTATGTTTCCCTCCTGGAGAAAAATTAGCCATCCCACGTGTTCCTATCAAAATTAAGAATTCTACAGTGTTTAGGTAAACTGAATACGCATACAGTGGGTAATGACTTATTTTAGGTGACTGAATGCTATACAAATATCCTTAATTAATTATCTAAATTCTAAATAGTAGTCTAATCCTAAAATTGAAAGGGCTCGTAAGCTTGGATTTTAATGAACTGAGAATTTTTGTTGCTCATTTATGTTCATAAATTTTTCAAGGCAACGATGTGAAACACTTCGAATATGCAAGTTCAATCTATAAATCCTATTATTGCCTATCTCTTCTTTGAAGGGACAGTTTTCTTAAATGTCAACGCGTCAGTTTTATCCTAGGTATGATTGTTCAGCAAAACGCAGAATTTCTACCATAAATTTTTGAAAATTATTAAAAAAATTCCAGATTTGGTCAAATTTCTGAAATTGTAATCAAGGACTGAGTCTGTATGATTATGAGCTTGTAAATGAAATCGTTTCCTTTTTGAAGCGGTCAATTTCTCAAGAATGTCACCAAAACCAAACTGGTATTTCTGTGTTTTTTGTGAATGTTATGAGTAGGGTAAAGTAATAAATGAAAAATTTTTGGACTTGTCCTCCATGAATGCTGAAGGTCCTTCATCATGGATTTCCATCAAAACATTTTGATTTTTTCTTCTAAATTTGAATTTAACTCATCCTAAGGGTTCAATGTATTCCCTGTATAATCGTGCCACTTTGTTTGAGAAGGAAATCCTCAAACACCTTTAAATCAAAGTCTATGATTTGGAACTAATTCGAAATTATGTGTTCCGTCATCATATTTCCATAGCTAATTTGCATCGTGAATTTTGTTCGCTTAAATCTACCAAGTAGGTCATAAGTGTCAGTTCGACGGATAGCATTTATAATAGGTATATTATGTTTTATATTTTATTGGCTGCATTAAAAAAAAAAGAAAAAAAGAAGAAGAAAATGTGAAAAAAATACGATGGAGGATGGAACGAGTCTAACAAATAAGACATCTTGCAAAGTTTATGTTTGTATACTTAAAATTTAAACTAGCTCCTGTTGGACAAGTCTACATAAAGAGAAAAAATGAATATAATATGAAAAATAATAAAGCTTAAACTTTACCCCATGCGTATATTTTACATAGGTAATTAAGATGGGTTTTATGATTTTATATTTCCATCTATCCATATTTTTTATTATATATTTTGTCTTCGTGTTTTTATCTCGTTTTTTTTTTTTTTTTTTTTTTTTTTTTTTTTTTACTGAATATTTACGTTAGTTGAGATTTTGGAAAGGAAAAAAAAAATTTATGTCCGAAATAAAGTACAATCTTTGGATTGAGCAGTCTCCCTCCTGTTTTCACTTCACCATCAAGGGAATAGGTTATTATAAGGTGGAGTTTATGCCAAAATCAGATAAACTATAATATTCGGTATTGCTTCTAACCTGTTTTACTCGTAGAAGAGAGAGCATACGAGGCTTTTCTGTAATTTTTTTTGCAATGCACGAGAAAAATATCAAATCAAAGGGATAAAAATCTAGCCTACTACGGGCTTGTTATGCTACACTTTTGTTTCTTTCGATTATTTTTCATTCTTGAATTAAATTTGGGAGAATGTGTTTTTGTTGTAAGTTTGTATTTTATGTTTTCGTTAACATCCCAATTTTATGCTAAAAAATTTACCTTTTTGTATTGAGAACTTTTGATTCTTGATTTCAATAATTGAGAAATTAATACATAGTAAAAAATAAATCACTTTCAAAAGTCTGAAATTTTCATTTCCAAAATGAAGAGTCGGTAGGTTCAGAATTTTATGGAAATTTTTCTAATTAATGAGAAACAACTATAGATACCATTGTTGGTGTGGTATAGAAAAACATTGGACTCTTTAAGTAGGTTTTTTATTAAAAACCTACTTATTAATTTTGGTGTCATGGAACGATCTGAGGGTGGGAGTTATTTTCGATTTTGTTTTGGCTATAAAATTTTTAATTTTCGACCAATAGCTACGAACTTTGAAACAAATATTCGCTATGACATGATAAATTTATATAAATTTTGGTGCGGAAGGGCCGTAAGGTACTTCCGGTAACACTATTTTCGTTTTTATTTCGCCTATAAAATGCCTAATTTCGGACCAATAGAAACGTAATTCGAAACAAATATTTATTACGATCTATCAAAATTTTTTAGTGACTACCCAATTTTACATTTTTCGAATACATACTTTTTCCAACGGAGCTGCTGCTGCGTTAGAGTTTTTTTTCTTTTTTAGCTGTGATTGAAAGAAATAGTCAACTTGAAATTTCGAAATAATTTTCACTTAATACAAAGATGCTGATGGTAACTGTTGATTTAAGTGATGATAATTAAACAGATATTCAAATAAAAAAGAGAGGAATGGTAAAAGATATTATGTAGCCATACGTGAAAATTTAATAGATACCTAGTTGATATTATGGTGTTCAGATGGTTTTTCAGATTTTGATGAGAATGATTGAGGTTATTTTGAAACGTAAATAAATTGTGATTTTGGAGGTTTTGACCTTCCTCTCCGTTCGATACAAGTTAATGAGGTGAAATATTTGCAGGTATGGTCTAATATTATTCACTCCTCTTGCTTTCGAAGGAATTGACTTATTTATCCGTGACAGAGAGAAATTGGATTACCTAAGTAAAGTTATTATAAGCTTTTATTCTACTCGCTACTGCAATTTTAAAATTATACCAATACTGCAGCCAACCTTCCTAAATGAAATAATGTTTATTTCGCATGAAGCTAAAGCCAAAAAGAATAATAACCTCAATATTTCTGCGTTCTGTCAACCATCCGCAACGAAATATTGTTTATTTCGTATGAAGATAAAGCCAAAAGAAATAAAAAGCTTATCCTTTAAAAACTCGTTTTCAATCTAACTTATTTTAATCCTCCTAACAAACTTGAAAGTAAAACTTTTTTTTGGGTAAATGATACAGTTTAGTGCTAGATTGGAACACAGTGTTCTTTACAACAACAACAACAACAAACACAACAAAAATGCTACAAGTTACCTATGTTCTTATAATATTATAAAACAGTAATGACCTTTACTCACCAAAGAATTTTGAGAAGCTGAAGCTTCACTGTGTAGGGAAAGTATTATTGCATTAGTTTTGTGATTCCAGTTATGTATTATAGATACATTTTGTGAAATATAGCCACAGTTTGAGATAGTCAGCTTCAATATTCTTTCTTGAACTGGAGACAGGACTGAACAATCTCACACTTCCCCTTCGCTCTCACTACCCTCATTCGAAAATTCCAGAATGGGCTGGGAAAAATTAAATTTCTATAGGCCCACCATTTATTTATATATTTAAAATTATTTATATTACAATAGTTATGAGGATTCTTTTGTTTCTATTTCGTGTTTTCATTTTTTTCATTTGAGCTGTATGCTTGCAGAGAAGTTCTTATGGCTGCAAGAGCATGTTTTGATTTTGAATGATACGAAGCGATAATGATAATACTTCATAAAAAAAAAGATGGCGGTATCTGTGTTGTTAACATAAAAAGTCAGACAAGAAAACAAAATTATTTCAACGTGTTTCCCTTTTTCTCGCTAAATAACTTTTGTTATCGATGGAGATTATTGGAGAAACAAACATGATTGATTAAATTGATGTTTAATTAGTTGCGTTTCATTTTTCTTTTTCAAAGAATTCTGTCGGACAGAGAGCCTTTTCATTCCACAATGACCGCTTAAGAAAAAAAAAAGGTCTAAAAAGAGAAAGGAAAATAGTTTTAAAATTTTTTCAGAAAATTCTAGGTGTAGGGACTGGAATCATTCAAGTCGGCATTCTTTTTCTCTAGAATGCAGGTTTTATACGTCAATTCCATAGAATTTTATGACAAAACATTTTTAATTAGCGTTGACTACATTAATTCCAGTCCCTACTCCTATATCTTGTTGGAGAAATTTTAAAATTATTATATTTCTCTTTTTAGTTTTTTTTTTTTTATTATAATTATTTTTGAAGTTGGTTAAATTTTTGATGGAAAAAGTTTTTCTGTAGTCAAACTCCAAAAATAAGTAATTATTCAATAAATTTAAGTTAGCCAAGTGAGAGATTTCCAAATAGATTTCGAATGGTCGATAATGATTTTCATAACCTACTTCACGAGTGTATTAATGAACTGTTTTTTGTTTATTTCTTCAAGGCGCCATTTGCACATACATAAGTGGCGAAGTGTTACTGTGAAAAAAGGAAATTTTATATATATATATATATATGGTGATGCCTACAAACAATAAAATTCACCTCTTTATAAATATTTAATTATTGTCTAAAATTATATATTCATGAATGAACTTTACCTATTTAATAGAATAAATAATAACCTCTTTTTAGTGGATCCGTTGAAGAAAATATTGTAGGTACTCGACTACTTAACCACTCGTGATAATCGATTATTTGCGATTACAACACTCGTCTATGGTTCATACTTCAACTACGCAAATTGCCAAAAATCACTAATTCGGTAAAAATAATTGAATAAAATTCTATTTTCTAGCATTAGAGGAAATATTACTTCAAAACTAACTGTTCTTTATTTAAATATAACTCAACAATTACCTCATAAATTCTAAAAAAAATTGAACGAAAGCACCATGGATCATCATCTATCATTTAAAAATAAAAAATTCATTAAAATCGATACTCAGGTTGAGATGTTATGATGGAACAAACATAAAACAAAACAAAACATATGCACTCTTCCAGTTGATAAACTCCTCATTTTTTGAAGTTGCTTAAAAAGGAACATAAGCCATATGTAGAGCAAACCAATTTATTTTTTCACTTTTTTTAGGTTTCATGTCAAAAATGACCTACTGTTTTACCTCTTTAACTTAAAATTACCATTTAAAGTTGCTTACCTATCTTCTGTCTTTTATATGTGGTATTCAATGAAATACTTCTACTACTTGACTTCAAGACACATTTTTGATGTGTAAACATTTTAGCGCTCAGTGTCTACGAGAAGGACAGAACGAGAATTACAATTGTCAGATTTGCGTAACTGTAACTCTTACAATTGTAACTCTCGATTGTGTGTGTTACATGATGTGTTGGTGTGTGGTTTAGTGTGTGCCCAACGTGTTCAGCACGCACACAACCAGACTATCTTATGTTTACTCATCAATCCTTCATGAGTATGCCCAAACAGATCTCGCGCCTTTTTTTTTCTTCAATTATGATATGAAATATACGCTAGTCCACTGGACTGACCTACAGACAACTAAAGTATGCTGAAATTTGTACCTGTAATGAGATGAATGAAAAAAGTTTGGTTATTAAAAAATGCATTTACTTAAATAGGGATTTGTAAAGATTTCAACAAATTTTTGCTAATATAAATATGATAAACACGTGTGGTATGCTGCCTTGGAGGGCAGAATCCACCTAATACTTTATCACGATGTTAGCCCCAAAACACAACTGTTTAAGGTAGGTAACACAAGGTTGCAAATCACCGACTATATCTTCTGGTAATTGTCGAAAACTCTAACCTAAACCTGCACAGTCAGTCAGTAATTTGTTTGACCACTTTAAACCACATAAAATGAATAAATTAAAATTCATCGAATTAACCATGCACACGAGGAGGAGCTCATTGTAAAGAAAAACTGCTTCTATAACCGAGTGTTTATCCGAGGTGCCCATTTCCGTTAAAAAATCACTACGTCTTACGTAGGAATTATAAAAAATACATAGTATTATAATTAAAAAATAAAAAATGGTAACAAAAAGCATGAATAAAAATGTGTGTTTTCTTAGGGAAGATAAAATTTTAAAACGAAAATAAAACTTTGAGAATTCTATTATTTACTTAGAGTTGCTTTCTACTTGAAAGAGAAAAATGTCAAAGCCAATTTAAATGGAAGTGACAGACAGGAATTACACATTTTTTTGTTTCTTAGGAATTTGACCACCAGATGCCAGTTATTTTGGTTTGTCTGCCTAATCATATAATACGATACCGTTGTCTATTCATTTCCCAGTTCATTTGTTCGAATTATTTTATTGAAATTTTATGCATTAATGACGGTTCTAGTTTTTTTATTAGTTTTGTAATGAACCAATTTTACACTACTAGTCACATTTTATAATAATTTCTTAGTTGAGAAATATGTAAAAAAAAGAAACTAAGATTTCTACAAAAGTTATTCATACAGAAAAAGGTACCCACATTTGAGTCATGAGCTTTTCGTATCCTGGTCAATCATCGATTGTTTGGAACCGAGTGTCAAATTCTGATCATTACGTTTCTACGATTTGTTAATTAGGGATAAATTAATTAGAATAGTCAAAAAGAAAAACTTACCTGATTCTATTTCTTAATTGCTTTTTTCTTGGATCAATCAGTTGGACGAACAGCAACAATATGTTTGTTATCTGATATTTTCAAAAGTGACTAAGTATATTGACTGAATTATTGATTAAACTTCTCTTCGGAAAAAATTATTTACCTTTTCTGGTGAAAAATAATACAAAAAGACCTTTGTGGGGACTCACTGGTATGAGGTAAAGGGGCTTGGACACCCGACGACAGTCGCTGCCCCAGAGGGCTGGCAAATAATTTTCCTTGCGACGTTAAACACACAAAATACGTTCGATCGTAATTACCTGCAAGTACATGCAGGTAATGTAAGAGTACCAAATCATGACACAACAAAACAATGTCACAATCCGTACACAAACCGGTCAGCCATCTCTTATCTCGGTAGGAGATGATGCGACCTGGCTGCCCTTACAGACGTACGTATATTTTTAAGTACGTGTCTTAGTGTGCGTGTAAATAACCCGTATATAAACCATCCGAACCGGCTCTAAAATCGCCAGTGTTCGCCTTGGTTTTGGCTTACTCGTACTTATGTACAAAGTGGCTGAACACGCTTAAATTCTGTAGAATTTCCTTCTGGTGAGAATATCTCTCACGACAAGGTATTCCACAACCTTCAATTCATTATTCAAAAAGAAACCTATATTTTTTTCACTAAAAGGGGGCTGTTCTTTTTAATTGCGATTTTGAGAAACATTTCATGATAATTCTAAGAAAAAATTGTCTTAGTCTCGGCTCCAATTTTTTTTTTTTTTTTTTTTAAAGGAGTATTCAGCCTTCTATTTGTTATTTTTTGACCCATATCCCTCACAAAAAACTGGTCATACCTTCGACTAGAGGGTAGGTACTTGATTTTCTAGAATAGGAAAGTGTACATTACTTATCAAATATATAATCAACAAAATTATATTACCTCTAACTGCATTTTTTTTGGTCTCGTTCTTTAAGGGTTAAATGTTACATTACTGATTGTTGATGGTTTTATAATCGACTTGAAAAATTTCTCTGTTACTCGCGTGCCTATTGTGTCAATTTGAAATAGCTGAAAGGTATACACATTTTAATGGCACTGTAGCCCAAAGGAAAATATGTTTAAAATGAAACGATTCTTGCCGACGAACACCTGCTTATCGAGTTTGCGAGCAAATATTGTTGTTTTTTTTGTTTTTTTTTCCTTTAAATCAGGTCGATGTTGATTCATCTTGAAATGTTGCGGAGGACAGAAAGATAGCTTCGAATTCTATTCATAGTTGTAAAAGAAAAAAAGTAGAAAAAATAACACAGTAGATGAAAAGATTTGTGTTTTTAATGAATTTTTTACGAGTACGTAGGTTTGAAATTATAACGATAATCGTAAATTACACACAATAAAAATATTACCAAAAATTAACATAAAGTAGAAACGCTTTGTTTTTGATGGGTACGCGATAACGCGATAAAAACAGTATGATGGCTGTGTAGATGCGTCGGAAAGGAAATGTATTTTTGTTGTTGTTTTTTCTCCAAAGTTATCGAATCGGGCTGAAATTTCATCCGAAATCAAAATAATAAAAAAAGGGGGGAAAAATTATAATTTTGTTTTCGGTTTCAGAGAGATGATCGAACACGCAATGCCTTTTGATGTAGTATGTTCTCTCTCTCTCTCTTTCTTTTTTGAGAATATATTACCTATTTCGTGAATCTGACCGATGTTTTCTTTTTGTAATGAAATCTTTCGATCGCAGAAATGACAACTTGACCAACGCGCCATCTGAAACGCCTTTGATTACGAATGGTAGAATTGGAATGCAATCAGCTCCAAGAAGAATTAATGAAGAATTAGTTCATTGAAATCCTAATCATATCGTTACATATCCATCAACATTTCCTTAAAAATGAATTTTTGATTGGTAGAGACCGTTCCTAATGGCTTTAAGTATAGTTCTATTTCAATCGAATGTCATTGTTTGTCGATCAACATAAGAAAGATTGTAATAAGAAAATTACCTGTTCTCTTGTTTAATTTCTTCAAAAAGGTTGGACTTATCGAATAAAAAAATTCCATTTTAATACATATTTTTATCTTCTAGTTCTAAGATTTGAATACCAATAATATATCCATATTTAAGTAATTGTTGATGGATATAACGATAACTCAAAGATGTGGGGGCACGAAGGGGTATTTCGATTTATGCTGATTAACTAATCAGGTACCTACATTATTATATGCAAGTATAAAGAAGTGTAATTATTAGAGATCTTGGTAGAAATATTAGAAGATTTGAGAACGTTTTTATTGAAAATTTACAGTTATCATGTTCTATGATTAGATAGGTACCTATTTCGTAGACTGAACCTGTTTATGATCATTAGGTAATCACTCTAACAAACGCTAAGCACTTCAGAATTTATATTTTGAAAATTGTTTGTCACGTACTTAGCCATATTATGCCCTAGCATAATGTAAGTAACTTGATAGTCGCAGCAAGAATAACTAGCTGTTGACTTAAACTTTTGTTTGATTCTGATGGTGTTGTTGCGCAGAAATTTTAGGTAGGTATCTGTTATCAATACAACATGCAGTAGAAATTGGCTGCAACAAATTCCAAGGAACTGTGTGATTTATTTGTTAGGTTGTAACGAATATGTGAGCCTGTAAAATGATGGTGGTTGAAAACTGATCAGTACCAAACATCAACAACGTAGGCAGGTAGATGGAGACGTTAATTTTTACTCTCACTGGCCATTAAAATGCAATTTTATATTGATTAATAACATTTGGTAATTTTTAGAAGCACAAAAGTAACCACTGAAAGAATATTGGGATTGGATGGAAAAAGTGGTTAGATGTATGAACGAAATTGAGAAAGCACATGTGAACTAATTTGTTGTAGCCAGTTTTTTGGTTTTACTTGGCCTCAAAATCTGATTATTGTAGTGAATAGTTTGTAGTAGCTGGACTTGTTGTTGCCGATTTTCCTTAACATAGAATTAAATGAAGATCTGCTTCGACTGGGCATTTTGTGTGTTGTAGCCAGTTGTTTGCTGTAACTGGTGTTTGTTGTAGTGATTTCTACTGCATTTTCATATTTGCCATCGACATTCTTTCCATTCTGGTCAACAGCCTAATATATAAATATGGTTGATAAATCATATTAATATGTACTTCCATATAGTTACTAGTAAGTACTTCAATATCAATGAAATTTACCGTATTAATTGAGCTGAATTTCCAAAGGTGTCCAAAATAATGTTGATTACTAAAAATTACAGAAAATTATCAAAGACTGAACTAAACTTGCAAATAAAATGCATTAGTTGTATAAACAACAACAATTGGATAACATATCAACTCATTGACAATTACTGTAAAACAGAAAACACCAAATTCAGCAAAAATTATTTTGACAGCGAAAATAAAATAAGTACGGAACTTGTAAAAAATATTAAATTATTAATAATTTTTCATGAATCCTCCGTATTTGAGTCAAATGAATGGACATATCAAAATGAAGGGACAAAAATTATCACACAAATTTTTACTATGAAGGGATGTTGGCTTGGTTCTGTAGAGTAACATACTGAAAGTTGCATATCCTCTACACCTTTTTTATTTTTTGAAGGGGGAATTATCACTCAAAATTCGGTTTTTCTCCGTAAATTTCGATTTTGTAATAAAAAAACTCAAGTTAAAAATTGTTCATCCTGAAATTTCCTATAAAAAACGCTTCATGCATTTTTTTTCTCCAGAACCCACTGCCTCTCCAAAGAGTCATAAAAACAACTGTAGGTTTTGTCAGCCCGGGCAATCAAACCTGGGACCTACATATTTGCCAGCTAAAAGGGGTGAACAACCACATGGCCATCTCACTGCCAACTATAACTGGCAAATGTATTTTATATCAGACAAAGTATGGCGGTTCCCACACACTCCCCCACTAGAGAGACTCAACACGAGTTGAACGACATTAGATGCTGTGGGAGGTTGGGCGGAGTCAGAAACGCCTCTTATACCTATACACACAGGCTTATACTACCTATACAGGTTCTATTTCCACTATATAGGGCGCCATCTATCAGCAACTCAAGTTAGGAAGGAGAGTTGCAAGTTCCACCATGCACCACTAGGGTGCGTGCATGTCCAGCACACGTTGGGGTCACCAGATGTAGGTTTTGTTGGCCCAGGGAATCAACCCTGGGACCTACATATTTGCCAGTTAAAAGGGGTGAACTTAACCACATGGCCATCTCACCGCCAACTATAACTGGCAAATGTAGTTTATATCAGACAAAGTATGGCGGTTCCCACAACAACCATTCTTCATTGAATATATTCAGTCCCATTATAATAATTACGTGAATTATAACTGGTAATTATCATACTATTACATGATTGTTAAAACCTAATAAATATTATTACTATCCATCAACTGCCATTCCCTAACCCCTCATCATTCCCTTCATTTAAACAGCTTATTTTTTTTTAGGAAATGAATAATTTTTTGCTGTGTTGTTCATATCACAAAACTGAAATTTTTGGAGAAAAATGCGAAGACTCTAGTTGTGGGGGATAAACACCTCTCCAAAATTTCAAGAACGCATTGTAACGTATATATTTGTCTATTTTTAAATATGACAAACATATTTGTCCACACAGTCTCAAATGTCAAAAATTTAGGTATTCATCAATAATCTAAACATCCCATAGCTCTTTGCAAATAACCTCTAAATTACCCGTATTTAATTTTATGAATATAGATATAATATCTGTATATTCATGACCTCATTTTGCCTGTCCCTCGATTATATTGCTAGTCAGCACATCCATATAATAACAAGCACCTACCTCACTTAGCCTATCCATCACGTAGACTTACATACCCCAAACGAGTATATAAACCCTCGATTTGAAGGAATTGTTACACAGTGCTACCAGTTAGCTTTCTAATAAACAGTCTTCGTCTAAAGGATTTTAATCCCAAATGTTCAACCTAGTTTATAGTGTTTGAAATATTATTTAATGTACTTGTGTCGTACAAATTATTATTTTATTAAAAGTGTTAAATTAATCTTGTGTTTGAAATATTATTAAAGTCTCTCAAAAATGTTAAGGTCCACAATAGACATGGATGATAAATTAATTATTTAAATTATTATAGAGGTATTAATGCTTGTCCAGTGTTAAATATCTCGTGTATGGTGTAACACTGAAAGTGGTTCTAACTAGGTACATTACCACCTCTTTTGGCCGTTACAAGCATGAGGGTACAAAGTTTAGTAGGTATATTACTGTCGCAGATCCACCCAACAACCCCATATTGTTGAAGTTTGTATGTTATGTTTTTGTTTTGTTTTTTTGCGAGATTTGATTGGACTGTCATGAAAAATTCTAAAATATTTGTAGAAACAAGAAGGATGGCGACACACCAATCATTTAACATCCTAAAGATGGTTCAAATTTTCAGTCTATCCTTGAAGAAATTCAATATTAAGTTTTGAACGGTTGGAAAAGAAGTAGGACGATTAAATCTCTGCCAAGATATACTTATTTCCCTGCAGTTACAAAATGGATTATACGAGTTGCTCGCTGCGATATTCATTTTGTTGAGTACACGAAGCGAAAAAATTATACTTTAGCATACCTAATTAATAATTGTCTGATCTTTGGGGTTAGTTTGGTAGCTACTCGTTAGAGGCATAGGTACTTGTTTTTATCAGTCGTTAGAGTGATGAAGTTACTCAGAATGGCTGGATGATTCGAATTATCCTTACTCAGCCTATTAATACGAATACGAAGCTGATTAGCGACTGCTTGTGACCGTAAATTCGAAATTCTATTGCCGTTTTATGACGACGCTCTTTATGCAGGAAAATTAAACAGAACTCGTACTCGACGTGGTATATGCGCGAACACATTTCGTATTCTGCGCAGTTATTCATTCGAAAGATTTTAAAGCGCTGCCAGCAGCAATCGCAGTGCACTGCAAAGTCGAAGCCCAGCAGGATCTGCATGTTTCAGCGGGCGTAAGTTCCCTCTCCGTAAAGCCTCAGACCCATTCCACGATTACCATCGAGGATACGTAGGTACCTACGTATGCGAGACCACTCGTCCAACCATACAGTCTATCACCTGTACCGATCTCACTCATTCTGGGTGATTATTTTTTACCGTCATACACCGTTTGGTCGGTGCGATTAGAATTTGAACCTCCACTAATCAGTGCAGCCAATATAATAAATTCAGCCTCGTCGAGCACCGATTTATGGTCGTCGAGATCGATCGCGTTTCTGCTAGATGTTGAAAAAAGAAAAAAAAAAAAGGAAAAGGAGAAGCTGCCAGTATCGGTACGGCATACAGGCACCCGTTGCGTATTAATTTTTATTTCTTGTGTGTTGTTCTTGTTCTGCACATTTTTACAAGAGGAGACCAATAAAACAAACCAGTGCCAATTTAAATCACTTCGAGTACTGCTCGTTCGTGACTTACGATTTTACCGAACGATTGTACGTATTAATCTTATGGTACTTCGCCAGTGGTTATTCTGCGGAATACAATTATTAGATCTCAATTACAGATACGCGATGCCAGATGCGCCGAACGTTTTCTTTACGCACAGAACGTAGTCGCATGTTCGGAGCATGGATAGACTGCCAGCTCGGCTTCATCGTGCGACGATCGTATTGCGGCAAATTGGGCGAATTTTGTGCGTTGAAATTGGATGCGGCCGTTTTTACCGTTCGTTGGTGGCGGCCAATTGCGAATTTTACGTTTACAGCCAGCACCGTGGTGGTTCATTAGGGCAGGACTGTGCTTGAAAACGTCAAAGACGTACGTTTCGTGGTGACGTAGGCTGCACGCTGCAACCACAAAATTGTATTTTCCCAGTTGCGATGATTACCTATACGTGCAGAAAAAGCGACCAGCTCTGAATGTTTGGTCCTTTGTAACCTCCGCGAAAGTCAACAGTTTTTTTCGAACTTAGGTTGGTAACGATATCAGTGAGTGTCCTACACGTTTTAACGTATTTTTTGTAACGGTTGTTCGACTCTCTAGACAAATTTCGCAGTCGACTCTCGAGATCCTAAACTATAGCTCACGGATTAATCCATAAAATCTGCGCCTGATTGAATGTAAGCTACTGATTTCTTTTAATTATGAGCGTGGATAGGAGGGCAACTAAAGCAGACTGCCAATGGGCATTATAGTTCGGTCTTCTGTTCCAAAGTAGGTGCCAGTAGATTGAGTACCGAAAATTACAATTCACGTGGTAGTGAATGCTCTACCTTCTCTTACTGACACCTTCTGAATGTGGAGAAGACGAGAGACTAAAATTCGTTGCTGACAAAGACAACGGGAATAGATTTCGCATATTTTCGCTTCTTTACTGTAAATTACCATATGGGAAATAAGTAAAATAAATTACAAAAAATTTTAAATCTCTTGGAGCTCTCATGATAGAGCGATAAAGATCGTTGTTAAGATCAACAAAATGTTGTTTAGGATTTCGTCTGGGCCGGGAGGAGGGATATAATTGCATCTTGCAGTTATTTATAAATTTTTATGGGACAAGTAACAATTTTTTACATATAAGTATGTATCTTTAATTAAACATAGACGTGAAATTGGCGAGAGCTGTAATCGCAACTATTTGATTATCATAAGTGACAAACTGGTTTCGTACCATAATTTGTGCAACAAATTCACCAAAAAGCGGTTAGTATTTATTCGATTAAATATGACGACTTCTTTTATTAACAGAATTTTGTACAATAATTTAATAATTATGGAGAGGTGAATTTTGTTGTTCGTGGGCATCACCGTGTAAAATGGCCCTGTTTCATAGTGATATTTCACCAGTTGCGAACGTGTGAACGTCGCCTAGAAGAAATAAACGAAAAAACTCCCATTTCTACACCAGTGAAGAAATGATAATTATTTTCGACTGTTTTGAATCGATTTCGAAATTTCTCACTTTGCTAACCAAAGTCACTCCGATAATAACTTCTTTTTGGTGTATGAGTTGCGAAAAACAATTTTATTATTTTTAGCACCACGCTCATCCATCAAATATAATATTACCTACCGGCTATTCTGTGTATTATTTTTATCACTGGGAGGATTATACCTCGAATTATCCGTTAAAACCAGCATTGTAGAATAATAGTGAAAATATTTATATTAAAACCATTTAAAGCATGAAATGCTTAAATTAAGAGCAAAAGTATCTTAAATTTTAACCAAAATCTATTTTCATCTAATGATTGGATTCCAATGAGTCAAAAAAAAAAAGTAGGTACCATGTGGTCTAAATGTGATTTACTCAACTTTTAAAATGTATACCCATACCTTTAGGGCTTCTGTTGTGAAATTGTAAGCACTACTATCATACTACCTGTTAACCTATGTAAAAACTGAGGAATTGAAAGTGACTGAAGTTATGGATATTATTATTTCAGTTTTATCCAAGTGGCATCACCAACTTATTAATTGTTTACCAAGACTATTATAGCTTAGGAGTGTTTCAATTTCATCTCTTGAATAAAGATTGTTTTCATAGGCTATTTTTTTTGAGTCATCAGGAGAATTAATATGACCTGTTTTTGTTCCTCGAAAGTACGAAGTCTGCCTAATTTTGACTGTTTATCTCAATTCACAAAATACTTCTTTTTTTTTTTTTTTTTTTTTTTCTTAAAAAGTGTTATATATAGAAAATATTTCGTGAAGCCTATACCGAAACCACATAAGAGATAATTGGAAAAATTACAACGAACAAAGTATGGGGTGGACTTTCAGAAGAATTATTTATAATCAATTTTAACTGAATCGTTCGATAGGGAAAAAAATTAAAATAGATAAGTTTTATATCTCCCCTCCCTCCTCAACTGACCGCGAAGGAATTCGCGGGTAGAATGATTTTTCTTCAATTACCTACAGCTGCTACCACCTCCTCATAGGTAAACGTATTCAAAATAAAATGGATACCTACTTGAAGACAATTGATCCGACTTTTCGAGATCAAACTAGAATTTCACTCAGTGTAGGCGGCTGATCTGGGTTGCGGATCAAAGGAGTTTAATTCGAGTGAACCTACCATAAAATAGTGTTCCCGAAGCCTCTGGAGGAAGTCCAACGTCCACATATTGGCTTAACCCTCATCAATTGGGCCACCTCCCAGCCTATTCGGCGTCCAAAATGATATACAACAATATTATCGATAGTTGGTGTTGTTTTTGTTGTTGAATCATTACACGGATGTTGGTTCGCAATAGTTTCAAACGTGTTGCGGAATAGCAAAACGAACAAAAAGTGTACGCAGCAGTTAGAATATAACGTTGTAACAGCGTAAACTTTTTTTCAGCCCAGCAGCGTCGACCAATCAGTTCGTCGTCGCGCATCGCCGATGACTGGTAGCTACTGCCGAGCGCCAAGTTCTCAACTGCAGAACCGTTCCTTGCTCCAAAAAAAAAAACCAAAAATAAAACAGATCCGTGACTTTGTTGCTCGACACAACATTGGTCTTGCATAGTCAGCACACTGACGCGACCGCGTAAAGAAAATAAAAGCTACGCGAGTGAAAACGAATAAGAATAAGAATAAGAATAAGAATAAGAAGAAGAAAAAGAAGAAGAAGACGATGAGGACGACGGCGACGTAGAGTGAAGAACATTCCACGATTGTTAACTGCGTCTGGATCTGTGTATTTTTTCATTGGCCAGTTGAAAACGTCACGTTTATCACCAACGTGTAACATGGTCGTCTTGGCGCGCTGCACAGAGGTACTACCCGACCGTATTAAAATACAAATTCGCGTTTGTAAGTCGGATTTGTGGTGTTGCAAAAGTGACTGCTACTGCCACCTCACCTCTCGCAGACGTTTCACGTAGACGTACACAATATTCTCCTGTGTAGTACCCGGCTTACTTGTTTGTCGGCTGCTTTTCTGCCGCGTATACTTTTCCCCGTTTCGCCCCGCGCCGCCTCCACCTCCCCCTCCACATCCCCCCTTTACCTCCCCGCAACATCCCCTCCTCGTCGTCGCCTCTCCGCCATCATTCTCGGTTACAATCGATGGTCTGCCGATAAGATGACACTGACTTGCCAACAACTTCTGTGTGCGGCCTCATCGCCGAACCAAACGCACGGTTACCATACGTCATGTCATCGTCGACTCGAAGTGCTGTGCGAATTCAAATCGTATATATATACATATATATATACATATATATAGACGATGTTTTATATTAGCATTTAAAGGTTCCGTAAACGTGTACACCTACCCTGTAAATACGTGTACACGGTTTTTAGACGGACAGTATCTGGAGCTGGATGGTGTTTTTTTTTTTTTTTACCAACACAGAAAATGGACATAGAAGAAGAATATGAATAAGACGAAGACGAGGAAACAACAACAACAACAACCGAGTGTAGATACGCTCTGTTTTAAAACCTGTCTGACAAACGTCTTACCTATCTACACGTTTTCCTCTTTCTCTCGCGCTCTCTCACTCTCTCTCTCTCTCTTACTCTCTCTTACTCTCTCTTTCTCTCTCAGCCACTACTCGTCTGTTGATGTTTTTTTTTTTTTTTTTACTCTTATCTGCGCCATAAAATCGCACGTCAGCTTCACTTTAGCTTGCTTCATCATTTTGTGTCTAGGTCTAACATTTATGTTTTAGCCAATTCGGATACATCCTCTCTCTGATCTGCTGACTTTTTGCTCATCTTCTGTTCTCGTATATTTCCTATCGTTATCGTTCGCGTTCGGATTTTCGTGTTTTTTTTTTTTTTTTTTTTTTTTCGCCATTGAATGCTAATTTGTACGAACTTGGACTATCGATAGTGTCGATCTAAGTGCGTCGCATGTAAACGCGGTACGCGTTGAGACTTTTTTTCTTCCGCAAGTACCTTCTTTTCCACACTCTTTCTTCGACTACACGTTTTAAATCGTTAATTGCGTTTAATTTTGTAGGCAATTTCCTTCGTTACAAAGTTGAGGTGGTTTGGTTATTGTTGGTCGTATGCTGGTCACCAACAACGGCAAACCACCCCTTCGTATCGGTTTTTTGAGCAGATAAGGTGTGGATTCTGGTGGCTGCTGAGCGCGTGTGGGTACTTAGTCCCGATACCGAATTGTGGCCGACATATTTTTTTATACGCTTTTATTATACTCACTCAATTTGTTGAAGTACACCGGATGACCAACGTCAGCGCTGCTTTCACGTGTTGCGACACACGCACACATACACACATATCCGTTTTTATCAGTTGTTTTTTTCAATTTTTGTTCGTTTCTGCATCAGAAAAAAAAGTGAGAAATTTTATTTTCTCTTTCGCCGTTATTTTCTTCTTCAAAATTATAAAAGCGGATTTTTTAAAAACTCGTTTTTAACCTAACTTATTATTCTTGGAATAAAATCTTCAAAGTGGAAGTTCTCAAACCATTTCGTCTTCGTTAAAGTCATAAAATGATGGGAACTATCGATGATGGTGATGACAGTGATTTTTAAACTATCGATAGTTTTACAATAGTTTCGATAATTTTTAATTTTTTTTCCAAAGCAGTTATTTTTTTTTTTAATAGTTTTGCAACCAGCAATATTTGAATATACCAACTGATGCTTAATGCCAAATTGTATGAAATAATAAGAAAACAAAAAATTGAAAAAAAGGTATCGTGATGATGATGATATGATGATGAGTTTAGTGTTTACCCTGTACCCATTTAATGTTTGGATATAATTCAGATACGCAATTTAATAGTGAGCGAATAACAAATAGAAACCCAGAAGGAAATCACTAACCTTTGTAACCAATAACCATCAGATTTCTGTGAATTTGATTAGTAAATTTTATAAAATATTAAAATTTGAAAAACTATCGAAAAACTGAAAGTATTGTGATAGTAAAACTATCAATAGTGACCATCACTATAAAAACTTTTGTACGCATTTTCCTAGTCAGAATATAATTATTCCACCGAGTGGAGGAGATTGAAAAAAGAGTTCATAACTACATGATCACCGACTCCTGAACGAGGGCCAGTTTTCGGGGCTCCATTAGTGTTTTTATCCACTTCATAATCCAGTTTTTATTTAGAATTCATACTTTCAGAATTCAAGCTATCTTCGATCGTCCAATCTCTGTTTGTTTGATTTCTATCTGAACTTGGATCATCCCAGCTTCTCTGTGCCAATAAACGATGTTGACTTGAATCAGTTTTTCTTCAAACAGTTAGGTAGATAGGTTAGATAGGTAGGTACCTCCGTATTCTGGAGTTAGCTAATCATCCAATATAAACAAGATTCATTCTCTTGTGCCATACCCAATCCAGTGTGTTAGGCCTGTATAGATACAGTGGAAACTGTTTAATAGGGACACGTTGGATGATACCATTTTTGTCTCAAATAAAGGAGGAGTATTTAGGTGTGGAAGAGAAGTAGGAAAACTGAGTGAAAGCTGCAATTTTTAATGGCAAACTTCAGGACACATAATTGAACGTAGTCGAATAGTCCAAATAGTCGAATATATAATATGACGCACAAAAAAAAAGAGGATTACTGTGGGTACTTAATAGAAGATGATCATAGGTACCTACTGATCGTGTGTATTCTGGTACATCTCCCTGGTATTTGTCGAATTTACTTGTGCAAGCAAATATGAAATACTGACGGAATAATAACAAAGAACAACAAACACTATTGTGGTTAAACAGAAACAAAATTATTATGTCTTTTAATTAGAGAATTCAACATAATTTTTATTTATTTTATTTTTACGACCTTCTTATCTTCTGAAAGGACAATAATCTGTTTTATGTTTTTGTATTCTCCAGTGGTAGTAATCCATCCTAATGGGGGATTTTATTTTTGACGTCAAAGTACGGGTGGCGTCTCGGAAAAAGAGTTCAATTATGTGGACAATCAAACAATCAACAGCAATTAGTCAATAAAAATGCTCAAAAGCAGTGAAATTGACACAATTTTTTATTCTTCTTTTCTATTATCTCAGCTTCTGAGGGCTCAAAATTACTGTTCTTAGTCTCATTTTATACCTCAGAATTTTATTTTTAATTTAGTAGGTCCAATGAAAAGCTAAGTGTTCTTTAAAGAGAATTACGACGAAGGGTTTGAAGCAAATTTGAAGACTGCTATATACTTTCCATACTTTTATCTCCTTTGTTTGTCCACATAGTTATTGTATAATGCTGCAAATGCCACAGTCCATCTTTCAGGGAGAATCTTCCATTAGTAAGTTATAGACAAGCATCTGTGATAGACAAATAGGATTTCAGAAAAAGTGTAAGAGGTAAGAGTAATAAGACTTCCACCTTTTTTCCTTTTTTTTTTTTTTTTTTTTTTTTTTAATATAATATACAATTTTGCTAATTTACTCTCAAAGATACAACGTGAAAATAAAACAAAAAAATAATAATGAATAATAAAATTACAAAAGAAAGTTTTATTTCAATATAGATTGGAAAATGGGTTGTCTGATTGGTACACGATGGAATACAGCTTACATTGTCTTCATATGACAGCAAATGAATATGATGAATGAATCAGCAATAAGTGTGGAGTGTCGACAGAAGAACCTAACGCAGTTTTTGATCCATAAGTAGATCGAAACTTACAAAAACAAACAGCAGAATTATTTTATCAAAGACTATAATTATAAAAGAATTACAGTAGCAGCCACGGAGGAGCTTGCAAAATTGCCCCTTTAAACATTACTACATAGAACACCACAATAGTAGCACCTATATGATAACTTTTGATCACACAAATAAAAATATACTCTTCGTCTGAACAAAGACCCTTCTAGTTACAGGTTCTACAGTTTGTGTAGAAACGATTAGGCTATTCTGTTGGTAATTTCAAGAAATTAGATTAGCCTGTATCCATCAGTGGCTCAAGTTACCGACAAGTAATTTTGCATTTATGGCTTTTCTCGCCATAAAAACACTGATAATACGCACCTTTAAACGTATAGGCTAATATTTGGTTGCATCGGCGACCGTGTAATCCATGAATGAATTTTTGGACAGTTCAACCTGATGCGATGTCGAAGGTCGCGTTCTTTCGGCATACCCAAGTTCATTCCTGCGATACCTTTGTATACGTTGATCAGCCCTGAAGATATAGCACTGAAACTAAAATATGCTTGTAATCTGTTCGCTCGTAGTTCGAAGAAAAAAAATGTAATTCGTTTTTAAACCTTTCGATAATTTGTTTTATGACTCATCGTCTAACCACTTATCGTGGTCAAAAAGGTGTAAATCTTGAAATTAAATGGCGTATAATTATTTTTCTTTTTTCTGCGACAATGTTCAGAATGACATTTCTTATCGGAGTATGTATCTAGTGTACGAATAGAATTGTGCAAAAAAACACGCTTGTGTTTGCGTTCACTTGTGGTCAGCGTATTCAAAAGCGGGTCAGGGTACTCATTATTTGTAGGATTTGGATTTGGTTATTAGAAAAATGGGGAAACAAGGTTACTATGTACGTAATTATCCCGACCGTGTGTCGTGCATACTTGTTTAATATCAAGTACTTAGGTACTTGTGTACGGAATATTGTTGATGTGAGAAATTTCATCACATATTGCCAAATAGTTTTGCTGTAGGTAACGTATTTATGGAAAGTCGTACGTCCTGGTGAGTTTTAACTGCATTTATTTATCATGTCCCACTATTATTGCCAATTATCGTCAGCAGAAATTTAGTATTATACGTTTACAAAATAAATGATGGACTATGGGTAATGCGAAAATAATGAAAACGTGTTTTGCTTTCAAAGAACAAAATCATTTGAGTAGCATCGATCGCATATCGAAGATGGATCAGTGAAACAAAATATTCAACCCTAAATTTAGTGCGGGTTGGAGTCGAGCACCGCCGAAATTTTTTCATTACCTCACACGCCCTCAACCGATAATCGTCCATTAGATTGGTGCTTGAAAAAAATTTTGTCAAACCCCCCTCCCCAAAACTGTGTTTTAGCTACGCCACTGCTCGAATTTTCGATTGGAAAATATTACTTAGGTATCAAAATTTGCTCTCATCGATGCTTCGGAAGAATATAAAGGTTAGTCCTTATAGAACCTTGCCATAGTGTATAAGTGGAACGTCAAAGGTGGCCCTGCCTTCCTGCGAGTTAAAATAGTTGAGTATTTTGTTTAACATTTGGATATGCAGATGTCGTTTTGGAGGTAAGCTATTGTAATTTAGGAATGTAATAGTTTACGCAAATAGTTATTTGTGATACAAGTATGTTTCAGCTCGTGCTACAAGGATCACACTCGTATCAAAATTATCTACTCTCCACGAGTGATACATACTATTTTATATGCAAAGTAGGAGATAGTGTGATTTGCAGCACTTGCCTTAGGCTCGTTCGCACTCGTATCAGAATTACCTATTTTTTCACTTGTATCAGAAATAACTATTAAACAATACTAAAATAACTAATTTTCGTTTTTTTGTTCGTTTATTTTCGAGTAGATAAGGATGAATAAAAATTTTGATGAAATACCGATTCAAGTAGCTAAATTTTATCTTTCGTCTAGTAGTACCAACCCTAACTTGCTAGTTATTTTATTTTAATTTGTGTTTTTTTATTTCCCTTGTTTACATACAAAACTAAAGATGATTTAAAATAATTACCTAGATGAAAAAAAATTTGAAAAAATTTTTTCCTCTTTCTATGACTGTCAACCTCAGATTTCTAGCTTGAATGGTAACTAAGGAATCGTTAAGTGAATGAGAAGTTTTTTTATATTCCAAAAACCGGCCAATTTTATATTATTTAGCGTTTTTTTTGTTAATTTATTTTTAAGCAGCTAGAGATAATAAAAAAATTATATAGAAATTTTATAAATTTTATCTTTTTTCTAGCAACGTCAACATCAGGTATCTAGCTTAGAGACTGAGGAGTCGTTAAGTGAAATAAGAGAGGTTTGCATGGCCATAGGCTAGATTTTAACTAAGGGGGCTCATATAAATATTCCCCAAAATATCCCCCAGAAAAAATAATGGACAGTGGTGGTCTTGAATTTTTCTTCGAAAACTATTTTTATATATTTTTGGAAATTTATGGGGGATCGGGCCCCACACTCCCCCCTGGCTACGGCCGTGGAGATTTGTTTCAAAACTTGAATGTTGTGCTCAATTGAAGTGACAACTTGACAATCGGTTTTTCAAAAAAACCCGGATTTGCAGAAATCTCATAAGGTTAAATAAGACATAGAGCGCGCGCGCATCTAAAACAGTGACTGAATAATCTTCGCAAGACCCAAGCTATGCGCATGTGCGAAATTTTACTTTTCGATATTGCGGTAAAATCTCCTGCTTCACGTATAGTTGATACGCACGAAAACGTCTGTTTTTGGGGTGGGTGTTCCAAAAAAAGTTTTCCGATAATTTAAACAAAAAATGTCAAAAAATAAAGCTGTAGCTAAACAGTCAAAAATCATGAAGAAGGAGAGTGGGATTTCCTAGAGATAATTGAAAAGTGGTAGCCTACGTAACAATTAGGTATTAATTATTATAAGGAATAAGCGTTCTGAGATTCTTATTTTTCAATTTCAGGGGAAATGTTTCTAAAAATTTATGTGATGTTTGTTTTTTAATGGTAGGTACATTTTGATAGATGAGTATGGAGAGGCGAGATAAGGCATGTCCAATTAATAACATATGTATTCCCGAGTTTGTGATTATAGTTTGTTATACCAAATAGTTAAATCGCCGATGAGATAGGGTTTAACCTTATTTTACCAAGCATCTTATCAGTTAAACTTGGTTTATTTCACAGTTTAATGTTGGTACAACCGGGCCAACGTGTTTACAGTGATTTTTCCTCGAAGAATGAATGTTTCATCAATTAAAATCATGAATTTTTTGTCACTGACCTAGTCTGAAGGGAAACGAGCATAGATTTTACTTGAATTCGTATACTTGATCTAACGTTCAGCTCTTTTCCTGATCGTTTTATACGAGAATTCGAAGAAAAAGTGTTAGATAACTAATAATAAATTGTGTTATGTGAAAAATTACACAAAAAAATATGTTGGAAATATTCTCAATTTTTTTTCTTTAGTTTCAGATAAAATTTACAAGAAAGCAGCTGAACGTTAAAAGATTACATGAATTTATGTAAAATTTATGTGTTTTTTTTTGTCTCTTTCGGTATAACTGTGATAAAAGGTTGAGGAAAATTTTTGACTTCGAAACATCCGACTTCGAAAATACGACTGATCTATTAAATTCAAGAAATTTTAACTGAAAAGTTATTTTCGTACCATATAGAACGAAATTTTCCTAATTTTTGGGTTTTTTTCATCCAGACCTTTCTCGTCGTAAATTTTATGTTGGCAAAGTTTTTGAATCTTTTTAAAAAATTGATATTGATTAAGCGGGTAGCTGATTTTTACGAACTTATCAATCGTTGTTAAGAGCAAGGGCGTATATAAGCGGGTCTTGGGGGTCTGGATCCCCTTTTTCAGTGATTTTTTTATTTGAAGGGGGTCAGAAGAGACCTCCAAGAACGTGTGGACTCTCTTTAGGATGGAAATATCTACGCCCTTGGTTAGGTACTCACCCGATTCTTGATTTGAGATTAAAATCAAAGAAAATTTATCGGTCGATACTTATCGTTGAAAATTTCTCTGTTTTCAAACGCTTTATGGTTCTTCAATAGAGTACCTGTAGGAAGTGATGAATTACATTTTTGTTTATGGCCTAGGCCTATTTTTTTCCCACACTTTTTATGCTGCAATATTCTTTTGTCGCTCCTTCGAAGAAAAAAAGAAAAGAAGAAGAGTAAACTGTTCGGAGCCCAAGCTTCATGCATGCCTTACCGAAACTTTTTTTTTCTTTATTTTTTCTTTTTAATACCTAGAATTTTTTTATCAGCATTTATACGTTTCGATAATATTTCAGGATAAGTAAGTGCGGTAACCAAATACGTACCTTTTTTTTTCTCTTCCCTCATATTTTTATTTTTTCACCGGCGATAAAGGAAAGGTCACCTTATCGATAAGCGAAGGTAGTTCTCCTCATGTCCACCACTTTTGGTCTACCTACGTATTTTATGCAATTTTTTTTTCTTGTTTGTACTTCACAAACGTGATAGAATGACTGTCGACTGTTTTTCTTCTTTTTTTCTCCTCTTAAACTAATCTTTCTATCGTGTATTATTTTAATGGTCATTGGTGGGCTATATTCTTGGTGGTAGAGGTCCACTGTACATTATAGTCTACTGGTCATGTTCGCGAATTCAAATTGGTACCACTTTTTTCGCGCCATTATCACGTTTTCAGGTTTACAAACGTGTTCGTGGATCTGTACGTGTGGCATTTAAGCAGTGCAGCAGCAGGCGGAATTCCAGAGGCTCGTTTTCAGTTAGTGATAAGAATTACGGTTTTTGCGTTACTGTTAGTGTTGTTGTTGTTAATGTTGTTGCTTTTCTTATTTTCATTTTTTCTTTTCGACGTGCATTTTGACTGATAACGAAATTCGAAAGCTGTTACTTTATATTCACGTAAAAGTTTTGCTATTCGAATAAAATTGAGCCTTAGATAGAACTGAGTTAAGAAACTGAAAATTCAGCTTGGTACACAATGGCACACCACCTTAAAAATGTATACTAATTTTTTTTGAAACACTAATATTTTGATAATTTGTCGAAAAGATAATGCCAATGAAATTAGTAATAAAAACAACCATAAGGATTATTTCCCAGAAACCTCTATGAGAGGCAATGCCAATTGTGTTTAGAGGGGTGAAGGGGGTTGTGAAAGACTGGTTTTGTTTGGGCCATTAATTTGTTACATGTGTGTCTAATCCCACTTCAGACTAAATTTTCTTCCTGTGTACCAACTGAAATAGAAAAAAAAATGTGTATCATCTTGTACCAATTAGTATGCCATTGTGTTCTAGGTGTGGTGTACACAGTGGAACAAAAAAGTGGTTTTGGTTGTTGAAAGTTGTACATGACCTAATTATTCAAAATAGTTGAAATTGGCATAGAATGTGCCTAAATGATTTTTCTATCATTAAGTCCATGAAAAATAAGGAAATAATGATTCTAGCTGATGTTGTGGGGCAAAAAATGATTTATGTACCATCGTGTGTGTAGGTGTACCTTAAAGATTTTGGAAACTTTGGCACTAAAAGTTCATATTTATAAAGTGTATGTAACATATTATAGGTAATGTGTGAAAAGTTCTAGTATTTCACGAAATACCTGGCGATTTTAGGTGTACTGTGTAAAAAAGTGAAATATTATGCGATTGGTTGTTGAAATTCTTTTGAATTTTATACCTACATTGCCTGGGAGCAATTAGCTGTGTGAAATGATAACAAAAAAGTCCCTGTCACATAAAATGAACAAGTCGTTGTAATGTTAGTAAGTGAAATAATTATGTACTATTTGAATTAAACAGTTTTTGACTTATTCCCTCTCTCTTGAAATTACATTTTTCCTAACCTATAAAGTAAGTTAGTTCCCTTATCTGGACTTTGGTACAATGGTGATTTGAGTGGTTGTTTTTCCTGAATATTCTAAAAATCTGAGAATTATAGTCAGGATGTGTTTCAGAAATAAGATCTGGATTATACTTGCCACCAATTCATCGTATTAACTTTCGTTAAGAATCTATGAATTCGATACATTAGCCATATTCACTAATACATTATTTTGCTACACTAATTAAAATGACAACCTGGTAAAAATACCAGTGTAATATTATCTGAAAACATAAGTCCAATATTTGTAATTTCTGAGAAAATCTGTCTTTTGTGAGAGGCGTGATGCTATGACAAAAAAACAGCAACTTCAATTTATAATATTGAAAGCATATTGACAATGTTTAATTAGGTTGTGTCACAAAACATATTATTTAGAAAAGTTTTTTTGTTCTCACTGACTGCCTCATTGGTGACTTTTCACGAATACCTATATGGCTAGAGTTTCGTATTATCTCTTGCAGACACACACGCAGACAGACACACGCACTTTTAATATTTGACACGTTAGAAACAGGCCTTTAGCTACAGTTTTTGTGACTTCTGTTTCAATTTATTCTATATTATATATTTTAAACGTGTATTCACGAATCGATGTGACGATTATTATGGTAACGCTTTTTGACTGTTTGAGCGATGTGGAAGACGATAAATGATTGCATGCGCGATAAAACCCACTTTTAATTTACGTACACCCGTATACGACTTGTAACGTAAATAAAAAAAGTTCAGTGTAGTCAGGAGGAATGAACTGCCAAATTATTGACTTTTTCTATCTAATTGTACGATGCGTGTTGCGTTAGCCTGTTATCTGCACCATTCAGCTGCCTCTATTTTCCGCCTACGTCGTTCGATATTATAGGTTTCACCTTGATTTTTTATTCGTTTTTCATTCGTAAAGTAGGTAGGCTTATATCACCCGTTGAAAAACGGGCAGATTTTGGTCAAACGTGTATTTAATTTTCTTGGGAGACGCAGGAAAGTCGAAATGAATGCTTCCTGGAGATTAATATTTTGCATGCCCCTCCCTTCGATCCCATTAAGAAATTTTCGAGACATTCTATTTTGCCTTTTACATTAGTCATACCTTCAAATAGGCCCATAATTTTTGAATTACAGTGGAAACTGCTCAATAGGGACATATTGGGCGGTACTCTTTTTTTCCCCAAATAAGCAGTGTTCCAATTAAACAATGTTAAGAGATAAAATGGGGAAAAAAATTATGGTGAATTTCACTTCTTACTGGACTCGTGTAATCACATTAAAAACGTTTAATTTATCGAATAATTATATTATACATACCAACATATATTTATAACAAAAAAAAAATTACTGAGGGTTTTGGTTGGAAGAGGATGGTAGGAGGTACTTTTTCACAACCTAAACTGAAACTAATAGGTTAAAGATAACATGAAATTATGAAAGATATGTAGAATAATGATAAAGACTGACAAATAATGTCGTTATGGAACTGAAATAAGAAAATGATCAATTACCTGGTAAGGATCTCAGTGATGTCACAGACTGGCAGCAAACGCACTGTGTTGTTTCTTATCACCTAACAGAGGCAAGAAACAATGTAATCTATGACATAATACCATACGTATATGTTCGTATGTGTGTTTATGTGCGTGTACCAAATCCACAATATAAGCTCACAAAACTGACTACAAAATTGCCAGTGTTTGCCTTGAATTTGGCTCTCCCATACTTATAATATATGAAGTGGCAGAACACACAAAGCTGTAGATTATCTTCTACGTGTGAATATCTCTCACAACAAGGTATTCCACACAGTTATTCATAAATAATTATATTTTCTGTCTTAATATACAGCCTTCAATTTCAGCAGTTCCCTAGTTTTACAACTTCCTTAAAATACACTGACCTTCAATTAGCATAGAATTACATAGATTAAGGGTTAATCACAATCGGTTCCCTGCCAATATTTTTGATGGTCAGGTCTCATAAAGATCAACCACCAGAAGATTAGTGTTTGAGAAGGAAAGCTGGAGAGTGGGCAAGGAATCATAGCCAATGTTTAAATGAAAATTATTAAACAAGGTTGATTCAGTTCTTTTTATACCCCATTGATAAGACCATGGTGATGTTTTGTTCTATCCTGATCAAAGTGAGAACCATTGATGTATAATAGTTTATTGAGAATAGAGTGTACTCACAATTATGCTGTTATCTTGCAGAAAATCTACGTTTGTTTACAAGAGCTTTCTCTCTGTGTGTGTGTGTGTGTGTGTGTGAGTTCACACAAATGTGAAGGATCAGATCTTCCCAAAAAGCTGTGAGTGCAACCTCACAATTTACGTCGATGAAAAACATTTAAAATGAATATGCTAAACTTCCCCGGTATCGTCAATGAAGGATTTCTTTAACCGTCTTTTACAACATAGGCAGAACAAAGGGGGCTGAGGAAGGTTAAGCTCTCAAGCTGGTTTCACAGTCCTCCGAGAATTTTCTTAACATGCGGATTACTCTGTAAAAAAAAGGTTTACTGTAACGTATATTTTCGTCTATTTTTAGAAATGACGAACATATTCGTCCACACATTTTCAAATACCAAAAATGTAGATATTTATCAACAATAATTATCCTATAACTCTTTATGAACAACCACTAAATTACCCGTATTTGATTTTATGAATATAGATATACCATCTGTATATTCATGATCTAGTTGTGCCTGTCCCTTGAGTACTCGACAAGTCAGCACAACCCTATAATAAAAACACCCTACCTCACTTAGCCTATCTGACACGTACATTTTTGTAGCCTGAACAAGTATATAATCCCTCGATTCAGTGGAAAAAGACACAGTTCCTCGACAGTGACTTCTAAGTACCTGGAACTTCTCTAGTAGAAGTCTTTAGTGAACATACAGTCTTGTCAAACAGATTGTGATTTTATATGTATAAATAATAACGTATTAATGTATGTACTGTGATGTACAAATTATTATTCTATTAAATGTGTAAACTCACTCGTGTGTTTTAAAATATTATTGAGTCTTTATATTACGTTAAGGTTCACTATAGTTTGTGGATGATAAACTTGAATTATTTTAGAAGTATTACTGCTTTCTTAGTACGTGATATTTCGTGTATGGTGTAACATCAAAAGTGGTTCTAATTAGGTACATTACCACCTCTTTTGGCCATTACATTATTGGCGCCCAACTGGTCTGCTATTTCAAATCGAACTCTCGCTCTAGTACCTATTTTTCCGGAGTTGCTGATCCAAGTTGCTTTGTCAATTCCTCTGATCTGAAGTACTTTGCTTTAATAACCTTGAAAACTGTACTTAAGTACTCAAGGAGAAATGGGTAAGGCGTGCTCCTGAGGAAAGGAAGTAAAAGTTATTTGAGAGTGGAAAAAGATCAGTAGTGAAAAGAAAACCGAACTTCAAAACCAACCTAGGATATTTATTATACAAAAATATGAAAAACAAGTGTATTTACAAAAAAGTTAAAGGTGAAGAAGATTTCGGCGACATAGTGGCAGCGGATCAATCAAGCTCCTTTTCAAACAAAAGGAAAAAACGAAGTAACAATTAATATTAATTATAATTCGCGTCCCTCCCTTAAACATAAGATTTGTTAAATAATTTTAAGTTGCGAAAAGTTTATTTTTATGAATGAAACTTGGGAAAATTTATCCAAACCCAATACTACTAAAACAAATTTGATTTGGCTTATTGAAGCTAAAAATTTCGAATTAATTAATGTGTGTCAAAATTTAAATATCGAAATTGACAAAAAATATTTTTCTCGTATAAAAACCCAAGGGGATATCCTATTAAAAATAAAATCTAGTAAAGAAATCCAAAAATTATTAACCCCTGAAAACATAAAAATAATTTTACAAACTACACGAAAACCTCGTGAACAAATTCCCGAATTAGAAAACCTGATAATAAGAATAAATTTTGACCCCCCTACTACATCAACCCCACTTTTGGAAAATTTGGAGAATCCCACACGATTTCCAAGAGTCAGGTCAGCTATTAATTTAGCCGATATTACTGAGTATCTAAAAAAATCAGACAAATATTTTCTCAGCCCAGAACATGAAACTAGAATCTTAGAAAACCCTTACGTACCTTTAGAAAACAAAATGTCAGGAAAGGCTGCTGTAAACGTCAGACCTTCCCTATATGGTCACACCCCAGCTGAAGATATCGTGTCATTTTTAATTGGATTCGAAAATGAAGTGGAATTGTTCAACTGGGATGCTAATATGAAATTTAAAAAAATAAGAATTGCATTTTCTGGCCTTGCTAAACAAATGTTTGAAGATAGAATTCAAGCAAACCCCAAATGCAACAATTGGCAAAAAACCAAACAAAAAATTCTGGTAGTCTTTACTAGAACTAAGCCCCAATTACGCAAAATTGTACGAAAGGAAATATAAAGGCGAAGCTGACTTCCCTGCGTACATCATGTTCGTGAAAAGAATCTTAAAACAAATTGAACCAGATATTACTGAAGAAAAAATAATTGAAAAATGAATACCTAATCTTCCCAAAAAGGAAAGAGAATTTTTAATAAAAAAGAACCAAAAACAATTCAAGAACTCGATAAGGCCTTTTCTAAATATTTAGAATTTAAAGATAAATTGTTTGGACACTTGGATCCCCTTTTAAGATGCAAAACCGAGCAACTTGAAAAAACTATTGAAGAACTAAAAGCTGGAAAAGCGGAAAAGAAAACTGAAAAAAGTGTAAACTTAGTTTCATCTGACCCAGTCTGGAAAGAGGAGATGGAAAAAATGAGCGCTGCAATAGTGAACATTTTGAAATCTCAGGAGTCCAGGAAAAACAAAAATCCCTAAAATAAAAATCAGAATCACAATAACGAACAAAATAATCAAAACCAAAATCAAAACAGGAATAATAATAATTATAATAACAATAATAACAATTGGAACCAGAATCAAAACTGGAACCAAAATAATCAAAATCGAAACTGGAATAATAACCAAAATTTTAACCCCAATTATAAAGGTAGAAACTGAAACCCAAACTTTCGAAGAAACAATTTTCCCAGAAATAATAATGGATACTATTCCAATAGAGCTCCAAATTGGAACCAGTATGGCCCCCCAAATTGGAATTCAAACTGGAACAACGCTTCAGCATGGAATAGTACATCATTTAATACCCCCCAAAACCCTCCTTATGTGGCCACAAACACTCAAATGGTTGCTCCTCTGGCACCTTTGATGGCAGCCCAACAACAGTATCTTCAAACCCCAAACCCACAGGCCTGCCAAAACAACTGCTCAAAAAACTAATTGTCCCCCTTACAGATGATTTGTCAACTGTAAGGGATGTCTCGAATAAAGAATCGAAACAGGTAAACAATGTTAGTGAGGAGAAATTTCAAAATAAAGGGTACTGTAGAACCCAATGTAAATTTCACCTCCCTTTTGCCATTTGTGGTAAACAAATACTTAGCCTAGTCGATCCAGGTTTGGAACAGACACTAATAGATGAAAAAGTTTTAAAGAAAGTCAATTTTACGGAACCAATTTTACCAACAAAAATATGATTTTGTGGTGCAGATAGCCAACCTCTTGAGGTCATAGGGGTAACCAATGTGATTTTTTCCATTGATCATTGTATTTACTCACATCCCACTTACGTTGTCCGAAACTTGGTTGAACCGGTCATATGATGTACAAATTATTATTCTATTAAATGTGTAAACTCACTCGTGTGTTTTAAAATATTATTGAGTCTTTATTTTACGTTAAGGTCCACTATAGTTTGTGGATGATAAACTTGAATTATTTTATAAGTATTACTGCTTTCTTAGTACGTGACATTTCGTGTATGGTGTAACATCGAAAGTGGTTCTAATTAGGTACATTACCACCTCTTTTGGCCGTTACAGTTTACGATGTTTGTAAGGGATGGTGGTGCTTTTTAAGTCCCTTGGGAAACATTATTTAGTTTCGCCTATGTCTGCAAATTAAGTTAAATACTATTGTTCCCTTCAAGTACCTAAATCAGAATTTAGTTCCTCGCTTCTGATTTAATTAGGCACTTACTCCCCACATGAAAGTTAAAATAATTTTTAAGTTAAGTTTGTGCCCATCATTATTGGTTTTCAACTCGAATGGTAAGTGATTTCGCCCTTCATATGTGTTTACGTTAAACTAAAACTAATTTCAAGTAGGCACTGAACATATACTGCATACGTCTCTCGCGTTAGTTTTACACTATTAGGCAGCAAGTTATCGAAAAATACGTCATTCAGAAAGCCAAAAAATAGTGTGAAACAGCTGCAAAGCCAGTTTGGCTAAAGAAACCTTGTCGTTTTTTGGACAGTTGGACACGTTAACTGCAACGTTTTAATAACGATGTTGTGCCATAATGACGTCATAACTAGGGGGATTATTGCTGCATAAAATTTAGCTAGGTACCAAAAAACAAACGTATCAACGAAAGAAAAAAAGGAATACCGACAGCAATAGTGTATATAATTATGTTTTATTGCGAGCGACAATAAATTCGAGTACCTACTATCAAAAGGGCACACAAATCCGCCTGGCGGCTATTCTCTGCCGAGTGTACCTGCCTAATCGAATCGAAATATTATTTTACGAATTGCTATCGCCAAGTAGTGCATCCCATGGTATTATTACTTTTATGCTCCCTTATCAGGCTGGAATCAACGGAATTCCCTTCTTGCTGCCGCCTCTCACGCCGCCAATCTTACAATTCCATTATAACTTCGGTCTGTCTTTACTTTAATTCAACACTCACCCTACGCCACCTCCACCGCCACCTTTCTCTAGTCTTCTGGTGTCGCCGTCGAACCACTCCACGATTGACTGTACGTAGCCTACGGTTTTTTAGTGCGTGGAAAGATGATGGAAAAAAATAGTGCCAGAAAGAGAAAGAGTGAGAGAGTGAAAGAATGAGATGGTAAAATTAAAATACAAGATTGGAAAGAGAGAGAGAGAGAGAGAGAGAGAGAGAGAGAGAGAGAGAGAAACAGACAGAGTGAATGAGTGCGTGAATGAGTGAGAGAGAGACGTAGTAAAGATAAAGATTTAAACGTAAACGTTATCGCACTTCTTTTCGGTCATATAAAAACCACGTCTCAATTAAAAAAAAATTTTTTAACGACTTCGCTATCTTGATATTGCCTTACGTGCAGTGTGTGTTTGTATTTTTCTTTTCATATATTTTTTTTTTTTTTGCTTTTTCCCCCTTTTATTTTAAGTGTTTTCGTGATTGCAAGATGAAATTTTATTTTGGGTGTGGAACAGCGTGTAGTTGACGCGCGCACGCTCGCGAGCACTTATAGCACGAACACACGCACACATAGATAAGAATTTATTATACTTCTTTTTTGTGACGAATGCACATTTTTTAAATTGGAGACCGCGGTAATGATATCGACGAATTCGAGGTTCGATGTGGTTTGTATCGTACCTCTTTATTGTGACTGTGTGCTCAGATTTGTGTGTGTGTGTGTTTTCGTGTTCTTTTGGGAGGGAAAATTTATGACTATTTGGTGGAATACGGGTTAATGACTGGAAGAGATGCCGGCTAGAGACATCCGGTCCAGCCGAGCAGACGACGCCTTCATTATCGTCTAATCGATTCGATTTTTTTGATTAAGTATAATTATGCATGGGTAGTGATAATCGAGGGAATTGACCGGCGCATCCGAAGAATTTCGAGGCAACCTGTCACCGAGTGCGGTGTGGGTGGGCATTGTACCGATTCTAGGTCCTCCCCATTCCCCAAAAATTCGTTACCTAATGAAATGTTGTACGCATTTTAGCGCAGGTATAGAGTCGATAGTGCTGTTGGTTGACACAGGTCGTTGATTGACACATCGATTTCGCGACTCTGTGAGTGGCGCTGTTTGGGTGAGATCTCGGTCATCCGACTACTCTTTTTCCTACGTAGTTTTGGCAGCATTGTATAATTCGTATTATCAGCGGGTGTAAAAATGTAATTTTTAAGCAAAAACCCTATGTGGAATACCTTACGTCGTGGAAAGTAAAACCAACAAAGAAGGTGTTCAACAGAACAGTTTGCGTGTTTATGCCAATATACCAGAAAGGTATGAGGGAGCCAAGACCTCGGCAAACACTGGCGATTTAGTCTATGATTTTTTCGTCTTATATAGCCAGCTCCCTACACGCACACATACACACTTATGTAATATTTACATAAGTACTGTGCAGATAATTTATTCGTACTTTATGGTTGCTATGGCAACGGTAAAGTACGGAGAATGCATCTTCGTATCGGTCCGTGACATCGCCGAGATAATTATCTATCGATTTGTCACGGTCCGAGATTTGTAACTTGTCTATATGCAAAAATAGACAAGTACAAACAAACATACATTTGTATTGTGGTTTAACGTGCAAGGCACGAATAATTGTCACCGAAGGTGACGACTGTCGTCGATAGGCCGAGCCTATTTCCTCATACGAGTAATGGTCTAATCCCCACACCCTATTAAACTCGTTATTTTTCTTCTTTTCCTTCTTCATTTTCTTCAGCCTGTGTTCTACGTTTTCTTTTTCAACTGTGAAAAAATGAAAATAAAATTTTCATCGATTTATATGATGTTATCTGTGACCATTTATTTTTTTTTATTCTAATTTCGTGATAAATTTATGGAAAATGTGACAATTGACAATAATGTTTCAATTTCAACTGTTTCGACTTCGTTAAGTATTATTAAATGAAATATATATAGCTATTTCGCTTCCTTTCAACAGTTGTCTTCTTTTTGAAAATAATTCTGAAATTTTTCGATTATTCGTATTTTTTTATTTCCAGTTTTTATTCATAGTTGATGTTAATGATGTCACCCTAAGGTCACTTTTCACAACAAATAAAACAAACCTAAAAAAGAAAGAAAGAAAAAAAATCATCTAAAAATAATGCAAAAAACCCTATTGTCACATCGTCTAGCGATGTAGTTTGTTAATAAATGTTCGATTTTTTCTTTCAAATTTGTTTTTTTGAAATTTTAATTTTCAAATCTAGGTAGGAGCAAGTAAATGGGATACTATCAGGAAGAGAATTTTATATTGATTTACAAGGTACATAGTATCGTGTATTTTGTTTGAGATCTTATCAAGATTTGGTGGATTGATGGAAAGAAAAGTATGGTTGCAAGTTGACACAAAAACAGTGGCGGATGCAGGAGGAAATGGGAAAATTTTCCCTCCAATGCCAAAATAATGAAGACAAAAAGAAAAGTAAAGTAAGAAAATGAAATGACCGTAGAATTGGGATAAAAACTCTAAAAAAATTCCAAAAGTTTTATCATTTCCTACCCAAAATGACTTTCTGAATCTGCCACTGCACAAAAATAAACTTGTTAATTTGATACATAAATTACAGTGAGGAAGAATTAGGGTAATTGTAACTTCTGTTTTCCCAGAAGAAGTTGTTGGGAGGGAGATTTCCCTCGGACTACGGAGCCTGGTTCCATTTCAAGGATTTTCTCCCAACATCCAACTACGAACCTCATCCAGTAGGATAATCATTGTTTTTTCAATTGCAATGCACCAATAGATAGAGCAATTAATGTTGGACTTAATTTTCAATTTTTGAAGCCAACTTTACCTCCAATACAATTTGAGCTGCATTGGTGTGTCAACTAATAACACCCTCTATGTCAACCAACCACACCACTTAGTGTTGTTAGTTTATTCAGCCAATAATGCTGATTCACTAAATCGAATGTTGCTCAAATTGTATCGAATGTAATGAGGGTTCCAAAAATTGAAAATAAAAACAAAGTTTCTTTCTTTTTATTGGTCTGTTGCGTTTGAAAAAATAATTATTGTCGGCCACATAAATCTAATTTATGTGCAAAGCATGTCAACCAACAACATTTGACCCTACTTTTCAGACTTTTCCACTGACAAAATTAATACCAAACAGTGTTTTTCACTCATGAGTAGGTGAGAACAATTTCCAAATCTCACCTCACTAACTGGACACAGCGATAAATGTGTAAAATATGTCATCTAACTAATTTTTGGCTGGTATCTTCGTCAAAATTAATTTCGTCGTAAAAATAGTTTCATGAAAAATAGTTAGGCACCAATATTGAATAGAAAAATTGACTATTAATGTTCGTGGGGTTGTAACGATCAAAAAGTCCATCGAATTCTGAGAAAATATTGGTAAAAAATCACAATTTTTTGTTAACCTCCGACTTCACAGTATAGTAGCAGCCAAATTGGAGAATTAGGCATTTGTTCTATATTTTTGTGGGCAACAGACAAATTTGTCCGAGTTTATTTTCTGGTTCATTATTGTTAATAAATAAGTATCTATGCCATAATAATATTGTAATTATAAACAATCTCCCTAGCCTAGTTGCATCTTAAGATGAATAAAAATCGAATGAATGTCATAATAATTATTGAGTTCAGCAAAGAAGGGTCTGATTCCATGTAAACTAATATCACAACCAAGGCTCACAATCTATACCTTTACCTTACATAATTTTCAGTGTATCCTTCTTCTCAGCTATACAGAAGAACAATTAATATCTGTAAATGCAGAACTAACTTTGAGAAAATTGATACTCTCGTCTGTTTATGGCATAGCTAATTGGAGATATTTGCGTACAAAATAGCGTTCGATCAATGAAATTGATTGTGAAACTCGAGTTATTTCATTTTTCATTCACTGCATTCGGCGAAATGAATTACTCAATTTTACAAATGAAAATCTGGCATCCTATTCGACGTTGTTCTAAGGCAGATTTTTGTTTTTTTCCAAGACTGTTAGAAGCATTCTAAGTTTTGTAAAATTTGTTGATTAACGCTGGAACAGTGATCGATAACCTTGGAGATGAAACACGAAAACCTTCGTCAATAAAGTTGAGAGAAAGCTGCGTAGTTCTTAGTTTTATTCGATACAATTTGTTTCCAAACTATAGAATTGTTTGTTTGATATTGTTTCGAAACTCTGTACTCCTACAGATTTGTGTAAATTTGGATTAGAATGAGCCTTCTTTCTCTCTGGAGAATTGAAATCAGTTATTTGTTCAATGTGGGCATATTGTATACCTACTTATCGCATCTAATGATACCTTCGCTAATTTAATTTGGTTTATTTTATATTTTTGTTTCAGGTAAGTGACACCGCCGATCATTCTGCATTATTTATCAGTTTTTGTGAAGAAGAGTTCAGTGAGTTTACTCAAGTATTTTTAATATTTATTTTATCAGAGAAAGGTGTACCTGTATCTGGCACTAGTTGTGGGGCGACGACGAAGTAACTGAGAGCTCTGGCTAAAGATCAAAGCGTTCTTTTTCAGTTTAGCATATTTTTATTCAGTGTTCGCACAAAGCTAAGAAATAACCCAATTTCAAATTATTGTTTGTTTATTGTTCGTGTCAATGGGAATACTTGTGTTGGGTGCTAAATCACTGAAACCTTTTGTAAATTTTATCCGACTAATGTCAGTTTTAAATCGATGATCCAGATGGTTTATCAGGTTTGTACGATGGGTGCCCACCCAACGTAGGCCTATTTCATTTCTTTTCCAAAACAATTACGACCACCGAGGAGTGTATTCCGGGTTATTTGTTTTGGTTTTAGGAGCCATTCAGTGGTGTGGTTAGTAGTAGTGCTGAGCAAAATTGGTCTGAGTTTTGCATCGTAGTCTTGGTCTCAGTCTTGCCAATTCCATTTCATTCGTTGGAAGGACGCAAATGGTAAGTTATTTAATTTAGCCACCAATAATATTAAAAATCTTGCAAGCGAAATCTAAACTAAGACCAAAATTGACTATGTAAGATGAAGGGCATGACAAAAACCAAGATTTGACTGTGCAGGACCAAGACTGGTTATGCATGAGGAAGAATGAAGTTCACTGCGCATGACCAAGGTTAGTATATGGCTGTACAAGATCGTGACTGGCTTTGCAAGACCCAGATCAAGACTTGACTGTACGAGACCACGTCCATTGGTAACCACCCGTTTTCACAAAATTAAAAATCGTTTTTCAGAACAAGAAAATTTAATGAAAATCAAAAATTTCATCGCACCTATTTTCACAACACCCATTTTTGTGAATCAACTTTATCCCAGCAAATTTCACAAATTTTTTTTAATAGTTAGTGGGTGAGATAGGTAAACTTTTTTTTCTTATTTTGTACCTCCATGTAATTTTTCGTTGGTAATTAATAGATTTTATGAAAATAAATGACGTTAAAATTGATTTTTGTGAAATGTTCACGTCGTAAAAATAGCTGTCATGATTTTTGATTCGTGAAAATGAATGGTAGTAAAGTGTATGACTGGCTATGCAAAAGAAAGACTGAATTTTTGAGATCCAGACCTTAACCAAGACTAAGACTTCATTGTAGGTACAAAATTAAAACCATGACTGGCTATGCATGAGTAAGATTGAATGTGTAGGATCAAGAACTTATTTTAAGATGTGTACCAAGACTTACACCAAGATCGTCATATGACTGAATAAGATTAAGGCTGAGATTATCATGTTTGTGGTTTTGCGTTTTCTTATCACTGATTAGCAAAATTTACTATTTAATTCACCAAACTGATAGTTACAGATTAGAAAAGTTTCTTCTGGGTTTCTGATAGTTTTAGTTTCTGAATTATTTTTGTTTGTTTCTGTTTTTATTAATTTTCATGTACATAAATTTTTGTTTCCATTTTGGTTTTACCTGAGTGGCATAAAAATCACAACATGAGTAGATAACTGCAAAGATGTTTGACATAAAATAAAATAAAAAATAGTAATTAGCCTATTGAAATTTGTAAATTTTCCAAAATAGACTGCATAAATCAACATATTTAAATCTAAAATTTTAATTTATTTATAAATGAAAAACAAAAACTTTTGTGTCAATTTCTTTTTCTTTTATTGTTTTTCAAAATTTTGTCTCAGTTTCTATTACATTACTCGAAATCCGCTTCAATAGGGCTCAGCCTGATTGGAACGTATTAAGTAAAAAATGTAACAGTCATAAAAATAGCAACTTGAAACAGTCGATAATAAAAGTGTCTTTGTGACAGTTGTAAATCGTAATAAACATAAAAGTAATAAGCAGTAAAAAAAAAGAAGAGATTTAAGAATCAGAGTAGCTTAAAAGTGAATTATTAGAATGAATTTTAGAAACACAAAACATGAGATTATATAGTATTTAGATTATTAGTCTAAAGTGGAGGTTCGAGCAAATTTACAGATTGTTTGAGAAGGATTTCAATCATATTGGTTAACATAAATATGTATGTACAACAAGTATGATCAATAGTCTAAAGAGAATATAACATAAAGCTGGTGTTCACAAATAATTTAGTGGAAATTAAGATACTTTGCATATATTATATAGATTGCGAAATATAATAAACAAGAAATGAGTTCATAGGACTTGTGTGAATAAAGTAACTGTTTATGTAGGAAGACGATGTCATCAGGCAAGTCTCGACTTGTTTGAATGATGTGACTATTTATGAATGGAATAATACCTAATAGAAAATAGATTGAGAGTAATGATGATGATGGTAAATGTACGAACTTTGGAAAGTATTATGTACGAACAAAAATATGGTTACAATCTTTCCAAAATATACTATATGATCTAGTACATGGAAACGTAGATAGGAATATGGAGTAATTACGCTGAAAAACAAAATAGAGTGTACTCGTAATGTTATCTCGAAGAGCAGAAATATCGGATTTTTAAAATTTTCAATGACCATAGGTTTGTTTGTTTGATCAAAAATGTGCAAGAGTTTTTGCCTTACTTCATAAATAGTGTTGTTTTGCGATAGAGTGCGAAGTATTGACGTTATTTTGAATTTAGTCGGTACAAACTTAGTTCAGTGAAAAGTGTAGAAGTTGCATGTAGGCAGTTCTTGTCTTATCACATACGATGAATTGTTGAAAGGTTCATCAACTCGATTTTCCACTTACCTTTCTCCGTTTCTGTGTTTGTTTGTTTTGTTTTCGTTTTTTTTTTTTGTTTTTTTTACTAGATTAAACGAAAATTACACCAGGAATATCCGGTGAAAAACGTGTAGGAAAGGCTAATTCGGTTCTGTGTACCCCTTTATTCGAAAAACTGGGTTAACAGGCGACGGATTATGCGGCGCCCATTGTAGTTCCCAGTTTTTGGCAAAAAAAAAAACCAAAAAAAAACCGTTTCTGGTGCGTTTTTATTCGATTTTTTGTTTTGTTTTGTTTTCCAACCTCAGCTGATGGCATCCATACACTCAAATTTCGATTGTATGGTCGCTCACAGAGCAGATACTGCTTACATTGGTATAGGCGCGCGGGTACCGAGAGCAACGTGCACCCCAATCGGCGCCCTGTGTATAACTTGCCTATTTCGTGCTCGAAGTTGCGTGTACTCAGCTGACTCACCTGTGACTGAGCGTACTTAGGGTTGCAGAAAAATCAAATTACCTTGCGAATGTGATTCGCAGGTAATCGTCGGCGCGCCGTCGTTCGCAAGTATTTTCCTCGATGTTAGCCGCAAATTTTCTCCATACCTGTGAAACTTCGCAAGCCAGCGTATCGTATCTCTGCGCAGATAAACGTCATGCGTTTGTAGTCTCAATAATTTACCAAGAAACTATCGATTCGGTTTACCTTGTGCCGATTATGGCGTAAGCTATCGAAGTACCTACGTAAATTTCCAGGTACAGCGTTTTATAATTTCGTCTGATAACGTTGCGGTATGGTGCAAACGTTTATGTGTGTGAAGGTGAGGAGAGATAAGGTGGATACTTTTATCGTCGTTTCTCCTTTGGTGGTGATGGTGGACGGCGGTGGCGGTGTTGGTGGTGACAAATTTTCCGCATACGATATGCACGCCTGCACGGTGCGCGTATACATATATTATAAACGGATAGATAAAAGCGTTTCCTATATTTTGATACATTGCCGAAGGTATTATCTTGTGGCGAACGAAAATAGAAAGAAACGAACAGAGAGATAGTGAGAGAGTGTGAGAGAAAGAGGGAGCGATAGAGCGAGAGAGAGAGAGAGAGAGAGAAAAGTGACAGACAATACCTATCGCACACAGTATAAAAAACGTGTCATTTCTGTTGCAAACGAAGGGGAAAATAACCTAAAATAACAGACAATGGCTGAATGGCTCATGGAGAGATGTTTGTTGGAAGGGGGAGGGGTGGTGTACTGATAGATAGCGAAAAAAGCGATGAAATTTGTCAAAAAACGATTACGGTACCAAAAAAAGAAAAAAGGATAAAGAGGGGAAGAATAAAGAAATTGTCAACAACGACGAATGAAAATCAAAAAAAAAAAAAATTGTCGTTTATCACGTGACGTAATTACAGCCATCACCTGGGTATCGTTGATAAAAAATGTATCCTATACCGAATAGACTTTTCTTATCGTCATCATTCGTAGGTACTTGCGTATATTTCTTTGACAAAATTGTTGTTTTTGTTTTCGTTATCGAAATTTTCCGCTCATTGTCTACTGTATAGTATTTTACAGAAGATACGGTGTTGAACCATTCCGGTACCTATCTGACTGTTCGCTTTTTGTTTTTTTTTGTTTAATGCACAATACTGGGCACTGCCTTAATTAGTGTCATCACGCATATCTCCGACAACGTTTTCGTGATATGTATTTAGAAAAAGATAGATTTTTAGGATGATTTTTTTTTACACCCCGGTAGTCGTGAATTTTCTTTGTCAACAGTGAAAAAAAAAAAATGCCTAGTGCCGATTAAAGAGAGGCTTAGAACGAAGAACGGGTTGGTTGCTTGAGCCATTGTTGAGAAAAATTAATAATATACGTAGGTAGTCTCTTGGAATAGGTTCTCACTTTTGCTGTGCTTCTTGCGTAGAAGCTTCGAATGTTTTACAGCGTGACACCTGATTGCAGCTGTTTTAGATGTTACTTATTTTATGCGGGATTCATACCTTCTCCGAAAACTTTTGAAGAAATAAATGTTTTAGCTATACCATGGCCACATTGAAGAGTCTGGGCATGTTATAAGCAAATAGATTTGGCCCCAACACCAAAGATGACTATTATTAGATATTTTGAATAGATTTGCCTTGAAAACCTTCATTAGCAGGAACATTTTAGGTAAAAAGGGCGTGTTTTTCTGCATTTTATTAATAACTGCAGGTGAAAATTTAAATTATCATTTGTAAAAATTATGAAATTCACAATTTCAGAGCACAGTAGCCCTATAGAAGGCGGACAATTGTCCTAAAAGGGAAAGTTGTGTTTAACAGAAAAAACAATTCCGACACCTTTCTAATATTGTCTAATTTGATTAAAGGCCAAGCCTTGTATAGAGGAAGTGAGGGAAATGTCTCCACAATATCATTTGCATAGTTTTTTTTTTACTTAAGTATCGTCTCCAAGATGTTACATGTTGCCTGGGCTATGTCCACAATTTGCAGTTTGTACTTTATTATTTCCTTCCCACTCTCACAAAATTTTGAAACACAGCAAACAACTAAGTGGACAATATGTGTAGGGGCCTTAATAGAAGATATGATGTGAAACTAAAAAAATTATAATAATAATTATATACATACATATATATACACACACAGAAATTCGTTTTTAAAAGCTTTTATTTAACTGACAACAAATTTTATTCGTGAAATACTGGACCTTAACAGGAGTTACAATGCTACTTTCAACAAAATTATCGGTCTCCAGTCTTCATATCACATATTGTGTGGAACTATTATGAAAAAAACTATCAGAATAGTACTCAAATTAAAAACAGAATCATGAAAAACCTAATTTCTTCATTTTATCATCAGAATAAAAGTATTCTCATAGATGAGAAAAAAAAAAGAACATTAGCCTTGTTCCACATCATCGTGTTATATAGGACCTGTGAAATGAACAGATAACTATAATAGGTTTTGGTTTGAGGAAATTTTGACTTCGGAAAGGCCTGTCTCAAAAATCATTATTGCCATAAGGGAAAACTCAATGAGAACGATGGATTTGTTTCATACTAGCGAATAAACTTCGGAAACTAGAAAATATGTGAGCTTTCATTATAATTATTTGTCATACTGGAAATAATTAACATTGGCATCCCTAAATATGGTTTCATAAATATCCATACATAGGCATGAATACAAAATTTTTTCACATACACGATTGGAAATTGTCTAGTTAGGTTACTACCAAGTATTATAAATCAAGAAAACACCATGAATGGAATTCAAAAAAAAAACTAGAAATATTATAGTTTATTTCTATAAATCAATGCTAAATTTTACATCAAGACACTCGATGAAAACACACCGTGTTGTGGAGATTCTCATTATCTGTGAATAACTGGTTTTCATAATTAGTCAGATAAGTATAGCGTGAAAATTATTATCTTCCATAATCTTTTCAATCAGGTGAAATGGATTCCGAAATTACAAATCATATAAAAATGAAATTTTTCTCAAACTCTGTTCAGTAAAAGCTCTTACCAAGTTATTCATTCCAAACACAGGAAGGTCTTTATCCAAAATTCTATCTGTACGTGTGCTCTGATGTGATTAATTTCTCTGATGGTATGGGAAAAAGTTTGGAAATGCATTTCGTCCAATCAAGATGGATGATGTAAAAGCAAAAATCGATTTTCAATTTACTTTCAGATTTTTTTAGATTTTCTTGCGTTTTTTAATGGAATTGAGTAATGATTCGTTTGTTTCATATAAGATGTTTCGTATCAATGAGATAAATATAACGTTCCAAGGACAACCCAGGACAATCTCTAATGATTCTGGAATTGCAGGTTTTTGGTCGCATTAAATTTCAAAATTTCGCGTATTTTCAGCTTCCTTCTGTCTTATAGATGGGATTTTAAAGGCTGAAAACTTGATTTTTATCTCAGCATAACTAAGTTTTGTGAAATTAATTATTCATCTTCCTTTACTCGCCGTTTTGTGGTTGACAGGAGATTAAATATCGTTCTTGCATACGGGCCCAAGTCTCTTGATCGCATTTCCAGTAGAACATTGACCAGGCGGTAAATTTTCAGGTGTGCTGTGTGCAAAGCCGTTTTCATTTTGGAGTGGAAACTCGGATATAAGAAAATACATACTAAGGGTGGTTACGAAGCGAACATAGATGTCTGTCAAAAATCCTTTTCGATATGAGTGAGTGAGTTTTAATTGAAAGTTGCCCACCTACTTCTTGTGACGGACTAATCAAATTATTGTAGCTACCGATTAGCAGGTATGGAAAATTTTTACGGGTTCTCCGGGATTATGGTACATTCTGATCGCATTTCTAGACAATTACTGTTATGAAACATCATTTGAGTAGGTGGATGCATATGGGTACCTACTGTAAAAAAATTAATTCGAGCTCATTCAACGAGTATCGACAAATATTTTTGACCACATTAATATAGATAAGTAGGTACCATGTTAAAAAATACATCTAACTTTAACGATTTATAATAGCCTACGTTAATTGAACTATCGTGAATGTTTTCCATTTAATTTCGGTTTTCATTTCATCAATTAGTAAGCACGAAGATAAAGGAGTTGGCAATTTTACACGAAACTAAATACGTGTAATGTTTTTTTCCTTCTTTGCAAAACCAGTTTTGCATTTTTTTAATGCGGTGGTAATGCCAGAATAATGTCTTAATTCTATTTCTCAATATATGTGTGTAGTCTATTGGACCGAATGAAAAAAAAACAAAAAACAAAAACAAAAACTATGAAATAGGTGGCCTAGCTAGAATATAAGTACATATATAGGTACTGACGACGCACGGCGTATACTGGAGAACCACTGGTTGGGTTATAAAACTAAGGATTGTAAAGTGAGATTGAGGTGTTGACTTATACGACGATAAAGTGTATGAATAATTAGCTTTTAGTCGATGGTATTTCTGTTTTATATACGCAACGCCTGTAAGTAGTTTTTTTGTATGAAGTGTTTTTCTCCCGATAGTTCTTTTTTCTTCTTTCTTTCTCTTTCTTTACTTACTTTTAGTGCGTGACTGAGATAAAAACTAGTTTATTTTCGCCTCGTATCAACCTTTATCGTATGTTCGGTTTTTTTTCTCTTTCTCTATTTTTGATTGGTTGGGGGAGGGTGCGTATGAAATTTGTATTTTCATGTTGCAGCATCGAGTGTGCTTGTAGAGTAAAGTTAGATATGGTCGCTTGAGGTAGGAGTGTATGCAATTAATCAAAAAATTATCGTTTGTCGAATATTATAATTTTTATGTTTTTTGCCTCACTTCGGATAAGGTATGAGGGGGCGTGTGGGCAAACATGATGATATGGCAGTGGTGTTAAAATATTACTGTCAGAATTGGTTGGGGGATATGAGAGATTTTGAAATTCAAGAATGTAGCATGAAAAAACCTTTTAATATCACAATTTTCTAGAATAAAGACTATTTTCTGTGATTTTCGTTCGAATTAAAGGATTAAAATAATATATATCGATACGTCGATACAATGTTGACGTGGAAAGAAAAGTAGTGATATTTTGACAGCTAAATTTATATAGATACTTAGGTATATTTTTTAACGCATAACTGGAAGTGAGGTTCAGATTAATTTCATCTGATAACTTTCTGTGGATACAGATACCCACAAGCCATATAACGTACAAGGTGCTCCAGTTACCAATAATTTGGCAACCTATTGGCCATCATTCTTTGTTAGGTTTTTATAAATGATTAGGGTTGTACATGTTACGTATTTTTAGGCTTACTCACTTACTTGCGGCAATAATCAGAGTTTGGATAGTGACTTGCAATTTGTAATTTAAACTTCAAACTTTTGAAGCTCACCAACTTTCAAAACTTTAAAGCCTATTTGTAATAACTTCGAAAAATGAAAAGCAACAACAGGCCACCCATTTTTAATTTAAAACATTGCTCAATGCTACCACGGTGATAACTGATGTATTTCATTTTGTAAGTCATAATTTGAAATTTCACGAGCTTACAAAACTTTTACGCCTATTTGCAACAACTTCTGAAAATTCGTTAGCTGTTGTCAATTTAAAAGATTGTCTCAATGCTATTGTGATGATATCAGATGACTTTATCTTTCATTTTTAAGTTAAACTTTAAAAAATCAGAAAATTTCAAAACTTTAAAGTCCAACTGTAACACAACCTTTGAGAACGGAAATGCGACAACAAGCTAGCAATTCTTGATTGAAAACACTGTCCCATTAGTACAGCAGTGAAAAGAGGTAATTTTCTGTTTGTAAGTTAATTTTTTATAGCTGACGAGCTTTTAAAATTTTTAAATCTAATTTCATTAACCTTTGAGAACTTATTGAAAGACACAAACTTGTCAGCTATTTTTAATTTAAAAAATATTCCCATTGCTTAGTAGCAGTAGTTGTGTATCCATATCAGTTTGTACGTTAAATTTTCAAAGCTCGTTAACACCAAAAATTTCAAAGCCTATTTGCAACAATCTGTGAGAACTGAAAGGAAATAACAGGCTGGCCATTTTTAATTATTAAAAACTTCGCCTAAATGCTACAGTGATGATAATAGATGTCTTTTACTTAGTAGTTACACTCTTAAACTTCACGAGCTTTTAATTTCAAAACTTTTCGGTCTATTTACAACAACCTCCGAAAATTGAAAGGCAACAACATATTAGTCATTTTTATTTTGAAGTGTTTCTCATTTTTACCGTGACGATAAAATGTGTTTTTCAGTTTGTTAGTCAAATTCTCAAAGCTCACGAGCTTTCAAAACTTGAAACCCTATTCGCAACAACCTTTGACAATTAAAAGATAACAACATGCGACTATTTTTAATTTAAATCATTGCCCGTTTCTCCCGTATCGATAAAACTTATTTTTTAGTTTGTAAGTCAATCTATCAAAGTTCAAGAGCAATCAAAACTCTGTAGCCTATTTTCTCCAACCTTTTGTGGACTGAAAGCAACAAATTGAAGATCATTTTTAATTTAGAACAATACTTCAATGTTATTGTGATGATAATAAATGTCTTTTCGTTTCAGTTTATTAGTCGAACTTTCAAAGCTCAGGAGCTTTCAAAACTTTTGAACATATTTTCAACAACCTTGGTGAACTGAAATCAAATAAAAATTTTTCCGCTGTGTGTTTTAAACTCTCAACTATCCTTGACGATCAATTAGAACCAGAGAGATGAATGTTAATATACTTAAGAGTGATGTGTAAAGCGCAATGAAAATTATGAAGTTATGATAAATGTTACCATATAACTTTCCTCAGGTAGACCTGAATGCAATAGTTGAGAACTCACAGTGTAAGGTTATTTTGCTGTGTGTTTTAAGCGCTCAACGAGAATTGTAAATCAATTAGATTCGGAGAAGTGCGCGTTGAAGTGAGAGAGATGTGTGTAAAGGGCGATGTAAATTATGAGGTTGAGATTTTACCTCATAACTTCTCTCAGACTGAACCAATTTCAGTGGCTGATTGCTTGTATCTATAGAATCGAGATTAGTACACTAAGTAACAACAATACAATTAACGTGAATATCAAAATTCGCAAAGCTTTTTTCTCGAAAACCTATTTTTTCTAGCGAGGCTTGCTGCGCTAGAGTTTTTCTCCTTATTTTTCTTCCGTTTAAGTTTATTAAGTGGTGAAAGAGGTATCCCAAATACACATGACGTACAAAGGTACTGTGCAGTGCATATATACAGCACAAAATATGTACCTATAAAAAGAAACACGCCGTACGTCTATCGATCTTTGTTTGAAAATTGTTTTTTATTCGCAGTTGATGCACCAACGGAAAGGTACTTGTACCTTGTTATCGGCTCCTCATCCACGGATATGTATGTAAAACCATAGGTATATCTGTTCCGCTCTTCGTCGTACGTACATTTCCGTTCTGACTTTATCGCCAACAGATCACACACCAATAAATAATTGCGCCAGACAAATAAAGCTGAGCGAAAAAGAAAAAACGCTTTACCACATCGAGTAGTCGGTCAGCGAAATAGAGATAATGGTGTGGCGATTGATTCGCACTTCTCCCTCTCCATATGCTGTTTTACCTTTTCCTTGTTAGAGGAGATGGTGTGTGCACAAGCTCTAAAGCGTGCCTGATTAGCTCAATTTTAACCAATAATTGGCTAGATAATTACTCGAACCCGTTTTTTTTTAATATACGTCTCGGAGGAGATCAGTACCGAATGCGGATTGAGATGGTTATTTTTGGGGTTCGGATGTAAGTATTTGTTTTATTTTTCGTTGTTATTTATAATGTGACGTGGACAGTTACCAAGGTTTAAGAGATGGCGAGTGGTGGTTGGGTGGAATTTGTGTGGTGATTGGAGGGTAAAATAATATTGTATAGGCAGCCTGGTTTGCCAGATTAGTCAATCACTCTGCAGTCTGTAGTCAGAATGCTTATAGGAAATATGGCACTGGTAGAATTTGAACCTTGGACACATGGGTGTAAAGCCAAATCGTTACCATTATTGATACGCAGACACATTTGAAAGGAATTCGTTGTTGTTGTACTGATAATAATATGTTAAAAACTACGAAGATAAAATGTAGATTCAGGTAGGATAACTTTCAACTTTTAACTGTTCGATGCCTGCTGTCTCTTAAATAAAATGATCTAATTTGTTTTTTTTTTTTTTTTTTTTTTTGGACAGCTTATAGTGAATATATTTTTATTTCACAAAAAGTAATTTTAAATCCATTAAATCACACGAACGTGGTTCCTGTAGCGTGCTTCTACTGACATAAATTTTTCAAAAATTCCTCATCCCATAAAACAAATTAAAAATGTAAATAATATTATTTGATTTGGATACTTTGAATGGAAAAACTAATCGAAAACTACCTATTGCCAAATGAATGCACAACCGAACTCAATATTTTTTGGATTGTCTGTGTTTGTCGAATAGGTAACCACTTCCAAAGTCGATAAAATTATTCTTTGAATTTACAAAACTGTACCTAGAGTAAAGGCAGTAGTTTGCAACACTTCAAGAGAAATTTCAACTTTAGAGCTAAACCGTCAAATTAGTTTTAATGTTACAGCATTGTTACATGGCTCCTTCGAACCAGAAATCTAATCTGCTGTTAATTTTAAATGTAGTATTGAATTAAACTTCATTATTTTCATAACAGATAACAATAAAACTAAAATACATCAAAATCCTTAGTTTGTGACACTAATGATTTAGATAACAACAGTTACTGCATTAGTTTTCACACTCCAGTCAAAATAACCCGAACCAGCTTACTTTATCAAATAATTATTTAATACCTCCTTGGAATGGGAAATCTATCTATCACTATTCATTTTAAGTATTGAATTAAGTTTCATTATTTTCATAATTTTTAATCCTGAAACAATATAGCACCAGAATCCTTAGTTTGTTATACTAATTGTTTAGATAGTAACAGTTATTGCACTAGTTTGCAACACTTTTGTTAAAAAAAATATACATCAACTTTACTTTGCAACATAAAAACGTTTAATGAGGAATACTGAAATTTTGTTTCATCTAAAATGTAACAGACATTACAGTGTTTATATCTAGCTGTAATACATAAGCCTAAGAATGGCTAAAAACTCAGGCGCCATAATCTAATACATGGATTTTTTGTTCTTACACTAGTTCGTAACAACTATGTTGTAAACTAATGAAAAGACAAATTTAAGACATTAGTTAGGTTCGAGTCAAAATAATTTTATACAACAGTAATTCTTCAGTCATTAAAATCAATTGCTGGATCATGATTTATCACTTTTTGGGAAATCATCAACAGAGGTAGGTAATTAGAAACAGGGATAATTTTTGACTCCTCAAACAAGTGAATGTTTGCTTCTTCTTTTCGTTGGTACCAAAATTCAATTTCTACTGACACACGTCATATTACGTCTATAATTATACTTCCACTCAAAAATGAAATATCCAAACTGATTCATTTTATTGGTTAATAACTCAAATTAAACTCTGACCAAGGCCAAAGTTTTCTGACTAAAGTCGACCCAAACGAATTTTAACATTCATACAGATCCATTTTAAACATATTATTTTGATCCTTCTATCAGTCGTAAAGTTTGTAACGCCTGATTGTATCTAATTTATTTTGTGCCATCCTGCGGTTTCTGGTATTGGAAAGTTTATTAGGTATTCATTCCTATTATACTTTTTTTTTTGTCAGATACCTAATGTTTGATATTCGTAATATTTTTCAAAATCTTTTCTTTACCTGTTGACGTATAATACTGGATAATCTTACTTATTATTCTCTTTGTTATTAATTAATTCTCGCTGATAACGAAAGTCGAAAACGACAATAATTTTTAATGTCACAAGGTGAGTTTTTAATTTTTTTAACGACTGAAAACGTTTCAATTTCCCTCTTATCATGTGTTCATCGTCTGTTCGAAGAGAGTTGAGGACTCTCTGGTTGTTTAATTAAAAGCTGTTGAGAATGAATTCGTTCATATTTGGTATAAGTGTTCTTGAAGTGTCATTGGATGTGTAAATCAAAATGGGAAATAATTGAAAAATACTGGATTTTCAGTCCCAGTGAAATGTCATTTATAATTTGCATCTATTAGGCCAAATGTGGAATCTCGCGATCGAAGAATATTTTATTTTTTAGAATGTATTAGTAGCCTAGGCACTGGTCAATAATTAGTCGAACTGTGTGCCAAATATTACTGAATAAAGTTTTTCTTGAAATTGCGCTTGGTTCATCAGTCTAATATTCATTACGGATTGTATTAAAATTTTCTTCCGTCTATATCTTTTGTAAATAAGTAAATTTTGTGCACTATTCTTCTCTTTGTGTCACACGTGTTATCCTCCTCCCTCGATTAAGTTTTAATGAAGACTTACCTAGGTACCTAGGTATTAATTGTTCCTCAAAATATTCGATTTTTGGGCGTAATACTACAAAATAAGGTATTCAAATTCTAACAATTTCAATATTTGCCTAGATACAGTATATAAAAAAAATAGATTAGCTGGATAAGTCCAATCTTCGGCCTGAATTTCAGATAGGTAACATTAAAAATGAAAAAAAAAAAAAAAAAGTTAAAAAAAATGAAAACGACCAGCCGTAATTAGAATAGCTTCACTAATTGGAAAATAAATGAGAAGTGAGCTGAAATATTTAAAACAAGTTTTTTTCTGGTTTTCTAAAAGCTAAATAAATAATGTATAAAATTACTATCCTACTCAACTACTATGTAAATACCAAGTATATAGTGTATCAAATTTATATCATACTCAGCAGACTAGTATGTACTGACACACGGTCAGTCGCTGGTTCAGGTTGTGCCATTTAATTTTCATTACGTTAATATGGGAATTATACTGGAATATTTAATAAATTAATTGTATCAATGGTAGTTATGACTCCTCATTAATCTTTAATGTGGAATTGTTCAATCCCCTCAATTCACTCATTAGCTTGTTGATATAGTTGACAACAATTATCGACCTTTCTGAGTTATATTTGTGGTTTGGGAAATTTGAACCAATAACCGACTGTGTGTCAGTACATATTAGTTGAGAAGGTATGATAGAAATTTGATACACTATATATTTAGTATCTACATAGTAGTCAAGTGGGATAGTAATTTTCTACACTATTTATTTAGCTTTTAGAAATCCAAAATAAAACTTGTTTTTAACGTTTCAGTTCACTTTTCATTTATTTTCCAATTAGTGAGTCATTTTCATTTTTTTTTATTTAATACATTTTTGTTCCTGATATTGAAACCTTTAGAATTCAGAAGTAGCTAGGTACTAATACATAAAATATCAAAAGTCAAAATTTGTGACTATAAAAATGACCATCTAATTTGAAATGAGTGCCTCAAAAAACATAGCTGCTGATGTGTTACAAAAAAAATGTAAAGTCAAAATTTAGCCCATTTTGAAACCCCTGGACATTGAAGAATGGGTCAAATGACAAAATAAATATCAAAATCAAACTCGGATTTGAAAAAAACATTCCCTAGTATGTATTACAAAATAAAATATAAAAATTCAAAATTTGACCCATTTTGAAGCTCCAGTCCAATAACGAGTCGAATGAAAAAGTGAATATCAAATTTGAACTTAGCACCTTGAAAAACATACCCAATGACAAATTACACAACCCTAAAATATGAATAATTGTGTGTTTTTATGACGGTGTGGTGTGCAACCCTGGGTGGTAGAATCCAACCAAAACACACCAATATTAAATCCTAAAACACTCCACTATAACAAACAGGGGCATTCACCTACAATGAAGTGAATAGAAGATTACCTGGTTCAGACATGTTCAGTCGGCCATCATCCATTTCACCACTTTAAACTATACACATTTTAAAAAAGAAAACCAAATTTAACTGAGTGAGGAAACCAAGTGGGAATACATTGGTAAGAAATTGCCTCTAAAAAGGTCACTGAGTGGGGAATCCAAGTTGGGCCCAATGCTCAAAAGTTTAAAAAATGAAGCCATATTAAATTGTATGGTGTATAATAATAAAAATGTACAGACAAAATAAACTTGTACCGAATTGTACAGTGGTCAAATGCTGGTTGACAGAGCAGTAAAAAGTTTACAATGTGTTTGTCGTGTTTTTCTGCTCCATCAAAAAGAAAAAAAGAGAGAATCCAATAACAGGTTTCTAAAATTACGTACCAGTGTACTGGTGGTACAAACACTCTGTACCAGCCACCGAGTGGGGGCTAAGAGTGTGAGAGGTAAAGGGAAAACAAATTTAGAGGGAAGAAAAAATTAAAAGAGGGAGAAAGTTCATATCGGGTATGGATTGGAGTTAGATGGCTATCCTGTCAGCTGATCATAGCGTTTTATTTTTAATTTGGGTGGGGAGGGTTTTGTGATACTGGGAAAGCCTATTTCTCAGCCGAGTGAGCAAAAAAATTTTTTTAAATGTTTTTCAGTAGATTTTTCTTGAAATATTTATTTTTCTCTTTTTTTGAGAATGCCGGGCCCCTAAAATACTCGAGTCCGATGGGAATCTCCCTTCCCCCGTCGTCAGATCTGACCATCAGCGTCATGAACGAGGCAAAATCTGATTTCAAATAATCAACATGGTAGTTAACTGACAATATTATATTTCATAAACTTTATTTTTATTCGAAAACTACGGTCTTCTTTTTCGTTTGTTGACAATTTCAAGGGTAATGAAAAACTTTTCAACGCCGTCAGACGTACATTACATTCTAGCACTTCAAAAATTAAATCTCTTAATTCGCTTTTCTCCTTTTTATACCCTCATTATACTCACTGAAATAGGTATTCGCATTTCCTCAGTTTAGTAGATAGAAAAAAAACAACAAAATAGCACAGTAAGTGCATGTAAATCAAATACCCTATAGACCGAAGAAAAACTCTAATCTGAACAACGTATAAAAAAATTTCTTCTTTTCTGAACTTCGCGCCTTTTTTTTTTCTATGTAGCCTAATTTTGTTCGTGTACGCAACAACCTTACAATTTTACGGTCGTTGCAAAAATTTGGAAATAAAAAATAAAACGTCAGTTCCTAGTGACTGTAAAATCGATGATTTAATTTAATCTTGTTTGCATTAGGTCTATTCATATGAATTGCTGAACAATTAAAAGTGCCTCATTCCCAAGCATATTTTTTTCGGAAATGACACAGTAAAAATATTATGTTGTTGATGGATTTGCATGAGCATTGATGTCATCCCCTTTCATTGAAGCTTCGCAAGATTTCTTCAAGGAGGGGGGAAAAATTTATGACGATTTTTTTGTTCATCATATTTTGGAATAAGCTATTGGATATTTATTACTAAAATTTTTTTCACAAGCAAAAACAAAAGTTTATGAAGGCAGTCACCTCGTTTACCCCGCTAGCTACGCCTTTGACTCATTTAGAGTTAATGGTGAGTGAAAATATCAAAACATACTAATTCAAACCCTTTTTTTTATTACTAGGTACATAACTTTTTCCTTTTCAATTTTACAGCATAAATAGTTCTATACAAAAATAAAGCTCATAAATTTTTCAAAAAAACAGATGCTTTTAATTTTTTTTTATAAATTCAACAGTAACTTCGTCGCTACATAATGTAAGGTTTTTTTGAATACTAAATCCCCAAATTCATTGTCCCTAGAAACGGTTTCGCAAACAAATATTTTTCCGAAGGGATATTTTCTCTAAATAATATGTTCCCGAATATGTGTTTCTCATGTTTTTGTTTATCATTTTCATGAAATGTAAATAAAGATAGTCTGATAAATAATCGATGGTGAATGATGATCATTAACTGAAAACTTGACATGGCGTGAATGGAGGAAAGGAGATTATGAGTGTATAAATACATATCATTATCAGCTTACAAAAATAACTCGACTTTCGGTACTACACATTATACTAAGAAGACAGTCTCAGAAAAATGATTTTTCCATATTAAAAAAAAAAAAAACCACCCGACCTTACTGTACCCATTAAATTACAAAACAAGTTGAAAGTACCTACAGAAATTTTATTGGTTAGTTAGTCAAGTCAATTTACTTTTTCTATTGACCCCTTCTAATTATTTTATTAAATTTTTTTTCGCTATTTAGTAAAAACATTCGGGATTTTTGTATTAGGGAAAAAAAAATTCGATGAAATTTGGGGTGCGAAAGTGTCGATGAGGGGAAAATTCGAGAAACTGGGCGGAAACATCTATTTTGTATTGTTCGATATTATAGTACAAATAATTTAACTGTCGGGTACATCTTCCACATTAATTTATTTATTGGTATGGCGACGAGTGAGGTAATGGGTATCTCTATAACTTTACACGTTTTATGTTAGAACTTCATGTTTTCCCCATTCATAAAGGAGAAAAAAAAAATTGTGCGTCAATTCGGTCGAATGAAATGTCTAAATCGCTCGTCGTTATCACCATCGATCGATAAACTCGATCGATTTATCCGGATTCCGTCGAAGTGTCTTACGACTTTGAGATGAGCGACGAACGAAGAAAACAGAATGAAAATTCGAAAGTGTAAAACGCACAAAGAATATTTTTGCTCGTCCGTGACTCGTGCACGTCCCTTCGTATCCCACGCACTATAGACGTTAATATTTTCGAATACCAACCAGCCGTCCATAGGCCTATACGTATAAGGCATAGCATGCAGAAAACCGCTTGGCCATAAAACTTTATCAGTGATGAACACGTTATTAGCTCGAAGACAGTTTTGAAATGAGTTTTCTCGTGTGACATTATGAATATTAGCGAGCCGTTCGTCGCGATAAGATCATGAAACAGGAAATACTATTTTGCAGGGTGTTTCTGGTCCAAATAGTGTAAGGGGTGGGGGAAACTAGTCCAGTCTATTCGCCCTTTAACCATTTTTAGGTGCAAAAAAAAAAAAGAAGAAAAGTGTCTCGAAATTAGGGGATGGATGGGGTAAGACAAACGGATAGACGAGAAAATTTAGTAATATATATATATATATATATGTGTGTGTGTGTGTGTGTATAGTAGGTATAATAATAACAACAATAATAATAAATACGTGCGACTAGTCGTCCAAAAAAAAAAATCAAAAAATAAAGCAAAAGTTGGTGGCAAAAGGTGCGTAAGGAATGGTGGGTGGTAGGTCAAATAAGGGAAAACGTTTTGGGCGGAAGGAGATCGTGGAAATTCTGCAGATGAGCTTTAAAACTGGACGACGACGACGACAACGACAACGATGATGATGATGATGATGATGACGATGGTTTTACATCCTTCTACACTGTGTGTTGGGAATAATGTTAACCAGATTAGCTCGAAAAACGTCCGCTATCAGCGAAAGTCCACTACTTTGGAGTTATGGACAGGAAATGAAAACTGGCCGAAATACGGCGGGTCTTTAATATAGTGCTGGGGGTGCCGGCGGCGGCTCCAGTAAAGGTGGAGTCGATGGTGAAGAGGGTGGCAGCGAAGATTGGGTTATTTTAAACGGTCAACTTTTGGCGAGAAAACGTGCTCTCTAGATGAAGGATTGGGGTGGTGATGGTGGTGGTGGTGATGGTGGTGGTGGTGATGACGATGATGATGGTGGTGGTGAAGGGTTGATAGGGTAGATGAGTGGATTACTAAACGGTAGTGGTAGTGGTGTACGAGAAAAGCATAAGCATCGAGAGATACACCACGTTTTCATACACAACACGCCATTTTTCGAATGTGTGCGTTATATCATAATATAAAATATATATATATACGTACATACTGTATATATACATATATATACAAATAGAGAGAAAAGAGACTAGCCTGTGTCCAGCCAACCGTATTTATAAGTCATCCATCACCTTCTCCTGTTAAAGGTTTTTGTTCACTCTACCCTAAACTGTGTGATACGACGATAAGTTTTCATGAACTCTGTCTCTCTCTCTCTCTGTCTCTATCTATCTTTGTCTCTTTCATATTCTCTCACTCTCCTTTTTTTCTCCTCATCTCATGTTTTTCGATGTCTCATTTTTAGTCGGCCACATTTTTTTCCCCATTTTCACCGTTTATTTTTCAACCCCCTCACCTACCCCCCTCTGTGTGATCGTATACATATTAGTATTAAAATTTCGGCCAACGACGACGCGTTCACTCTTAACAGATATTTATTACGTTCACCGAGCATAAATTAGAAGGGGGCAAATGTGGTTCTCATTTACAAAAATTGCCTTTTTCATGAAACACAATATTCACGTTACCCACTAATCCTTTCTTTCACTGGATCTTTTGCAGCGAACGCTATTTGGAGAAAATCCGCGAGTAATTCTGTATCAGATTTTTTGACCTTATTACCACTTTCGTTATTTAAAAGAAAAGAGATTTTTACTTTTAGTTTGGCAAAATGATCAATACGAAACGAAATAACATACTATAAATGTCTTGCCTAAAGGAGATAAGTATTGTGAAAACCAATCTAAACAATGGCCAGAAACAGACTTGAAAGCGGCTCTTTACTATCAAAAATAATTATCTAATCTGCCAAAATGTTCATTTCTAGTAAACTTTCCGCTGAAAATTAGCCTAAAAAGTGTTTAATAGTTATTATATAATACATGATCAAAAAGCAGTGGCGAATTCTTATATTTTTATTGGTACATCTCTTTGTATAGGTAGCTATTTTTGAGGGGATTGTTGATAAAAATTATGAAAAAAATTTTTTTTCTGTTGTGGTGTGTATGGTTGCGTGTGAATGTGAAGTGAATCTCTTTGAATAGAGATTCCTTCCTCTGTATTTTGGTTATGTTTTGTTCAAATGAAAAATGAATTAATTTTTTCATGAATTTAGGGTAAAAGCTCCATGAAAATTTTTAAATAATAAATAAGTAATTCTTCATTTCTACTTTTTTAGTTGGTACATCTCTACTTCCTCAGATATACTGGAGGATCTGTCACTGTCAGAAAGGCAATATTTATTCTAGTACTTTGCGAGTGAAAAGTAGCACATATCATCGATGAATGCAATCTCGATGTAAAGTGATCACACCTCTATGTGAAAATGTGAAGCATCTTTTTACATGGAATCATGGTCAATTTATATCGAGGTAGAGGTTACACTTTCTAAATGAAATGTTAAATGTGCCACAGTGAAGAGGTTGATATTTAGTTTTGTCCAATTTTATAATTTTTGCAAAAGACTCATCATTATGATAGAATTTTAAGGTTTTGTTGCTTTATGATCATTAACGATACAAATTATCTTCATCCACAAGGTTCAAAGGACAGTTAGTTTACATGTCTCAAGAACTACTCACTATGTTCATTTTGCAAACTTCTCTCACTTGTAAATGTTCCTTTCTGAATCTTGATGTGTAATACATATTATTTTAATGCATGATTAGAAAAGCAATGTTTTCAATCGTATATTGCAAGTGAAAAGTAGTGCTTATGATTGATTAATAATGTAACCTCAATGTAAAGTGATTTTCTATTAACTTTGAACTTTCATTTTTATAAAAAATTCACTGGCTTGACTGAGATTTGAACCTGCACCCTCGCATTATTAAGCTTATGCTACAGAAACTACTTGAGAGATGGTAGTCACTCTAGGTATAGGTATTTGTTTATTTTTATTATTTTTTCTATTTGAAATTACTAATAATTACAATTAATTGTTATTAATGGTTCTGTCCCTATGATTTCATTGCTTTCTGATCATTAATTATAAATAATAACTTTCTCAACCAGATTTGAAAGTGAGTTTACATGACTTAGGAATTTCTTACTTGCTACGCTCATTTTGCAAATTTTCCTCACATATAAATTTTCACTTTTGAACCTTGGTGTGTAATATACTATGATATTTTCTGACAATCTTTGCCTGCTTTCGAGGCAATGGAACAGGTTTGGAATTTTAGTGAAACCAAAACCATTGACCTTTGTTAACAAGCCACATCATTGCGGCAGCGACCAGAGTTAGGTACTGACAAAAGAGCGACCATGCCTAAAAACCACAGCTATCGCAGCCGGTAACCATGTGTTGTTGGTATTTTCTGTACTCTCAAGTATAATAGGCATGTATGTTTTTGATGCAGAATTTTGCAGTGTTTTAAACATTTTGCATATACTAGGTACCTACTCTTCATCTTGATGCAAATATTATTTTACCTTTCTTCTTACAATAGTGTGACGTTATAGTTATGTGGGTTGAATGGTTCAAAATTTAACTGTTGACAATTTATGGCTGCATCATAAATATCGATAGGTAGGATTTTCATCGTGAGGAAAAACAAAATAGGCCTAGGCTAACTTTATTTTAACTGAGAATAACAGTAAGTATTTTACGCAACTAAGGTTGCAAAATTAGCGATTATCGAGGAATTACGAAATTTCAGCCTGAACTGCAGGCGAGTGTTATAATCGCAACGAGTCTACTTTTGCAGTTGGCAAAGAAGTTGGGTACGATATTTTTTGCAAGAGATACACCAAAGATTGGTTGCATATATATTCGATGAAATATGTCAACTTCCCTCATTAACAGAATTTTTTTAAATAAAATTATTAATACGTAATTATAGAGAAGCAAATTGTTGTTGTTTAAGGGCATTACCGTGTAAAATGGCCCTTTTTAATACAGATATTGCATTACTTGCGTATGTAAAAAATTCCGTTAAGAAAAAATTTCATTTCTACTCTAGTGGAGAAATTAAAATTATTTTTTACGGTTCCAAATTGATATGAATAGTTGTTTCTCTTTTGGATAACCAAAACTGATTCAATAAAAACCTGTTACTGGCGTATGATTAGAAGAAAGTTCATTTATTTGACTTTTATGACAAAAAATAAAAGGTGTTGAAAAAAAAACGATGGGATTTGAAGAATTTTCTCATCTCAATAACTTCATTATCTATGTCTTCATTATTTGTCACATGCTTGGAGGGTGCCGATATAGCTTTGAGATATGACGAAGCTATGTCTCCCCGTATATAGTTCACACTGAACCTATATCTGCTGCGTAGAACGGTAATACTGAAATTCCAGGAGTCACAGCTGAGTAAAGATTAGGGCAGATGGTTACCACATAAATATGTTTCAAATGTGGATTACGAATTGTAGTCTATTTCCTACAGATGTGCACGTTATCAGAATTTCGTAGTAATTGTGTTTTAGGATATTGTAGACTTTGCAAGAATGATGTTCATGTAGCTAGTTTTAGTTTGGATGGATAAAATATACAAAGTATGTACTTACCCATAGATACACGTAGGTATAAGCGTAAAACTGTGACAAAAAGTGTACCCAGTGGGTTAAGTTTGATAAAATGTAGAATAAATTTTGTTTTTTTGTCATTGTTGTTGTTGTTGTTGTTTTGTCTTAGTATTTCGTCGATGACATTATCTGTATGGTAACAACATATTACAGGTTCCCCCATTAGAAAAAGAAAAAAAAAGTTTTATCAGCCGAGGCTCTAGGTACATAAAATCACCATACTTCCGTTCGGTGATGTCATTCTTCAATTCTAACTTATCAAAACGAAGAAGAAGAAGAAGGTAAAGGGAGAAGAAGCAGTCCACCGATTACTTTAATGTGTTTTTATTGTTTTTATATGTACCAACGTGTATCCCCTCCTATATCACATTAAATAATAAAGAAAATTTCCGTAAATACCTTGTCTCGATGAACTAGAAGAAATTGTGAAGGAACAAACAAAAACAAAAACAACAAAAAATCTACATTATTTCTATAACTTTTTATGTTTTACCCGAAGATTTTGCAACTCACAAGCGACGAACGGAAATAGTGTCCTTATATTTTTTACAAGATAATCTTCTTTGAGTGAGAAACTTTTTTTTTTCTTTTTTGTTCGCCAAGACTGATACGAGGGTAAAATGTTAATGACGACAGACGTAAAAACGAATTTTCGCGATTGTATCAAAATATACAATGGATAGTTAGGTTTTTTTTTTTTTCTCCCCCAAATGGACAGAAATAGCAAAAAATTTAAAAATACTTAAAATTACATTAAAACGAAGAAAAACAAATAATTATGCAAGTACAAAAAAAAAAAAAAAACAGAAACCAAAAATGAAAGCGATAGATAAGAACGATATTTTTGGTTTCAGTGTGCACGAAATATTCATTTAATTTAATTTTATTTATAACTTTTATTTTTTCATCACTATTTGCTAGCTCGTAACACTATAAGTATATTGTGTGGTCGTCAATACCAATGTAAAATTTTGAATTTTTGCTGTTGTCTGGCATATTTGGTGAATAATTCCGCTATAGATATGTAACTTTGATGTGGGTCACAGCACAAATTATTTCTAACTTATTTTACAATTTCTCAAATATGAAAAGCGTTACAAGTCCTATGTTGAGGATCGGTGCCATAATATATTAGAGGTGACAGAGTCGGAGAGAAACAATCCGAGCCTAGGGGTGATGTGAGTAGTGGTGTTTCGAAAACGTTTTGAGAGACCAGGTACTCTACTTTTTTTGAGAGTATTGATAAAGCTCACGAAAAAATTTTTTTTTAGTGTTTGTTTGTGTTCCCGTACATTCCTAATATTATACGAGGGGAGTTCAAAAAGTAACTTCTCCGATTTTTTTCTTCTTTATCGGGCAACATTGGAATAGGCGCTTGCGGCTTTTATTTATGAGACGATTATAAAAATTCGGAACTTTTTTCTTACGTGACATTATTGTGCGCTGTGTTTCATCAGCTGAAATATGAAACTCCCCTTTATCACTCTGCTAAATGTGAAGTGACCCTTCTGGAGAACAATGACCGACCTCACAGTTCTGGCATCACACAATGATTCCTTTTAAATTCTTAAAATTAGATGTCTTTCCCTTTCACAAGTCTATCGCACCCTTGCCACTTCCGACTTTCACCTCCATCAGCATAAAATGGCGTTGTTAACTTTTCATAAAACTTTCCAGTTGCTGCCCAAACTTGAGCTTTGTTTTTAAATTTTATTCCTCTTAAATTGTTCTTGAGCTGTGAAAAAATGGAAAAATGTGAAAATTGGAAAGGAAAAAGGGGGGCGAGTTTTGTGGGAGGAAAAAACATCATATTTAAAGGATTTGAAGAGCCATTGTGCGATGCCAGAACTGGGGGTCGGTCATTGTCCTGCAAAAGGGTCCTTATACACTTGGCGGGGAGAGGATGGGAAGTTTTATATTCCAGCCAATGGAACACAGCACACAATAATGTTACATAAAAAAAAATTATGAATTTTTTTAACCTTCCTAAACATGAAATTGTAAGTGCCTACTCCAGTTTTCCCCGATAAATGAGAAAAAAATAGGGAAAGTTACTTTTTGAATGCCCTTCATATATATATTTGAAAATTCATTTCTTTTTCAGAATTTACTAGGAGTAAAACCTATACATTCTGAAATTTTTGAGAATTTTTTGAGAGTATAAGCGTCCTGGATTTGGAACATCCCTGCGTAATACATACTTTCGTGTATTTGGGTAAACAATTATTGAATTTTTGATTTTAATTTTTTTTTTGAGTAAGCATTTCGAGAAGGGGTCATTCATATAGTTTGGTCCTGAAAATCACCACATTTCCCCCATACTTCTGAGATGAGATTGAACTTTTATGAGTAAAGGTAATGTCTTGCTTGGTGTCGCATATTCCATTCCAAAATTCCACCACCGTTCTTTGATTTTCAATTACAACTCATGAACTAATGAACAAATTCAACTAAAATTTCAACAATATGATCCTTAAACAATGTTAAACAACCAGTTAAAATTTGACCTTTCAGTATTGTTTAGTTACGCAGAGAAGTCATTTGAAACACAACAACGATAACTAAAACTAAACTAAGTATCTAAAATTCAATAATACTTACTTTGGAAGACCTCAAAAATACTTTTTAAACAACATTTTTAGCTTCATTTCCAACCATAATAAATCTCATGAAATATTGTTTCCTTAAATAGGGATAAACTTTTTCTCGAAAATTTTTCAACATTTCATCCATTCTTGTGCGGCACTTTTTACCAGCAGCCATCGGGAATGAAATCTCGGTCAGCGCTGATAAAAAGCATCGTATGAATGGGTCAATAACCAAACCCGATTGTAGCCCAAAGGACTAAGGTGGTTCGAACCTGAACTTGCTATGGTGTATTATGTGCATTAACAACTCTTTAATAAAAGCGAATAATAATAGTTTTTATATAATTCGAGACCAGGAAGGCAATGTTTACAAATGTATTTTGCAAGTGGAAAGTAATACTTTGACGTAAAGTGATTTTCATTAACTTGAAATTTTTATATTTATGAAGAATTCAGTGGCCTGACAGGAATACAAATCTGCGATATTTGGGTTACCAAGCTACCACCATACCAAATATGTAATATTACGAATGCTATTTGGGAGTAGTCACTATTGGCATATTTGTTTATTTTGATTAATTTTTCTCCTTAAAATTGCTAATAATTACAATTAGTATATATTAATGGTTCTGTTCCTGTGATTTCATTGCTTTTTGATTATTAATTATAAAAAATATCTTCCTCAACAGGGTTTGAAAGTGAGTTTACATGACTCAGGAATTTCTCACTGGCTACGCTCGTTTCGCAAACTTGCCCTCACATATAAACCCCCACTTTCAAACCTTGGTGTTTAGTACACTATTTTTGTTGAAAATAACGAATTTTCTGTGTAATACAGATGTTCTAGAACACCAAAAAAACACCTCAAAATATTTTTTCATTTCTTCCTATCCCACAATTGTTTTACCTGAGTATACTTTTTATAAAAGCAAAGTTTCTTCTTCAAAATTTTCTTGGGAATGCCAGTGCTTACAAAGAAGCGGAAAAATTTGTTGGGCCTGTAGGTAGCAAGTAGCTAAATCCAACACTGTATTCCAGATTTTGATTGATGAAAAATGTGAGAGAAACATAATGTGATCAGAGTAATTTGTAATAAAAATTCATTGAAAGTGTTTCATTGTGTGAATTGATGACCTCAGAGGTTTGATATACCATAAACTGTGTCTTGGAATTAGAACAACCGATGTCATAAATTTAAGTTTTGAGAAAAATTCAATTACATATTTGCTTCCAACTTTATTGCTTCATAATTCTGGTCTGTATAATTATATAGACTGAGCTGAGATTTTGGTATTTGATTGTCATAACCATTTATGTATTTCATTAGGTACCTTTTTTTTTTTTTGTAATTTTTAATAATGAGAGCTAGAATTAATGATACTGGTTGTTCTTATTTGGTCCCTAAATTTGTAAAAATGTACATTGTTTTTTATGGATGAAATTAAAATTGATAAAAAAATGAAATTTTAGATTTAAACTATGCTTAAGACGTGAATTTTGTGTAAAATAATGTTTGTTGTTGCTACTTGAGGCAATAAATGTGAAAAAAAAAAATCATGATCTTATGCAAATGTGATTATTAATACCATTTTGCTCATTTCAGAAACCAAACAACCAATATACACATTGGTTGTTTTAGTCTTTATAGTATTCCATTCATATAAAATATTTGTACTAAAATTCACAACCAATGTAGGTATAGCATTGTTTGTTTTATCACTGAAATATTTTATTCATTTTTGACATTGGTATATCTGAAGGTGCTAATTAGGGGAGTTCTGATAGGGTTGAGGCATTGGTTGTTCGTACATTGAAAAGAAGATAATTCAGAAACTTCATAAAGCTACTAACTCAAAACTGCCAAAATGTGACATTGGTTGTTCTAATTCCAATGGCACATAATTTTAGTGGTCAACGTTATTGGAATTTTTTTATGTTATACGCTTGAGAAAATGGAACAGCACGGTTGTATGTAGCTTCAGAACAACCCCTTCTCACCCCTGTTTATAAATTTTTTATTTCATACAAGGATTCAGAGTACTGTTCAAATTTATTTACGTTTGAAGGAACTTTGAATTTTTCTTTTCCTTTTTTTTCACTTTTCTTCTTTTTCTTCTTCTTCTTCATTATATTTCTGGTAAAGAAAATAGACGTTTTTCCAGTTTTCTGTTGAATCGGTGCTCAGGAAACTTCAAAAAATTATAAAAATAGAAAAATTTTCTATCAGTTTTCAATATTTAGCACTTAGTTCGAAATTCTATTTTTCGCTATTTTGCCAACCATCGTAAATAGCGTAGGTTCCTTAGTTACTTAACAAGGATTTTGATTTGTCACTCTGCACACATTTTCTTTCTCTGTGTATCCCATGCAATGTACCATTAGCTTTTTCTCCTTTCCTTCGATCCTCTTCTTAATAAGTAGTTCTCCTGCCATTTGCAAGACATTATATCCCACTATTTACCCCTTTTTCCTTAAATGAACCCTACCTTTGTCGATGAGTGAATAGTCCCAGCCGCTATTCCCTTACTCAAAAAAAAAGTAATATAATAATACACGCCTAATTTAATTCGATAAAAATGTAACTTTTATCTTTATTGTATCTGGTTGTCACTAATTTTTTTTTTGTTTTTTTGTGATAAATAATTGTGATCTCATTCTTGTATCAGTACTGGAAAGTGTCGATGGTATAATCTCACTTTTTCTCCTATATTGCAAAGTAAATTTTAATTGCGAGTCGTTTCGCAGTAAACGCGTAATTATTCTTCGTTTTAGCATCGGTTTTTTCTTTCTTTTTTTTTTCTCTTTTTTTATCAGTCTAAAGGTTGGACATAAATTTCAAGTTTTTCTCATCTTGATAAATTATTGTACTTTTTAGTATCAAACGACGCAATCTAACATTTAGAAATTTTTGAACGACACATACTGGAATGAGCCATGATAATTTTTTAATGTTTTTCTTATTTGTTTTTTTGTTGCTTTTTTTTTTATTTCTTTCTATTTTCATCATAATGAACAAAATGTATAAGTAATCGTTTTGTTTTCATTTTTCTCTGGTATTAAACGATAATATTACTTTGCAGAAATATTTGTAGTCGTTGGTGTTCCACGGAGCACATAGAATACCTATACCTAATGTATCTTCATTTTTTTCATAATGCTTAGTAATTAATTTACTAATCGAGTTCATTTTTTTTTTGTGCCTAACATTAATTTGTTAGTGTGTTTACTTCGAATGCTTAGATGTAATGTTTTTGAAGCATACCCCTCTGTATTTTCTGAACCATATCTTCGTGGAACAAGGGATGTTTCGAGAGGTTCAACGGTTCATGCTAATACCCCCCAAAAAATCATAAATCAATATATTTTTTATGGTACATGATCCGAAAGGCAATGTTTACACTGATATTTTGCAAGGCGAATGTAGCACTTTTAATTGATCGAAGCATAATCTCGATGTACTTAAAAATTTTTATATGGAGGTTACTAGGTAACAAAGGTTAACTTTCTTTCTAATACAACTTTAATCTGACGAACTCCAACCAATAATACTGTAGTATTATACCCTTCATTTTTTTGTTTTGTACAATAAAAAAATCACCTAACCTTTTCCACCCTATCGAAATTAATTATGAAAATAATATTTAAAAAAAGACACATATACCCGAGTGGGATCCAAACCTCCTACGAGTCACTCTCAACTTATGGCGCCCCAGTTTCTGATACTAGGTGAGGTGTGTTCACTGTATTCTATCATTTTGAAAGTACTTCATCTATCATTTAGAATATTTAAGGGACGTTTAATTAACGTTTTGTTGCTTTTTGATTATTAATTATAAAAAATATCTTCCTCAACAAGGTTCAAAAGTTAGTTTATATGACTCAAGAATTTCTCACTCGCTGCGCTCATTTTTCAAACTTTCTCTCATATGTAAATACTCAGTTTTGAACTTTGGCGTGTAATATCTACATTATTTTGCAACACATACATAAAAAAACAAGTTTTACATGCATATAAAGTGAATGTAAAAGAACAAATTTTTTGCGTGTAAAGTATGGGAGTACTCCATGCTATCACGTTAAGGTAGTAGCTAGCAACACTATCATGCTAGTACTATCACAATAGTACTATCAGAGTGTACACGAGGCTCAAAGCAGCCTGTGAGTAGGGTACTTGTCTACCTGTTTTTTGACCAATGTTTGAATCCTACGTTGGTTATAAATTTTATATAATACATGATCAGAAAGGCAATTTTTACACTGGTATTTTGTGAGTGAAAAATAGCTCTTACCATTGATGAATGTAACCTCAATGCAAAGTGAAAGCACCTCCATGTAAAACTGTGAAGAATCTTTTCACATGGTGGCACATTCACTTTACATCGAAGTAGAGGTTACACTTTCTGAATGAAACGTTAAATCTGCCACCATAAGGAGGTTGATATTTTGTTCCATTTTTCATAATTTTTAGGTAACACTTGTATTCTAGAGTGTTTTTTAACATTAAATAAGATTTAAGTGTTCGTTTAACAGGTTCATCCTATATTTATACATGGGAGTCACAGATGAAATATTATTTAAGTAGCTAAGCTTTACTTGAATATCTTTTTGGAATACGGATGCAAGACTCATCATTTGATTGAATTTTAACATTTTATCATTTTTTGATCATTAATTATATAAAATATCTTTCTCAATAAAGTTCAAAAGTGAGCGTTTACATGTGACGGAGTTTGTAAAATGAGTGCAGCGAGTGAGCAATTCTCGAGTCATAAACGCTCACTTTTCAACCTTGGTAGGTAATATATACTATTCTTGAGACTTTTTAAATTTTTAAATTTTTTAATAATAATTTCTGACCGATGTTTATCAACAGTTTATATTTTTGAAAGGTATAGTTGGTTATTTTTTAAATTATAAGAGTATATCTTACAAAAACTCATTTTTAAGCCAAACTTATTGTTCGTATTCTGTTGTCACCAAGTATTTCGCACTAGAAAAAATTTAGATGCCTTTCTCCATTTAATGACTCGTTAATGCCGCAAAATTATGACGGACAGTCTTGAATTATGCCTTCAGGTACTTTCATTTACCATATATGACGTCCAACCAGTTTCGTTCTCACCGTTCATGTAAACGGTATAGGTATATACCTACTTACATAAATATAATGCTTATAATGGCGATGATTATAATGTCTTCATTTTAATGATTAACGTTATCGGAATCGCTATCATCTGATTACTATATATATATATATATATATTTTTTTTTTACAAATCTTATTTCTCTTCTCTCTATCAGTACTACTCGTTGCTTCCACTGACACTAACTGAAACTGCTTCTTCATCATAAAATTGAAATGTTATTGTGAGAATCACCTAAGGCATTTGCATAGTTTTAATGTGTAACCTAACAGATCACGATGTGATCCTAATCTAACGTTTTAAAATATCAGATTGAGTGATAGTGGTCTATTTTTGACGAGAAGGGACTGAATTTAGGACAGAAATTGTGTCGATTGCTGCATGAATTGTGTTTTTGTGCATATTTAAAACTATATTGATCGAATAGAAAACGTATTAGCAATTATGACGATTGCGTGAGTTTCAAATTCATTCACAGTATAGTCTCACGCATATATTATCATGTTGTATATTGAGGCATGTATTGCACTCTAACTTAAACAATTTATTTGACGACGATCTTTTCTGGATTCGTTTGGTTGGCATAGTTACAGCATAACAGAAGATTAAAAATAAAACAAAAAAAATTCTAACGCAGCAATACTTGACAAGAAAACTAAGTTTGCCAATTTCCATTTACAATTAAAAAAAAAAAAAACGACCTATCACCTATATTAATGCAATGCATAAAAGAAGCTCGTAAACTGTTACGCCGTAAATACGAAAAAGATATTTTAAGCAACTCAGGCAACTTGATTTTCTTGAGAAAATTATTTTTGTTTTTCATTTTTCTCGGAAACTATTGAATTAATTGGCACCAAATTCCTTTTCGAATTATCCGACACGTGGACAACATTTCTTAAAAATTTCAACAATATCCTTTTCGTAGTTTTTCAGAAATCCAGAAAAAACCACTTTTCCAATTTTTTTCCAGTTTTCTTAGAAAATACTAAACTAATAGGCGCGAAACTACTATCAGACTTAATTCTACATAAGAAAAATTTATCGTGAAAATTCTCCTGCAATTTCTTCTTTCCCAATATTCTCAAAAACTTCTGAATTTTCGAGGTAGTTGATATTCAAGTTTTGAAATAAATAAAAGAAAAATAAATTTTGGGAGGTTAAAATTTTTAAGTGTATTTTTTTGAATTGATTTTTCGTGTTGAAAATGATGAAAAAAGTTCAACCTTGAGATCTCCTTAGAATAACAGTTTATTGATCAAAAGTTACGACGAACAAAATTAGTCTCGATCTTGCACTTTTTGTAATACCAACACCAAGAATGAGATTGACTGAACACATCTATGTATGAACAACACCAAAACTGAACTCAAAACTTGAGAACGATTACGTACAAACACAGGTTCTAAAACGTTGGCAATCTTGCTACATAAATAATCTGCTAAATTTAGTGTTCAAGTTTTTTCTTGCTCCTTATTTGAACCTTTTCACGTGTTTGTATCTTACTATTTCGGGTAGGTCAAGATTTATGTGTATTATTAGCCGATGCAAAGACACGACACAAAGTATAATTTGGTCATATTTGATGATAGCGAAAATTTTGTTCATCAGACCGAGGCTAAGACCAAGACCCAGTTTGTGACTTGATTGTGCTGGATTACGATCAAGATCAGGACTCCTGAACGTGCCACACTGAGACCAAGACCTAGCTAGAGCGTTACTTACGGTATTGATTCAAGATCAAGATCACTTTTGCTTCTATTCATCGCTATTATTCACCAGCTATTTGATTGATGAAAAGTTCAAAATTTATCGATATAAATGAAAATATATACAGGGGTTTCAAAATGAATCAAACGACACCAGCTCCTAAACCTGTTGAGATATCACCTGCCTTTAGTTTACATTGGCCTAGTTAGTTTTTCAAGTTTGCCAAAAATCTGTGAAAAAACACGTCAATCTGCTTTTCATTATGTTTCTTGGACGGCAAGACGGAATTGTAGAAAGTTTCAAAAAGTACAATTTTAACTTTTAGTCAATCACATTTAACAGATTTTTCTCTCTCGATTGATCTCATTTCGAAGAAATTGAAGAACTAATTCTGTACCTAACACCAATATAATTGTCAAAACTCGTTAGGCAGCTGTAGCTGTTTAATCCGTTGTTAAAGTGAACACCCTGTATAAACTGATTTTTCGTATTTTTTTTGTGGGTACTTAGACTTTACTGAACGCAGTTTTTCTTAATCTGTACCGATACTTGGGTTAAAATCTGAAGACTTGTTGTTATCATCGTGTATAGTTTTTCTTTCTATAATAATAATTCTTTTGAGGAGCAAGGGAGCAGAATCTGAAATAGATTTTTATAATCATTTATTACGATGTCGGAAATTTTCTGCCCACAATTAATAATAATAATATTTTCGCATTTTACACGAACATGGCTTTCCATTTTTACTGTTATTGGTATTCTAATCAGCATTTATTTCTGGACTGGTTATCGTTCCCAAATGAGTGTACGATACCAAAAAAAAAAAAAAAAAAAAAATTATAAAAATACCTATTTAAAATAAATTAAAAAGCTTGTTATTTTTTGTTAAAATGAATATTGTTGTAGTTTTTCGTTATTTTTGGCTCTTCTCTTTTTGTACCGACGACGCCACCCACTCGTAAACGTTTGAAAATATTGCAATAAATTAAAAAAACTAGTTATTAGTTCATATTTTCACGTACTATACCTACTCGCTGTTGTTGTTGTTTGTTCCTTATTCTTTTTTCGCGTATAAATTTTGACATCTAAAAATGTTTTCTTATCAGTATTGTATCTGTCTTTATCCGTTTAAACGGTTACTTTTTGTTTTTGTTTGTTAGATGTGGTACTATATATATTATAATGTATATAGGTATGTACTTTTTTTTTTTTGGTTTCGTTTTTTGCTTACTCCTCTTTTTTTTTTTTTTTCATTTTTTGCTCCAGCCCTCTCTGTTTCTTCTTCGTTTTCAACAATGAGTTGGCCGCATTTTATATATCGCAATTAATGGTTATACTGTCTTTTAACTTTAACCAGAAACGTATAATCTTGATAACGGAGCTAACAAATTGATGCTATCTGCATCTTTCTCATATTTTTTTTATTTTATTTTGTTGTAACGTATTATCAGATTACAGGCAAGAATTTTTTTACATTCATTATTATGTTAATGAGGCACTACATGGTTCTATTTTTTCTCATTTTGACTTCATTCGTTGATGTTGTTGTTGTTGCTGTTGTCGTTTTTTCCGAGTTAAAGTACATACAATACCTACAGTACCTGTACGTACCTATACTGTACCGCGTATAGGTATAGGCTATGGGTATAATTTTTCTATTTTGCGGTTTTTCATTTTAATGCCATTACTATCTGGTTCATTCGAATCATAGTTTTACACGGTGTAGAAAAATATACTTTGTGGTAGGAGAGGGTGTAAGTAGAGGAGCTGGACGAAAAACAAAGATATAAGAAAACAAAAAGGTAAAACCGTATCTATAACGACGGGATATCGTATTTTTCGTTTGGCTGACTAAGAAATTTAATATTTTCGAGTGGATTTTTTTCAAAAATCTACTTATTAAAATAGGCCGAGTATTCGGACCCAGGTGTCGGAGTGGGTACGTTCTTCAGAGCAGTTTGGCGTTTTTTTTAAGAATTCTTTTTTTTAATGTATAAACATTTTTGCTCTCTAGTCCGCTTCCTCCCGGGTATAAAAAAATATTAGATACGAAAAAGTTGAGATTGCATAAAAAAACTGCACCGTATACTGTCCAGTTTCGAATTCTGTTTTTCACATGACACACACACACACTCACAAGCAGACATCCGTGGCAAGCTGGTGGCACATTACATGCACACACACATACAAGCTAGATACATATTTATCGTGTTTCAGCTGAATGTTTACGCATTAAATATGTGAGGGGGGACCCTCGCACGCCTATTTTTTTTTTATATGTAGGTACCCCTTTTTGAGTTGAGTCCATTTCCAAGTGTAATTTCAATCAGCCGTTGAAACACATATTCGGATTTACTTAAGGAAAAATCTTGTTGTTTTTAGTACAAATCGGGCCCATGGTCCATCCGGTAGGTCAGTTTAAATGCATTTTTTATTGAACAGTGTACAGGTGGCAGTTTTTAATTGATAAGCCTGAAATTTGGAATATTTATGTATTTTACATTAAGAACAATACCTACTAATTTAGGTGCGTATAGGTTTTACAGTACATTTGGTAGGGACTATTTTGTTCCATTTTTGGCTGTCTAATTGCTCTAAAAGGAGTAATTTTCAAGCTACAGTCACAAAAATTTTGTTCAGGTATTGATTTAAAGCATATTTAACACGATTCTATATTTGATTCCTATTAGTATCATGGTTCATTCCCAGGGGCTGTTGGAGGTGGGAATTTTTCATGTTATCTCAATAAAAATTGCAATGTTTTTTCCATAGTCACGAAATTTGGTACAAACAGTACCTCTTATACGAGGACTAGACGCACCAGTTTTGGTTTTGATTGGTCAATTTGTTCCCAACGTATTATCTATTCAGTACGATTTTCCCTCTTTTACCTTTTTGATAATGGTCCTGAAAATTTTATTTTCTAGGCTTCTTCGAAAAAGGAATTTTGTTTTAACCTAAAAATAGCACGATATCAGAAAAAGGTTAATTTTCACTTACCTCCACCCTCTACCATACATTAGATTTGAACATGAACACTAAAATCTCCGAAAATATTTTCGTAACCAAATCGTAGACAACTGCACTATACTTCGTTTAGCAATGTGTGAGATTTTTTTCGTATATAATTTTTTTTTTTTATATATGTAATCCACAATTTTTGCCACTGCAGGAAATTGAACAATCGAATTATTTCCTAAAATCGTGCTGATTAGAATTTGGAATAATTTTTCACTTCACAGAAAAATGATTTTTACACAAAAATTAAAAATTCATTCGTAAAATATTTTGAAAACATAATGCCGAAGAATCGATATATTTTATCGCATGCATCGTATTTTTGTGATTTTGGTAATTTTTTGCAAAAGATATAAAACACATTATACGTATATTATATTACTTTATTAGAAGAATGTACGTGACAGAGGTGATTTTTAAACAAAGAGAATTTACTTTTTCTTGCGAAGCTTGCTGCGCAAGAGTTTTTTTTTTTTTTGTATTACTTTTTTTTTTTCTCCGAATTTCGATTAATGGAAAGAGCAACAAGATTTTCGGTGTATGACAGTAAAACAGTATATTTTGTTCTTTTTTCGCTTCACATGAAGAGAAAAAAAAAAAAAATACTATCGATACCAAAACATTGACGCAAAAAGTACGATTATTTTTTTATTTTATTTTTTTTTAAATTTCGCGAAAAAATTAATTACGTGGCCGTACCGTAGCTGTACACCCAGATACACCCAGGTACAGGTATAATATAGGCGTAGTCTTTCATTTTTTGGAAGATTGCTGCTTCGATGCGCGTACAGATTCCAGCACAGTGGTACGGTTAACTGGATAGGTACCAGTTCTCTCCTCCTCTTCGTCGTTCTACTATTGAATAAGGAAAAAAAAAAAAATTAATTTCAAATTTGTACTCGGGAGTGGTAATTATCGAGCAGATCTGGCTGTGCACTCCCACCTGTTGCAGTGGGTCGTAAATCAAGTCGAAATGTTGGCTGAATTGGTAAATCGGTTTCTGCAGGGTTCACAGAGTGCAAAATCGAAAAATCTGGTTCGAAGATTTGTGCGGCTATATGGTGTACCAATTGTTCGAAGAGTTTCTCCTTTTTTTTTTCTTTTTTTTTTCGGCTATTTATTTTTATATTGTACGCAGAAGTTGGATGGTATCCAAAACGATTTAGGCGATAGTTTTTCTCGTGCCCAGAAAGGAATTTTGCGGTTTTATTAATGGAGCGTAGCGCCTCTGTAGTTTAATTTCGGCGAATTGAGTTGCTTGCAGGGAAAGCCAGCTTGCGAAAATATGTGAAACCCGAGTTGACTAAATTTTCCTTGTAATAATTTCAGTTCGTCGCAACTCAACGTGGCCTTCGTACGCATGCGTACTTTCAAAATGGATGATTCGGCTTTTAATCTCTTCAACGGTTTTTTTTTTTTTTTTTTTTTTATTTCATTTATGTATCCTCTACGACTTAAATAATTAATTTTTTTTTTAATGCTACGATATTGTCTTCATTGACGTATTTACTAACCGAGCTCTTTTGGCGAATATAAAAATTGTAAAATCAACAAGGAAGAACGATTTTTATAAAAATTTAGGGTCAAGAATTAAACGAATTTCTTGGTTTCGTTTTTGTTTGGGTATCAGTGAGAATTTACCTTCTCTCCCCTATTCTAGTTCATACTTACATATTTGCAAAAACAAAGGGTCCAGTTAATGTTCTCCATGTATGGAGCCGTGTATAAATTGGCATTAGTCAATTGGAGATAATTCACCAGATCTTTATCATCATAATACATTGTAAGAAGTAGTATGTAACCAAAATTGTGTGAAACAGTGTTTCAGGACCGAATGCAAGACCGATACTTGAAAACGAAATAAAACTCTTTTTAAGTATCATGTGACAAAAAAATATAATAATAATAAATAAATAAAAAATTAAAAAAAAACACACTTCCATATCTACAAGTAAGGAAACTGAATCACTTAATGTGGTACATATTCTTATTTTTGCAGTTGGTAACATTGTATAAATTATTGTTGTTTTTATGGAAACAACAAAATTCGTTTTTGTTGTTGGTGTGTGTGTGTGTGTGTGTGTTGAATACGATTAAATACGTACGTATAGAAACAAATGTTTTAATTCTCTCTTCCCTTCTATTCTTGTGCTGCAATTTTCACTGAAACTTTTTAAGATATTCGTGCAAGCAACTTTCAGCTTTCAGTTTTTACCTTCATAGCGAAAATAGAAATGTGTACCGCATCAAAAATGGGAGCGTGTGAAGCAAGCAATCAAACATGAGAAAAAGTGGTCCCTTCTACACAGTTGCAATTTTTACCAAACCTGTCCTGCAAGGCTCATTTTTGGAGGCCAGAAAAATGAAAATTGCACTCTGTAATTTTTGAAATTTCCAACGGTCGAAAATTTTGTGCACTTTTATTGCAGCTACAACGTGCTGGTTGCACCAAATAGTTAAGCCCCCGATGATTAGGCTTTAAATTTATTTTACCACGTGTCTTATCAGTCAAAGCTAGTTTATCCTACACCTAATGCAACAAAATGGGACTTAGTTCTGGTATTAATATTTAGGGGTGCTAAAATTGGGTTTGGTTCTAATTAGTCATCACTTATCAAGGTGTTTGCTTTCTCCAAACAAGTTTCTTATTGTTCATTAATATGGCAGCAACTATGGCTCTCTATCTCGTGATTGTCAGTTCGAATCCCCACGGTGGCGGCAGTTTTTTTTGCCATTTTTTCAAATGTTTATTTCAGATTTGGAGACATGAGACTTCGGTGGGAGGAGTTTTAGATGTCTTACAAAAGCGTATTTTTAAAAATTAATTTTTTCTTAACGTCTTATTAATAAGGGATAGCTTAATTTTTACGAATGCGATATGATTTCGTCAACTGGCACAATTTTTCCAAATCTGAAAATCATTTTGGAAGTACCCTACCCCTACCCTCTTCAGCATATTCCTAATTTTTCCAATCAGTATAAAGCATTCGAAGAATGTTCATTTTCAACAAGAATCGTACTCGGCACTTGAGAAATTTTTTAGACCTGGTCCAACGCAGTTTGCAATTGGCTGGTTTTTGAAAATCTACATTTCCTAGGCAAGTGACTGCTGCGCTGGAGTTTTTTCGTATCTTTTTGAACTCTTATTTGTATTTTACAAGTTTTATTTGCGCGCTATTAGGTAGCAAATCAATAAATGGGTAGATACGTGGGGGTCTATGCAAAATTTTTATAATCCGATTTTCGTTACAGAAGGGCTGATGACGTCATAATTATGGAATTGGAAATTTTAAGGGTACGGTTAGGGGGTCGAGATCTAACCATGAGCCAGCGTTTTTTCTTGAAAGAAAAAATATTTTACGATTAGTTTTATCAAGCACTGCAACATCAATCATCGAAGCAGGACACCCTGTACTTACTCACACACTGTACGACTTATTACGGTGAAATTTAATTATCCAAAAATTATTGTATCGTTAACTCAAGTCAAACGTATGGTTCGTTTCTCTCAACTAACTACTTCGGCTGTAGAAACATCGTATCTGCGTGAAATTTGGTAATGGTGGGGGACATATGCTCGATAGTAGAGTACGTATGTAAAGTTTAAAACTGTTCAAACGCTGACGGACGAAGGCAGTTTCCACTGCGCGCAGACATTTTAGTACATCAATTAGAAAACGATATCTCGAACAAATCCGCCAGATAATTCTGATATTTAAAGAAAAAAAAATTTTTTCTCATAAATGAGCGAAAATTACACCTACCACGAGTGAACTTTACCTGGTAATTGATTCCCGGCTAGCCGAAAACATTGAAAGTAAATCTGAAGATCGATGCGCCTTTATCGCGTTTGGCACGAACGTCTTTTACACAACGAACGGATGACGACCTTTGCTGTGGTGTTCTTTGGCGAACTCCGTTAAATGGTTAACACCTGCGGGCCAAATAATATTATATTATTATTTTCCATGAAACGAACTCATGCGATATAAATTAACTTTTATACAGTCAGCTGTGCGCGTGTACTCGGTATACGATTATCTTGTAATTTTGGTAAAGTTATGATGGACGTTCGAGATTGTTGTTTGCACTTAATTAGAAATTAAAATTCGATTTGCACGTCGATAAGGTCGGATACCTTTTCAATCATTTACACTCGTTTAGTGTACGTGCACACGCACACGCGCACACGCTTACGAGATAAAAAAAATGCAAAAAACAAACGAGTAAAATATTGTGTATGCCGAAGAAATGAGAAAAATCGACGTGAAAGAGTAAGAGAGAGAGAGAGAGCGAGAGAGTGGTTGAGGCATAGAAGAGAGAGAAAAAAAAAGATAAAAAAAAGGTGCCTGACTTCTATTGATGGCAAGCCGTTATCGCTAATTAAGATAATTCAAAATTGTTTTTTTTTTCCTTCATTTTTCCCCCTCCTTTTTCGTCTTTGATACGCTTTTTTGTGTGAAAAAATACGATTTTTGACGGATAACCAAGTACTTATTTCGAAGTAAAAGAGAGAAAAAGAAAATGGTGTGTTTATCTTCGGCTAATCGGCGTGACTTTTATTTTTATTTTTTTTTATTCTGCTGCTTTTATTCTACATTTTTATTCGTCGCTAAACGGTTCGAAAGTTCTGCTGTCGCTGTGTTGTGCTCATTTTGTTTTTTTGGTTTTTTGTTTTTAAATTTAATTTTTATTAATATTTTCGTGCGCACAAAACGCAGATAACACCATGAAAAGTACGTCAAGTATGACATTTTAACATTATATTGTCTAATATTATTAGGTACTAATTCTGGGTTATGCGTGATTTTTTAAGACGATTACGGTGTGCCGGACGGACTGTAGTTTCAGATTTTGGTTATTTAGATAACGATTATGCTAATTTTGTGGGTTTTTAAGATGAGTCAAATAAATGTTTAACGAGGAATATTTCTTCTTCTTCTTCTTTTTCTTCTTCTTCTTCTTCTTCTTCTTCTTTTTTCCACCTATCTGCCTTATTCTGAAATGGGAATGATGCGTTTTTCATTTCGTTTGCTTGGTATTTGATCGAAGGGTAAGATCGAGATGTGATGGCCGAGTGTTCAAAATTGATTCATTTTTTCGTATATTGCTGCGGTGAGTACGCAATTTGGTGACCCCGTTGTTTTGAAAATGAGTATTCATCGATGACGTCAATAGACACGCTAAACCTGGGTCCGTTGACCATTCGCTTTAACCTACCTGGTCAACGAAATTATAATATTTCGAGGAACTTCCAGGTAGATTGAATTTTTTTCGTCTTCTGTCGTAAAAGTTAAGTACCGTCTTGTAATGGGTACCTGTACGTAATTTGTATTTGCCGTTTTAGGTGTAGTATTTTGTTTGTGTAAGTTGCAACGGTCGAAGAAGTGCGCTATATTTTACAATTGGTGCAGGTGTCAGGAAATTCTAGACCTCTGGCCCTGTAAATCAACCACTGTGTACCGTAGAAACCCCTAATTAAGGACACCACCGGATTGAGGGGATCTGGGAGGCACTCGCTAAAATTGAAGAAAATCAGACCTCTTACAGAGAGCACAATAATTTATTGGGACGATTGTGGTGTGCGAAAGTCTAAATAAAAACGCCGCATACACGGTGGAAACAAGGTTCCAAAAAATGGATCCGGAAAAGCAAATTTTTATGACACAAACTGCATTTTATTGTGAGATGGATTTACCAAAAAAGGGGAACCAAGTGCTCATGACATACTCTACATACACTCCACTTGGATCAGGTTTAAAGAAAAGTACGACATTATAGAATTTATCATTTTAATCAAGATTTGACATGCGCAACTTTAGGGTGTGGAACATGTTTAGGCAAGGAAAATGCAAATAAATAAAAGAATAATTTAAGGATTTAGATTAGGAAAAACAAACGATACACGTATTACCAAATTTCAGACGGAGGTGCCAACTTGAATTGGTTGAGCATGGAACTGCAGGTCTGACCACTTCTTGAAGACAAACTTCGTGAATTTAAATCGAAATTAAAAGGTTGATTCATTTTTGAGTGAGAGAATAAACTCCTCACAAAAAGGAAAACATGTTGATCAATTGATGTTAAAATCAAAAGTGAAAAACGGTGCTGACAAAAGTCAGCAGTTTAACAAAGAAAAGATGGTGGTTGAGACTTGAATTGCTAGCCAACAGTGAGTAGCTTCATCTGCAATTCTAATGCAAGAAAATAAGAAAAGAAAGGAATGGAAAATAAGAAAATAATGGGAAATAATGCCCGCATGCTAAACAAGGTAGTCGATAAGTATGAGAAAATTGCTGTTGAACTCTATGATTTAATTGATAACAACCTTGGTTCAGTTCAACAGAGATAGTTTTTGTCATTTTCTGTCATTATTCTGCTTGTCTTTCACAGTTTCTTGCACAAGTCAATCAGACAAGCATCATTAGGAAGATGGGCTAGAATACACTGAATTGGTACTTACCTGTTAACATCTTTCATCCGTAACCCCTCAACAACATTTTTTGTTTTTTAGTAAATATTGGACAATTAACCTGTTCAGTGATGTGTGCTCAAAGTTGCTGTTAAAAATTATTAAAACTTTTACTTTTTCTTTTCTACACTTGAAAACTCAGAATTGATTAAATGGGACACCAGTTATTTGGGGCCAGGAGGGTACCGCATAATGAGTCAATGTTGAATAGTTTCCTCAGAACTTTTATGTAGATAAAAGAGAAATTGAAAATAGTACTGAAATTGGTGAATTTTTTTGTTTTTTAAATTTAATTTACTATGAATTAATTTATACACGTCATGATCTTGTATCATCATACCATCTTCATTTTGTACAAAATATAAAGTTTTATTAGGGGCTATAAAAACACCAAAAATTTTACATTTATCAGAGATTTTGGAGTCTTCATAAATGACGAGGATCTCTTATCATACATAATTTTATTACAGAAATTTGTTTTAAATTACATGTAAAGATCATCAGCGCTATGAAAATGGCTTTCTCTATCTGTCCTACTTCTCAAACAAAATGTGTTGTGGTTCAAGAGCATATATTGTTCCATTGTAAGGGATTGTGTCCTCATGTTGTCTGTGGTTTTTTCTGGTCCCCTCACCCGCATTTAACAAAAAATTACTAAAAACAACAAAAGTATACAATTTTTAGATATTAAACCTTCTTTTCACTTGATTGAGGAGGGTCAAGACTCTCAGGACACCCTGATCTATGCTCTTGTTGTAGTCAGTTCACAGGTTATCGTACAGTAGTCTATGTTCATTACTTCTTGAATTTTTTGTGGTGCTAGAGTGAATGGGGAGTGTCTCTAGGCATTTTTTTTTAAATTTTGATTCAAGTTTCAGTTTGAATATTCTTTAAAACTACCAATATTACAGTCCTTTATACAATATTGTGTGCTATAATGGAAAGATTATAGACCATTCCTAGTGCAATGATTCTACATGTCCTCTGCAAATTAAGTGGAGATCAAGGTTGCCGTGAATGTATTTAGAAAACTATAAATTTGATGTAAGAGCTACATTTTTTTTTCCTATCAATGAACGCATTTACAATGTTTTCAAAATCTGTATGTATCGTTTATAAACTGATGAGTATGCACCCTGTGTGAACACCATACCTTGTCTTATACAAAATACACTTGCCAGATATAGCCAGCCATGTGATGGCTGTGCAGTTAAGTTCACTGCTTTTCGCTGGCAAATATACAGGTCCTTGGTTCGATTCCTCAAACGACAAAACCTACACACCCCATTGTATGTAACAAGACATTTCACCAAAGTTGTGTCAGAAAAATGAATTGTTTTCCTTCGAATAATATCAAATTTGTAATCCTAGACATAAAACTGCAAAAAATAATTAAAATAAGCTTACCATGTTCGCTAGGTAGTAGGTATCTACATGCGCAGAATTCCTCTTCAGTTATTTGTATGAAAGAAAAATTTTATAAAAACTGAGGGGTAGGTATTTTGCCACGCTCCTCTTGCTTCATAATTGCCAGCCAGCATTTTGAATTTTGGTCGCCACAAACGTACGATAATGTAGTCTATAATTTTGTAATCTTGATCCACTGCACGAGCAATATTCTTCTTTTTATACCAAAACGTAACGAGAGAAAAAAAAAAAACAGCAAGACGAGAAGGAAAAAAAAATGAATTGCTATTAAGCTGTGTAGGCAATTATTGTCACAATGTCTCCACTTTTTAGTTCAGTTATTTTCTATATTTTTTCTGCTGTTCAGTTTATTTCTTGTGTTCTTTATACACGTATCAACGTATATCTCAATTTTAATGGTATCCATATCGTATAGTTTAATCGGGGCCTTTTATTAAATTTCTATGATTATTATAATAATCATCACCTAACTTGTTTTTTTTTTTTTTTTTTTTTTTTCATCCTTCTTCGTACTCTCTCTCTATCTATATGCATTCATTCTTTCTCGATTTAGTGGAAATTACACGTTTTCGTGAACTTATACCTACTTTTTAAATAATTAGTCGGCGGAAGGATGTTTTTTTATATATACGCATTTTTTTTAAACGCTTTTTGTTTTCCACTCTTTTATCTTAGCACGATATTTAGTTGCGATTGGAGCATTACTCGAGTAGTGGTAATTAATTAGCTCCGGTTGAACTTCTTTTCTGTACTCTCATCCTTCTTCCTCTCTTTTGATCGTTTTTTTTTTTTCTTTTTATTTTATTCTATTTTGGATTAACCTTAGATCAACAATACCTATATGTATTATGTAGGTAGTCTCTTTTCACGGTGGTCATTAAAAAAAAAAATCCCATATTTGAATTAATTCTACTTATTAAAGTAGTCTATGGGATGAAATCAACACCGACAGAAAAAAACTGCAGATTTTGCATGAGTTAAAATACTAATTTTCTAGATTTTCGTTGTTAAGTTTTTTGTTTTGTTTTTTCAATCAAACGTTGAGAGTGTATATTTTATGTGATTTTTGACGTTCAAATTTCATCTCCTCTTTTTTATTTTGTCAAACTCTTTTTCTTTAAAATCTTGTTTTGTACGAAAAAAACTGTACACTCATTCGCGTAAAGATTGTAAGAATTCAGATAAAACCATAATACTGTTTATGTAATGCTAAGGTTCTTTTCACTTAGCCCGAAAATGTCGTTGTTCGATGATGGAATGTCTGCCTCTTTCTATGCGCTGATTCTACTAAGTAGGTACCTACATTTTAACTGTGGAAAAGGTGTGCCTCGAAAAGCTTCATACATTTGTCATGTTAACTAAAATATTAAATTTATGTGCAAGAAATTGATGGTTTAAGTATGAAGTAAATTAGAATTAACTATTAACTAATTTCGGATCGAGAATTTTCCAAATTAAGGGGCCAAATTATAATTCTATTCTAATTTTTTTTTCTCTTCAATTATCAATACCTACAACCCCCTCCTCGTAATGAAAATTAACTACAATAGTAACCTTGTCACATTGACAACTGAGTTGTTTTTACTCTTTCGTTAAACGTTTTCTGACATCCACTTTAATACTGCAAATGATGAAAAATAATGTAAGAAACGTAGCAGTAATTTTAGGTTCTCGTACGAAATGATATGACATAAAACAAAACAAAAAAATATTAATAATAATAATAATAATAATAATAATTAGTCATCATTTTAAGTATGATCAATAGGGTGTAGGTACTCTTGATCTCAGTTCGTGCCCTGAAGTATATGATTTTTATTTTGACTCTTTGAGAAAGAATTCACTTTTTTATTTCAAACAGTTATGAGCAAAAAAAGGGACAGTGTGAGGAAGTCGTTTCATTCAAATGTGGAAGGCGATTTTTCTTTTGTGCATGCTACTGTTATAATGAGCATGTGCTAAGGGTGTAGATAGGTCGATCTTGAGGCAGGATTTCACATTTTTTTGACAGTTCCTTCCGACATCCCCAACTACACAACCAACGAACAAATACACTAATTTTCTTTGTCAAGCTTTTTTTTTTTTTTCAGAGCTAAGGAGGGTCCAGTCCCCCATAACCTCCCTTTCCTACGCGCATAGCATTATTCCGTGAAACTTTATTCGTCCATTTTGGTAAACGCTCACGGTTGAGAATATAGACTGCCGTTCAACATATTTCCGGTGATGTCTGTTGAGGAATTCGAAGTTTAATGGCCACTTAATCAGAATCTCCCCGATGGCAGCCCTGTCAGGTTGTAAGTAATGATTTCTCAGGTTACCTACGGAAAAATTTCCCACTTTTGAGGAATGGCATGGAAGGGATAGAAAAATGGATCGAAAACACAATTTACCGGCTACCCTCACACGCAGCAAACGTTTAAAATAAGACGACATTTGGGAGGGTTCGAGAAAAAAAAAAAAAACAACCCGAAGAAACAACCTTATCAACGATTTACGAAGCTAAATTAAACGGTACCTCGTACGTAAAAATCATCGTAATATTTTTCTCACTCTCATTTTTTTTCTGTTTCTGTTTCTGTTTCTCTCTCTCTCTTATGTACGCACACATACACACTCACACACATACACATACACGTAGAATATATAGGTACCTAACAGAAATATATTGTACAGTATTTACGTATACGTATATCTACATTACATATATGCTGTTGTGCTTTCTCGAACTTATCGATCGTGCACCTAATATAAATTTGTGTAAAACCGGATGGACGAGAGGTCGGGGGTTTTTCCCTAGAAACAATAACGAAAAATAAAGGGTGGGAGCGGTGAGGAAAAAGTAGAGAAAAGGGTGCTGAAATAGAGAGAAAAGGATTTCATAACGTTACTCTTTGTGGCTGGTACTTGTGTGTGCGCCCCGTTATCACCAAGTGTATCAACGTTGGCAACGTTTACGAGTTTTACTGTAGCGCGCGCGTACACACGCACACACACCCACACACACGCACACACACACACATATATATACATACATACAGTCATACATATGCGCATATATACACGGACATACACTCACTCACATACAAACGAATTTTTACACTCGCATGACGCTAACTTACACCCACACACTCATACGTAGACGATGTACCCCGATACTCGTTATCAGAGAAAGTATTTTACTGCTTGTGCAGATAGCGGCTGTATGTATGCCATTCGTTTATCTATCATTGCCTACATGTGTACGTGTGTTCGTGTGTCTACGTTGAGTATACTTTATACACGCAGGCACTGTACGTACGCTGTACGAAAGGAAATTGTTCCAGTTTTGCACTACGATTGTGCCGCACGCGGTGCCTATATTACGGTCTACGCGCGTATATCATACCACCCCCTTCTGCTGTACCCCGTCTCCTCGCCGAAAAAAGTGTGCGAGTACGTACAGGTTTACGTACTGTTCGGCGAGCGCAAGCTACGCCCGAGAAATTTACGCTCGAATGCGGTCGAATTTTATATTATTTTGTCGTCTTTTCTAATTCGCAAGAAAATTTCGACTAATCCCTCCCCTCCCTTCCCCTCCCCTCCCTCCGCCGCCGCCGCCGTTTAGACGAGCCTAAGTTACGGTATTCGCGCTTCATTAATTGGTTTTGCTTTTGCTGGTGATTGTTGTTGGTGGCGGTGGTGTGCCGCAAAACGCGGCGTAGGCTACGCTGGTTGCATACCCTTCACGCATTTTCCTTCTGAAACCGTTCGTAAGCTTCAAACGTCTGCAACACTTTTCGTGCAGTGCGCTGCGTACTGTACACACCATACAAAATACAGGTTCATCAAATTTGTGACGTGTTCGAAAGTATTCTCCTTTTCATTTACAAAGTTTCACAGATATCCGTAGAAATGACATCGTGGCCAGTTGTCGTTACCAGACTTTCCCAAATTCATATCAACTTATTTAGTTGGCATGGCTGACTGGTATCTGTTAAACGTTTTCCAGCGTTTCTTTGCCACGTTTCAACATTATTAAGGTGAGGTATAAAGCTGATGCGAGAAACCGATTCAAAAATCTACTCGGGGGTTACTGTTTGTCACCTCTTCGCTGACAAATTTTATTTGAAACCTGTACTCTTTTGAAGAGAAAATTCCGGTGAAAAAGAGAGGACCATAGAGAGAAAAAGAGTGAAAGCTGTTCTGTTTTTTTCATCAGTTTCTCATTTTTCTCATTTTGTTTTTCTGTTTACAAGCGATGAAGAAGTGAAGGATGTACTTGAAGGAATATCTAAAAATCTGCACTCGGAGAAGTTACAGACTTTCATTCGGGCTTAAAACCTTTCCTGGGATAATTCACTTGCTGAGAGTAATACGTTCCGTTACTTAAAATGGTTCTCTACCCTTCATCATTCTTCCCCGCAGTTTTTTTCCTTTTCACTCATTTCATTTTCAAACCATTTATTTGACTGGACGATGTATACGGTATAATTACATTTCAATTTTGTAACTTTTTGGCACTCCATATATCTCAGAAAGGGGGTTATATAGAAATATGAAATTTTGTTGACTTGTTGGTATATTAAGGGAATTATGTTTTGGTGAGGAAAAAATTTCAAAAAACTGTTTTGATGGCGTGATGTGTTTAAAATCCACAACTTTTTCCCTCGGAGGGCTACGGATTTTTTCTCTTCTCACGACCCATCTACCTGGTGAGACCTTTCTTTTAACACCTCAATCATGAAAATTGGTCCAGTGGTTCTCTCTAACTTAGTGCTACAATAAAGAAAAACCTTATAAAAATAATTAAGATATGAAAAGATAACTACTGATTTTAGGTTTTATTTTTATTTTTATCAATAGGCTAATTATATGTTGTTTATAGGTTTTCAAGGATAAAAGTACAGATAATATGGAGGTGAACATTGTGAGAAGATGGTTTTGAAATTTTCGGGAAACTGGTTTGCTATGTCTGTAGCTAATATACGCAGGAAACTGCGCCTCTATATTAGTAGGTTGCACCGTAGACAACATTTTTAGGGCAGGAAAATGGTGTGCTTGTCGAATTCTAACCCATTGTGCTTAGGTGGGGCTCCGAAATCCAATCACTATGCCTCTCAAACTCCTCCAACTGCCAGTTATTGGGAATGAAGTTCTCTACTAGTAAAATGTCTTTAGTTTCTCACCAATATTTGAACCTGTAGAATTTTTCCCAATATTTGCAATAGTGGATGTTTACTTTATAATGAATTTTCCCATAGGAATATACATAAGTCCGAATTTTGTTTTTATGACTCAAAAAATTCTCATTATTGTTGCAAAACAATATGGTTAGCTTTTTGAAATAAAAATTTCACGATAAGTTGAATAATGAAATTTCAAGGTCGTATTATCAATAATGATGAACTTTTGACTTAATTTCTCATAGGTAGGTTTACAGTCAGTGATGTAATTTTTAGAGAGTTCACACTATTTTTGCAAACTAATGTGATTATCTTTTCGGAGTCAAAATTTAGTGATAATTGAATGGTGAAATTTTCAGGGTCATATCATCAGTATTGTGGAACATTTTAACATAATTTCTGATGGGTTTTAAAGTACTCGGGTATTCCAGCTACTAGTGTGCTGTCCAAAATTTCATTTTCCAGATGCTGTTATTTTCAAAATAGTCGTTGGAAAGGCTTGAATGCAAAACATTTCGAGCAGCTCCATTTTTGAAAGAAAAAAAAGCCGTTCCTGTATTCCTGTATTTTTATATTCATTCTTCTATTTATTAAATATTTATTCATTTTCTATATTAACACTCGATTATGACTATTAAGTATACATTTACTCAGGATTCAAATTTTATTATGTAATTGTTGTTCCTAAATTTTGTTATTCGAAGTTGTTGTAATTTGTTCTTATTTCCTTTCTTTTATTATTATACTTTTGTACGAAGTACATGTTTCATCTTCGTTATTTCCTTTCTTTACAGATGAAGACACACCTTTTCCTTGCAGACATCAAATTTACTTAAAGACATAATTTTTATTTCCAGGTAAATCTCTATACTCCAAAATTTACCATACATTTTCCAGTCCAGTTGGACAGTCAAAGTGGGGGGGGGGGGTATGAGAAGTCCAAGATCTGGATCTTAAAATAAAAATTATTTGTTGACAAATTCTGACAAAATAATGACGTCACAATTTAAGACAATTTTTTAAGAGACAAAATTTGAATTCGGACATTATATTATCCAAATTCGAACTCGTATTCAGATGAAGAAGTGAAGACAGAAATAAAATCTAATTCTCTTTCAGGCGATTATAATGCATTTTATTTCAGTAACGACTCTTCCAAATTCAGACAATTTTAGACAATAATTTGGTTCGATCCGACAGACTGGCGCCATGAGACATATTTATAAATGAAGACGAATTGAATGAAAGTAAAAACCCATCGACGGATATGAATGCAGCCAACCTTTTTGCTTTATCTCCGTTCTTTCCACGCTTTGCTTGCGGTTTGCAGTCATTAATATATTTTTATTATATTTTATTTTATCCGTCATCCACGTGCGTTTTTAGCCTATTGTATGTCGACGTATATATTTCTGCTTTCTGTAATCTTATTGGCTGTAGACATTTTATATTTCTTCTCGTTTTTTATGTTATCGACATCGTATGTTTGAAGGCAATTAGCAGACAATAAGTGGGGAAATTTCCTTAACAAGAAGAACTGATTTGTGAAGACAAATTCTAATTTTTAAATCACTCTCTACTTTGCACTGGCGACACCCGGTACTGGGTTTGTCTTTGCAAATGAGTCCTTCTTGTGTAGGCGGATAGCAGCAAGTCCAAGTCACAAATCGTACGTTTAAGTCCTCACGTTAGGCAATTTAATATGTATACCATCTTCGAGATGCAGAATACTATTCAATCTGATCTACCTTGAAGACAACTAGGATGGTAGTTGGTATTCCAGATAGGTTCAGTTGAAGACAAAGGCAAATTAGGGATGTTCTTTCATCATGAAGGATCAGTAGTGACGACACACAAGTCATTTCTAGTTTCGCCAGTTGTACATCGCACTTCAAGGCGATCTTTTGAAAACACCTGCGAGGTGAAGTATCAGTCGACAATACGATCAGATGGAGTTCCTGACATCTGTTAGGAGGGAAATTTGGTATGTTGAAGACAACTTTAAGACAAGCTTGGTTCAAGATGACTGCCTTGCTCTGTCATTTAAAGGCTGTGTCGAGCCTTCTCTTTGCGCATAGTGGATTTGATTCCATCTATGTTAGTAATTTTTTCACCTCACTCTCACTTTCAACCAAAAGCTCCGAGACCTAAAGTTTCATATTAGGAGTCTTTTACACAACAAAACCATCACTCATGAAGACACACAATTAGGTGAAGACACAACAACTTTCTGATGGTTTCCCCTACTTGTTGTCTGCCATAGCTTTTTTTTTAACTTTTTATTTTTCCACTACACACTTTGCTTTGTTCCACTTTGTTGACACTATAATTCTTTTGTAATTATAGTCTTTGACAAAATAATTCTGCTGTTCGTTTTTGTACGTTTCAAACCTTATATGGATCGAAACTTTGTTAGGCTCTTCTATCCGCACAACTTAGCTTATTGCTGATTCATCATATTAATTTGCTGAGGTATGAAGACAAATGTAAGCTGCGTTTTGCAGTGTCCGAAGAAGTTTAATTCAAGTCAAGAAGAATTCAGCCGTAGGACATAGTCAAAGTCAAAAAAATAAAATGTCTTGAAAACACAATTCAAGACCCCTCGATTCAGTGTTTCGGCTGCATGATGCCCTAACTTTAGGACATTGTGACGTCATTAGCATTTAAACACCACTATACATTAAAGGTTGACTTTATGACACGTGATAGGAATCGATTTCGTATGCCTCATAAAATATGGCGACCGTGACAGGAATCAATTTTGGACGCCTCATGTTACACACAATGAAAATGAAATATCTACTGGTTCTTGCCAAAAGCTCGACTGACATAAAAAATACTTAGAAAAGTTACCAAAACTGCGAAAAAAAAAGTGCAGATAAATATATTCTCGTATATTTATCAGTTATTGAGAAATAGTTGAACATATTTTATTGATTAGTAGGTTACGACGTGAAACTGATGGCTCAGATGAAACCCAGTTCATTGATTCGTACTTGATAAAGTATTCTGAAGAAAAATAATAATAAATAATTGCAAGCAACTAACACTTCAGTTTACATTACTGAGATGAACTGAATGTTGTAGAATATGTGACCCAAGTGGGCATCAGGAAACAAGCGATTTCAATCCAATTTATTCTCAGAAATTTTTTTCTTTAGTTAAAGAATACATTAATATTTCGCGATGTTTGTTAACATACTTTTATAAGAAGTAAATATTTTAGCACTTTCAGTTTCTTTCATTTGCCCTTTTGGTTTGTTTTATTTTCATATAATTCGCTCTTTTGGACGGCAGTCGTACCAATGGAAAAATATTATGTCCATTAGCTATGAACCAGTTGAGCGCACAGAACTAATCCGATGGACGAAAATTATGTGAAATTCATATTCCGCCTGCTGAAAACCACATACAACGTCTGAAATAATATATACTCGATGTGGCCCCAGGGCGGTGGATTAAGGGGTCATAAATTAGTGTAACCGTCGTGGTATAGGTACTTGAAGTTTGAACATAGTGTTGCAAAGTGCAAGTTGAGATTACTATCTTTAATAAAATTCAGTAAATGTCCGTACACTAGTACTTCTCCCACCTGTATCCGAGTGGACTTAATTTTTAAATGTATTTTCTTCGAATAAAATGACGAGTAGATATACTTAAGCCTCCAAATAGGCGAATAAATTGAGTCTCAATTATTTCCCTGAATCAAGTGTCTAATTTTCTGATTTTATTGGTTCTATCAATGTTATTCGATGTGTTTTTTCATCTCGATGTATGTCAACAAAGAGTATCTACTAATATTGTATAAATACAGTCGATGAAATTGTATCTATCGCATGTGTTATGGGCGTGAAACAAGAAAATGCAAATTTTTGAAACACGTCGATTTCATTAGCGTCTATCCGACACAGTATTCCAAGTTCTTTGTTTCAATTTGACCTCATCATCGATATCGGTTATCAGTCGGGTCGTTAAACCCTGATTTCGTGGTTGACACGAAAGCAGATAATACACTCGTATATTATGTGAAGGGGGAAACCTTTATTATACCTACATTTAATCGGAAAAAGAGAAAAAATAATAGTAAAGAAGGGTAGGTAGTAAGAAACTGAAAAATTAAAACGCTTACCAATGTCGATTTCTTCTTTGTTTTGTTTTTCATCATCGTACTCGTGTACTTTTTATTACCCCTTTTTACCCCTTTAATTTTTCACTTCGACACCCTTATTACCTGTTATAATTTATTCAAAAGTAAAATGAACGAAGAAGTTGATTTTAATCAACCTGTGCGAACAATCTTTTGACGTGGCAACGAATAATAAACAGATTATGAAAAAACCAAAAAAAGTGTAATTGTTCTCAATTAAAATAAGCTTACAGGTAAAATTGGTAAAATTTATAAATCGACATATTTGATACATGGGTTAGCGTTTAAAAATTATACACCATTATTGAGCTTATTTCTTAATGTTCCATTCGATAGGTAGGTGAAGATTATCGAAAACGAAAAACATCGATTACCTACCCACGCGTAAGTATATTTTGAAGTTACAAGTTGAATGAATACCTAAATGGAATAAAAATTCAACGTTTCGTTGCGAATCAAATTCAACAAAAAATTATTAACCGATATAAATCTGTAATTTTCATTGTTGTGCAACGTAAGGTACGTGTCGGATGGAAATTAAATTTAATGTAAACTCTTCGAATGTGTTGAAAAAAATAATGAATAAAAAATAGAGGTATGAAAAAAGAAGAAGAGAAAAAGTGTTACTTCTGTAGCCGATTCTTTGGTGGATAAAATATGTAAAGCAAAAGTTTTTCGTCCCCTCTCTCCTCTTTTCCGTTTATCGTTCTATTTCCTTCTTTCGTTTTTACATAGTTTTTCTTGCAAACGGGGTATTAAAATTGATCTCACAAAAGACTTAGGGGTGGAGATGTTGAAAAATATCCATTTCGTGAGAAAATAAAGCGATTAGTACTATTTTCTTACTTTGACCTAATTTTTTTTTAATGTATATATTATAACGTACATAAATTTTCACGATAGATAATCACTGCGTTGGTGCAAGTCTGACAGAGGTTTGGTTCCTATTGTTCAGTATAGTTTATGAGAAAACTGGAGAAGAAAAATTGCTGGAAAAAATTATGTGTTTACGGTATTGAGAAAACTTTGAAATGAATAAAACTGAAATTTTCACGAGAGTTATTCCTTATATATGGGACGCTATGTGTGTAAAGGCTGTATACTTCTTGTTTATCACTAATTTATCGATCTACATGGCCATGTCCAGAGGTGTCTATATAAGTCAATAAGAGCTATAAAAAGTTGGAAATGTTGGTGTTTGTGATTTTTACTGTGGATTTTTATACTTATAATAAAGAAATTTCTTTTTATCAACGAACGGTTCACTTTTGCGCATGTATTTGTGTTTCATTTGTAAAGACAACTTATAAACACTACTTTATAGTCATGATTTCTTTATCGGCACACAGGTCTGGTAAGAGTTTTGTGTCTATTGGTTTGTTAGTTTTCAAGATGACTGGAAAACAAAAATTTACTGGAATTCAGTTTTTAGCCATAGAATATTGATAGATCGATATTTCTGCTAAAGATATCGATAACTGTCGATACATAGATCGGTTTCTATCGATATTATTTTGCAAATTTTGCAAATTTTTGGAATTCAAGGTTTTTTTTTGTCAATTATTTATAAAAATGGCAAACTTGGTATTCTGGCGAAGTATTGCTGCGCTAAAGTTTTTTTATGATATCTATAATTTACGATTCTATGATAATATGAGATAGATTCTTAAGGGTATGAAAAAAAGAAAACTGAAGGTGTTGAATTTTTAAAAGTATTAAGTGTATTAATCTTGATCAATATTGTATAAAAAAAACCCTTTATCTTACGAAACGATCCACAACGAAGACGTTAATCGTTGATGGTCACAAAGAAATTTTTTTTTAAATTCTTCTTTCACAAGATACGTACTGGAAACTGGTGGTTGACCAGAATTATAAAATATAAAAGAAAAAAAAGAGTGATAAGGATCGTTAACCTTGTTCTTTTTCATTGGTGCCGTTGATCCTGTAGAAATTGGACAGCTGTTTTACAATTTTCAAAATACTCTTTTCTTTTATGGTTTCATCGACAATTCGTATCGTTTTTCACAAATTTTCTTCGAAAGAAGCATTTGACTTACGAAATTCTAATTATTGTGATGCCTTTGGTTTCATGTTGTTTTGTACTTTTTCTCCCTGGAGTTCCAATCAAAAAAACTTAATTTTTTTCTTTCTAATCAATCCAGAATTGAGAAAAACGTTACCTTTGCAACCTAAGTAATATTTTTTGGCGGTATATTCAAAATATCTGAAATTCTCTGTCAATATGGTAAAAAAAACCATTGAAAACATATGGGGGTAGAATAAGAAGCTTGAATACAGTTTCTGACACTTAATCAATTCGATGTAATCCTCTTCTCTTCGTCTTCCAAAAACAAATCATCAGTTTATTCCATTATTTTGGGAGTTAGGCTACTTCTTGCAACCTTATGGTTTCAAATTAATTAAGACATGCCGACAAACAACTGAAAATATCCAGTATAATATAGCTTACTAATGCTTCAGACTATCTCCTGCATTCTTTGTTTGTCTCCATTTAGTTCATATCTTTGGCTCTTTCATTTGTTTTTCTCATTTTAATTATTCTTTTTCGAATAGCTTATATGGCGGATGAGTGAAGAGCCTAAGAATTAAAAACCCATAATCTTTCTTATAGGTTACCATGTTACTGCTGATTTCCCTCAAAAAACCTATGTCCGACTCTTCCTTTATTTCAATGCCAGATTTTCATTCACTAGCCGCTGAACACCATCGAGTTACCTAGAGAAAATATCTTGAGTCTTGGGTAGCTGGAGTGGATAGCCAAAGTATTCGAGTTTACCTTACTGACTTGAAATCGGTGAAATACGATGCTGGTACAGTGAAAAAATTCGGCTAGGACTATAGCTACTTATCACTTCAAATTTAAAAGTAGACGTTTCGACGTACGTATTCTATTATATAAATGGAAGCGCCTTTTTTTTGTTATCTTATTATAAACTTCGTATCTAATGAATTGTAATATTTTGTGCATAGACGGCCATTATAACGTACTGTTTACGATAATAGGAAGAAAATTTTTTTCAAGTTTAATCATTCAAAACTCAAAACTTTTGATGACATCAGTAAGTGTTTTGAAAATCGAATGACGTCACACAACCTGATGAGCCTTAGAGGTGGAGTAATTGATTGGCCATAGGAAGGAATTCTATCTTCGAATCTCATCTAATACTTAATTTTTCAAATTGATTTTTTTTTTCAAACTAAAAAGGTAGGTACAGGTTTATACCTTTATGTAAAGTGAAAGAGGCAAGTTTTTTTTTTTTTTTTTTTTTTTGGACCTGTTCTGATGAAAATTATTTTCCCATAAAAATAATCTAAATAAAACATCTTTAATATCACGAAAAACATTTTAAGAGAATAGAGCTGAAATTTTGGTGGAGGTATTAATCAATTAAAAAGCTTAAAGATTACGATATCGTTGATATACCTATTTATTGCTTTGTGTAGCCTAAATTATCATTCTAACAGGGTTTTGCTTCAATATGCAATTAAGTTGATGTTATTATTATATAAGTATGTTTGAATGGTGATCTCATAATTACACAAAAATTAACTTTTACAGTGCCTAGCCTATAAAACACGAATGTGGATTATCCAAAATATATTATTAAATAATATTGCCATTCATTGATGAAACATAACATCAAGTAGATGTCACTGAAATATTCATTCCACATGAGATGTATCTAATATGAATTTATTTAGTACAAATACTGACACGACATGTACGGAATCAACTACAGGCCTACACTTCATTACAGATATGCGTATTACTAAGATTGAGAACTTTTAACCAAGACTGATAGGCTGGATCATTATAGTATGTGTGCGCACCAAAAATGTGAACTAACTGATTGTGCAAATAAAAATTATGGTAAATGGTTCGACCACATAGTGTTTAATGATACTAACAAAGTGAGAGTAGTTTGCTGGCAATAGGTATTGCTGTGATAAATTTTACGAATTGCTGAAGAGAATAGATGTTACAAAATTTCTAATGGCATCGTTATAAAAAACATTCGTAGGTATATCAACAAAGGAAATTATACTTAAGAAGCATAGGTAATCTTGATATCTCTATATCACAAATTGTAATTCCCTTATCGAGATTCAAACAACATCCAAGAAGGCAGCCGATGTAATGGGTGTGATAATTGAAAAAATGAACATGTTTAATTTGTCAATATTTGATTTTTCTTTTCTTAGATTAAAAAGTTAAGTTATCTACATTGTATTTGTTACATATTGAGCCATGGGGTCAAAATAAATGTTACCAATGAAGGTTAAATCTTAGATATCATTCAGTAAGGCTGGAATGTGGAACATAAATAATTAATTTTGAACACAATTAAAACTGGTATAGATTTTGATAGAAACTGGTCAAGTGGTTCAGCTAGGAGGAGAGGTCTGAATAAAGTTTAATTCAAAAAACTTAGAATTATAAACATGATGTTTTAAATGTGGCAGGTGGTAGGGATGCAATGCTGCAATAAAAGAAAGAAAATTCAATATGTAATAGTATTATTCTATAGAAAGAAAAGATGAACACAAAAAACATGTTTTCATCGCCTACAAATCAAGTATTAGAATAATTTGTTTTTAATTTTAAACATAATCGAATATTTTACGAATAAAATTTTTGATTGCAACTTCTTACACTGCATGTCCCGCCCTCAGGGTGGGTATATTACGCTAGTATAATATAATGTAGGAACGTGGTATATTTTCAAAAATGTACCCAGTATCCTTGTGAATATCATGCCATATCGTTTACTCAATTTTGTGAAGATTTCCTGCCAAAATTTCCGCTAAATAAAATGTTTTCACAATATTGGATATTTTGATGAAATTGTTTATCATTGTGACTTCGACGAGTGTGATTCTCTTATTAGTCATATACGAATTTTTATTCCAATTTTGCAACCATTAAATCCTTCCGATTTTCATTATTTATGAATTTGATTTCCTCATTACGTAATATGTTGGCAAGGATTATTCGTAGAATTGAGTTATTTTTCAAACTGTTTATCAATTATGATTGACCATTTTAGTCATCGGTCAAAGTTTTTATGACTAAATCTTTCGACGTAACTTACACGAGTCCAGTATAGACGACAAATTAGTCGCCATTGTCGAGATTAGTAGAATGATTTTTCAATATATTTATCAGCCCTGATCACGCGTAATTTAGTTCAAATTATCACTAGCTTACGATAAGTTATCAGTTGCGTATCCAGGATATTCCTTCCAGAGAGGGAGGGGGCAAAAAATATTTCATGACTTCGTTTTTGTTTTACTTGTCACTTCTGAGAATTTAGAAAATTTGAGAAATTCAGCATCTATGGAACCCGCTGTCGAATATTTATTACTAAAATTTCTCCACGTTTTAAAAGTCACAATCAAAATAAAAATATGATCGTGGGGGCAATCTCCCCCCTTACCCAATTCTCGGCTAAACCCTTGTAACTTACTACTTCTAATGGTTTCGTGACGAGTTGCTGAATCGCATTCAATTTTGACTCAAGGACGATAAATGCTGACTTTTGGCATTAATTGCTTGCTGACTTCAATCGTTCGGCGTTGATTTATTCTATCTTCAAGCGATTATTTCGTTCAGCCAGTTGATTTTCAAAACGTAATGAGAGCGAACAATATTATTGTAGGCTAGGGATTTCGAGAAAAATTATTCCACACTATGTTGACCGAAAAGCACCTTTAACTTGGCGTCTTCTGAAGGTGCAATCAAGATTAGTCCCCACCCCCTTTCTCACCGAGAAAAATAAAATTAAAAAAATACAATCGTGAAAAAGACACTGCTGCAATTTGAGAAGATAAAAGCGTTTGTGCATTGAAGCGAAGAAGAGATTAAAAAATGATCGTATAATACGATAAAATTTTTAAATTAAGAAACCAACATCCCTTCTTTACATTTCATTAAAGTTAATAAACAAAAAAAAAAAATAATAAAAGAAAAGAAACGATAATTCCAATTTTATCCTTCCCTCTCGTATTTTTAATATTTTTTTTCTTATGTTCTTTTGTTGCAGGTAAGTTAATGGAATTTCTATTCCTTTTAATCAATCACAAATCCGTTCGTTTCCATCTTCGAAACCAGGTAGAAAATTCCAAATATGTTAGCTTTCATACTTACATTAATTTTAGATATTTATCTCGTTGATTCGGTATTACATGTCTACACCGAACTGGTTCAGGTGTACGCAACCCTTTCGTTCGTCTCCACCCTACTGACGTAGGTACCCCTAAATTAAAATAGTTCACCCACACTTCCTATTAACCTTTCGGGAGCGATGCTTCTGTGATATCGTCTGGCGTCGTATTCGTATCGTAATAGTAATAATAATAATAATAATAATAATAATAATAATAATAATAATAATATAATAATGATAATGATAATAATGATAATAATAATAATAATACAGTAAAACATTTTTTCCATTTGATTCTTGGCCATTTTTTCCCCCTTCTGAATCATATTGTCCTATAAAAGTCGCATTTTGCTGTTTATCTTGGCCATTAATCGGCTGGTAAAAAGTGTGTGCATTTGTGGGGCTGAACGAAACATGTTGTCGGCCTAAATATCGAGCACGGTGCTTCATATTTGCAGCTAAACGTTGGTGCGTCTGCTAATGAGAAACGTGACACTTGAAAATTGTTTGCCCAGATCCTGATCGTCCGAATTACACGCATTTGGTAACAATTATTTTTTCTGACAAAGGTAAGTATAAAAAAAATAAATTCGCCGAACTTTAGATGTCGCTGGTGAAATGATTTTCGAAGAACATATATTAAAATTTGTTCGCAAATTAGCAACATTGTACCATATAATATTTCCACTATGTGCTTTCGCGTACACGTTAAGTAACGAAGGTAAGTCTGCATGCAAAAATTTGTATTCCAGGAGTGAATTTAATATCAGGTTTCAAATGGAAGATAACTTTTGGAACGAGCCTAAGTCAAATTTAGAAATTTTCGTGTTTTAGATGGACTATGGTACTATAGAGCTCTATATGAGTGTACCTACCTACAGGTTATTACATAAACCATACTGTGTAAACTGTATCAGTTTTCCAATTAACCTAATATAGGTAGTGTATAATATTATTATACAGTCGTATAAACGTAAGCATAAAAAGATGTACAAAAGATCACTGGCTCAAATGCATTCCTAATTAATAATATTGTTATTCGAAAGCTGTTCGACGATATAACCAATTAGATTATTTTAATCGATTTTTCACACTTCGAACTATAGAAAATTAGTAAAAATCGTATTATGTAATCGGTAATAATTGTAAATGAATTAAATTCGTAGGTAAAATTTTGCATTAAGTCGAATGGGAAACTGATAAAAGTATCTCTAAATGGCGTACCTATATAATAATTCGAACTTCAAAAGGTCGAATAGTTGCATCCGGTGACTCCTATGTAGAAATTTACTGAAAAATATTAGTTAGTTTCAGAGTTACAAGACTTCAAAGTTGTTCGTCAAATACGATTTAATATTTTTCAAAATAATCATAATCCACCTCAGTGTTTAAGTCAGAAAGACTTGCGTGGATCGTCTTAAAGAAAAAAAGAGACTGACAGATGAAAGTATTAAGGAAGGGAACTACGCATAGGCGGACTGTGCGAAGATAATGGGCCTAGCCCTACCCCCTTAAAAACAAACAATTTCTAACCAAACATAAACCTTGACGTTTTCAGTGATCTGGGTGCAAATTTCTTTTAAATGTTATCACTATGATGAGAATTAATGAAAATATTTCGGTCCAACGACCTTCTTTTTCCTTTTTATTTATTTTTTTCTAGTTTCCTATCCCTAGTCCTTTCAAACATCTGAGGCCAAGTCCGCCCATGATACTGCGGTATAATATTTTCTCTAACGAAAAAAATCCAATATGATGAAAGTAATTTATACCAAAACTTTCAAAAATATCTGATTTTTTTAAGTATTAGGCAAAATAATAAGAGAGACAAGATATAGGGAAGGCGAATAATAATGATTGAATTGGGTGACATATTGTTGGGCACCTATTGCTTCGGAGAATCTGGAGCCATTCGTTCTGGGTGAGAAATGAACAAAACAAATAATAGGTTTGTGACTTTCCAAATGAGTCCCAGTTTATTTTTTATTTTTTTGCTAGCATCTTGAGCGCCAAGATGAATATTTTTGAAACTGACATAAATGATGTATATTGTTGTAGAATCGATGATGCTTTGTTGTAAAAAAATATATATACATTTTATAATAGTAGTTTTTTTACTCTCCTGAAATATTGCCCACATGGACTTCAAGCTGTTTGGAAAATCAAACTTCAAAAGTGTTTAAACGTGTACTCACATTATTACTCGATGAATTTTATTGACTCAGGAACAAGGAATTTGTGGGTTAAGGGTGATTTCATCCCTTCAGAAACTTCGTTTTAGCTTCCTCAAAGATTTTTTTTGGCTTTTCTTTCCCTTACATTATTGTTAACTTGCGCGAAAAAAGTTTTTCAACCGAAACGTTCATTGTCTGGTTAATGAAAAAATTTAATCGCCTAGCCAAAACTATTTCTATTTCCACGTTTGCGACGACCTTATCGTAACCCTTTTATAGTTTTGAGTATTCTGCCTAAAATAATTAGCTTAGGCCTACGGTGTTATAGACGACTTCAATAAGAAAGCTTTCAGAATATATCGTGTACCTATTTTGCATTAAAAAATAAATTTATTCATGCCTTCCTTTTGAAGGTAGTGCCTAAATTTGCAGATAGGTCTGGGCTATGAAGTGTAACCTCAAAAAATTCTGTCGTTTATAATTCTTCCGAAAAAAAAAAAAAAAAAAAAAGATAAGGCAATTCTCTTCCACCTCATTTTATTCGTCAAGTTAGGTGTTTTTATTTTTACGACGAATAGATGACGACCTCACTGATAACCACCTTTTTCATGCCCTCTTCACTTCTTTTTCTCTCACTCTCTCTCTGGAAATTTCTCTTGCAGTCTGTACTTCGGTGCGCGAGACACATCAAAAGGGAAAACGGGATAGGTGTGAGGGTGAATGAGAAAAAAGGGAGAGGGTGAGAAAGGAAACTGATAACGAAATGAAATTTTAAAAGAGAAAAGATGGAGGAGAAAGAAAGCTTAAAATAAATGTACCGGTAGAAATGGTAACATGTAATGTGCAGATAACTGCTTCCATAGATAATACGAAATGATGCATTATACACGATGTATATAGAATAGGTACCTGTTATCTTAAATAATACTGTTTTTGTTGCTGTTGTTGGTGTTGTTGTTGTTGTTGTTGTTGTTGTTGTTGTTGTTGTTGTTATTGTTACTAGTGTTCATGGAACAGGGTATCGCAGATAGTTTTACTCCGACCTAGAATTCGTGGTAAAATTCAATTTTTTCTCTCTCTCTTTTCACCACACTTTCTCATTGTCTTACTCTCTTCTCTCTCTCGCTTTGTTTTCTAACTCTTTCCATCTCATGTTTTTCTATTTATTTCGTATTTTTAACATAATAATTTAATTTATTGAAAAAATGGTTTTATTTGCGGACAAAAATTCAGTCGAGTATTAATTTTAGCTGAAAATAAATTTTTATACCTTACGAAAATTGGTGTAAAAGGGTAATTTTTTCAGACTCGTTATGGTTGCGGAGGAAGAATTTTAATTCAAATTGATTGATTCTGAAAAACAATTTTACCAAGTGTGATTGTGAATGCTTCTGAGTGAAATCTTGGCGGATTTTCGATATGAAATTATATAACTGCCCCATTTATTTCGTGAATAATTGTGGAAGATTAAACGTTGTGCGAACAGAATTCACAAAACTAAATCTAAGAAAAAAAAAAAAAAACAAAGACAAAAATAGTCACTAGCCTATTCACCTCTACTTCACAAAACAAATTAATAACAAAGCTTATTTTTAATGAGGTTTGTGGCTTCTTTCCAGGACTATTGTAACTTCATGTTATTTTGAATGGGTAACACCAGATCAGGGTGTGATGGATCGTCTTCACTGGTGCTGTGCTAACTCTGCTGGTATATTCTGTAAAATAAAAGAGATTCTATGTGGATAATACAGAGGTTGCTGCTGCAGGTAGTGTATCCAATTCTGAACTCACTTAAAGCTGGATACCTTAACGAGCGAATAAAAAAAGTCCATTTTACAACATTTTTTCGTCAAAACATCAGACTTAATTCTTTTACTTAATATTATAATTTATGGTTGTTCCTACTTGAAAGTACTTTGGACTGTTAGGCCTGCTTTTTTCGTTCCTTTAATTTGAAGTCATGAAATTCTTCGTTATTCTAATAACAAAAAGAAATTTTCTATTTTTTAACCATTTTTTCCGTAAGTATGCTGGATATTTTTAAACGTCTCGCTTCCTCGTGGACGAGAAGAAACAATTCTCGACGCTCCAGCAATTTGCTGAACAGTTGGCAACCCTAATTCATGTTAAGTTAGCTAATACGTGTAAGTATACACGATTAGCCGAATTTCAGCCCTCCATGTCGTAAACAACAATGAATTTTGTTAATCGACTTCTCATTTCATTACGATTGTATAATTTACTGAACTTTTACTTTTTGGTTCAGAGTACTACCTTTTTTTGATCTAATTGAATTAGGTTTTTTATATTTTATGACCTTACACCGTCCCAAAATGATTTTTTACCATTGATTTCTCGATTACTCGAAGAAAATTTAGAAATTAACATCTTTTACCACTGTTAGGCTAATAAATGAAAGTACCGGTTTGCTATGTCCGCAATTTTTCAGTGTTTTGTAGGTTTTTGAATTAAAAATAATTTGTCTTTTTGTTTTGGTAGATACTTATTCGAATCTTATATTCGATAGGAATAAAACTGAAATCAGTGATCCTTTATCTTCAGAGTAATTTTTATTTTTAGTTTTCAAAGTAATCCACCAAAAAACTATTTTTAAATTGATTTTTATGGTCGAAGGAGGAGGAATACTAATTCTGCGACCATAACTGATACCGAAACAAAAGTCAACAAAAATTTTCCAACTTTATATGATTTTAAAAATGAACTAATATCCACGAAAATTGCTAATTTAATCGAAATTTAAATACCTAATATAAGGATATTATAAAAATAGATGAAAAGAAGACGGGCGGAAAAAACGTTACGATACGATTATTTTTAGAAAATTTCTTGAAAAATTTGTTCTGATAAGAGTTATTTTTGAATTTTTTAATTCGGTTATTAGCTTGCTATATGCCTCTTTATCTTTTCTAATAGAAGTATTTTAAATTTTCGATTGCATCGTTTTTTTACCCAGTTTTTTTTTTTCGTTATTTTTTTTACACTCAGCTGCTTGCGAAAACCGTTTCGACTTCGTATTTGTTTCAATTACGCATTCAAATCGATTAATTATGAAAATGTATTCAACTATCGTAGTTCTTTATAGGGTAAGTTATCTTTATATTCGAAGATGTTTGACCTTCTGAAGAATGTGTAGGTACGTTATAAATATAATTACCTACGAAGAGGGAAAAATGTAGGGCTATGAATGAAACTGTTTTCGAATTTGAATTTAAAGAAGTTTCTGTTTTTTTTTTTCTCTTAACTTTGATAGGTAGCTCAGTTGGTGGTATTCTGTATTCTAAAAAGTTAAAATTTTGAAAAAAATTAATTAATTTTACATAATGTTACCTAATTAATATTGCTATTGTTATTAGAAATTCACGCAGTCAAATGGAATATTTGTCTTTTTGGCCATGGTATAGCCAAAACTGCAGCAGTAGAATCATTGCGAAGAAAAATAGTATGTCATGGATAGAATAAATGTCGAATTCAGTGGTTAGTGAGAGTAAAAATGTTAGTTTTAATTGCTTTAAATGTTTTCCTTTAAAAATATGATTTCGAATGCACTAAATTTGAAACTACGAACTTATTTAAATTAAATGTAAAAAATATTTTTTGTTTGCCAAATACCGTACGACTTGGGAAATTGAAAAAAAAATTATCTCTCATCATTGAAATTACTTGAAGAGAGCCAAAAGTTTCGTAACCATCGTTATAGTACTGTTTTGGATATATTTTCTCCATTTAATTGTAAGGTATTATGAATGTGCACCAAATTTCACTTGAAGAACTTTTAAAAAGTTATACTTTGTTTTCTCTTTGATGGGTAATTATTTTGGAAAATACGAAAAAAAATTTTTTTACTGTCGAACAAATGCATTTATTGAAGCTAATTCTCTTCTCTGCATATAAAAATCTTGCATTAATATAATACAGTATAAGTAAATGCTACAGAACTTTGACAAACAAATCTTTAGTGAAAAACCTTATACTTTTTCCTGTCTTTCCAATTTTTGTTTTGAGCCTTTTTGATGAGAATGTTAAAAGAAGAGTTGAATTTTGATCGAATAACGTGCTCGATGATTTTTCTAGGAAATTTTAGCTGGCCGATAATTTTTTCATCAATCGGAATAAGTTAGTTGATCAGCTGAAAATCATGAGGGGGTGGATAGCTTGTTCATGAGGTGGGGTATCAGATCTTCTCAACTGTCTCTTTCGATACCTTCCCACGCTTTGTTTTAGAGCTAAGGGGTGTCTAGACTCCCAGGACTCCCTCCCATTATCTAAGCTCTTGGTTGAAATTGAAAAGTGGATACTTTACATCTACCCTTATAGTCTACTAAGAATGTAAAATATCACGAAAGCAATCTATAAGTAAATTTTGAAGGGATGATTAAGTAACTATGATAAGTACCTAGTTGAAAAAATTAACTTTCCATCTTCTCATTGAATGGTTATGTACATTATTACAAATTATAAACTATTAAAAATATTGTATCTATAGTATCCTACAATTAATTTTATATAGGCCTAGATGATTATCCTCTTGCATTCTTATAATTTCCCTTGGAATTATAGATGCCTAAGGAATGTAAATGATGGATTCTTCATTATATTATATCGAACCATAAAATCTTTGATGAATTTTTTTTTCATTTTAAATCCTACTAGGTATTACTCGCTCGTCAATCTATGAACCAAAGTTTTCAGTCAGATTTCAGCAATAAATTCAACTTTTATTGAACCGAAGAGCAACAACCTCTACTATTTGTCCATATTTAACTTGTTTTTATTCACTTTATGATGAGATGTAACGTTGACAAGGAAGTCAAATGCTCATTATGAATATTATCGCTGGATAATCAGACGTCAAAGATAATTTCGAAAAGGATTATTAGGAGCCTGATTAACGATTAATTAATCGTTACGTCCATAAAGTGTTTGTAAACGTCTAGAGTACAAATTTTGGCAGTAGAGGTCGAAGTATTAGTATATTTGTTTTGTGTTTCGACATTATGAAGGGGGAAACACTGTAGCCTCAGTTGAGTGAGCAATTTGAGGAGCATATTTCTGTTTTAACTTATCAGTTGACGACGAAATAATCTCCTGGGGCTTTCTATTCGCTTTAGCTGCGTTACTTATACGAGTTGAAAATTATTTTTAGGTTAACCTTACGTCATTTTTGAGTATGTTTTTCTCACAATCATGGGTGAATAGTTGAAAAATTGTGAATTACTTGGTTAAGTAAATATGCTGCCCTCACCTGCAACAAAAGCTGCATGCAGGATTTATTTCTGGATGGAATTTTATAGGGTGACAAAACAATAGCTCCACTCGCGAAAAAAAATTTTTGCTGTTTTGTGGGTTTTGGAACATTCATGCATGGCGGGTTGTTTTTATTTTTTGGGTATGTGGGGGAGTTTCCAATGACCCTGTGAGGCCTTGGTCCGTTGTGTAATTATTGTATAAATAGTTTGAAAATTAAATTCCATTTAGTAATTTTTTAACGCCCAAAACTCGACCTCTTGTGAATGAGTATCCCCTTACCCCCAGGTTACGCCACTGGTAACAATCGAACTCCAAAGTCTAGTCACAGTCGATTTTACCGACTGTGCAAAAGGAGGCATTGAAAATTTTTTAATGAAAAAATTAACATAAAGAAACATGTATTTTCAAAAAAAAAAAAATTACCCATAGTTAGCTTGTATTTAATAAAAATTTTAGCTTACTTAACCAAAAATAAGTAGATTTTCTTTGAAAACCCATTTAAAAATCATGCTGGATAGCTTAACTTTTTCTTATTGTTTCTTCATTTCTAAATATCATCGATATTTGGGAAAAAGAAAAATATTCACTTTTTTTTTAGCTGGCCTTTTTTTTTTTGAAAATTCAGGGGGGAGAAATTCCTTCCTGCTCCATGCTGGCTACGCCCTTGCCTATTGGTTATGTTGGCGCATCGAGAGAACGATCCAAAATTTATTTATCATTTTTCTATGTTTTTATCATTATGCATATTCTCGAGGCATAGTATTGAAATTTTAGTACTTATCATTAGCCAAAAAGCCATTCTTAACATTTTCAGAGATATTGCAAATAGAAAAAGGCAAATTGAGGCAAGCTCCTTTGTTTTTTCTAGGCTCTTCCGTATCCGTAAAAAAATTATTGAAAAATTAAGTGAAGGGATGCTTCAGTACAGGAGAAATAAGCATATTATTATCTTTAAAAAGTGTTATTTACATGTGTTCAGTTTTGAAGAAAAATTCAAAAAAGTAGTAAGAGGAATGTGAAAAGACTCTTTTTAGTTATTAGAAAGGGGTGGGTACCAGTAATTCGGGGAAAATGTTACTGTCAAAAGCAATAAATCGATTTTCACGAGTATCTATTCTTACCCTTAGGAATGAACCATACCTGCCCGAGTTATTTTTTAAAATGCTGACTGAAGTGTGATAACTCAGCCCAAAACTCGTGATTACTGGTCCAAACTTCCGAACCTGGCTTTCGAATGTCCAAAGTCGAGACTCGGGTCTCGTTTTTCGAAATTATTTGTTTAATCGTACTTTAGAATTACATACGGCCATTGGTCTACGAAGCAGTCAATTTTTCAAATAAAAAATGAAAATAGTGTTTATTGAGACATATTTTCTGTGAATTATTGGCATTTTAATTTGCGTTGCTGAAAGAGAAACGACACATTTTCACATAATATATGGAAAGACATGCAAAATAATGGAGTCAAACATAAACGTTAATTAATTAATTATTGTTATGTTGAGTACTGAAGGAAGAAAAACGAAAAAAAAGAGAGAGTGAGAGAGAGAAAGAGAACGTGAGAAACTCATACAAAAGAAAGAAGAGAGTACGGTCGATTAAAATGGTAATTAAAAAACAAAACCGAGTATTAAGTTATCAGCGCAATTTAACGGAACTTAATGCCCCTTAAGAGAGGTCATTTTAACATAGCCGATCTTGTGAAAAAAGCAAACTCTGTAACCGAAAAAGTAAAATTTAATATTCTTTCTCTCTTTTTTTTTTTTTATATTTTTGTTTGTTTCTTTTTAAATACCGAAACATCAGAAAAAAAAAAAAAAATCGCAATCATTAACACAGTATTTCGTGATAATGATGTGTAATTTCGTGTTCATAGGCTGGAATTTAGACATTTGCGTCTGTAACGCCAGTCGACTAGAAATTTGTTGGGATCAGTTGTAGTCATGTCAGAATGGGAAAATGTGTCAAAAGTAAATTTTTCATTAAATGTAACGAAATTGTTGGTACTGATTACAGAGAAGTTTTATCTGAATTTCATGAATTTTATCGCCTTGCTTTTGAGTGAAATTTTACTATTCATACCGCACTGGTTGACTTTTTTTTTTTCAATAAATCTTTTGAAGACTTGTAATTGTAAATAAACAGTCAAACATTTTGTAAAAATTTCACTTAAATGTAAAGTTACGACTAGAATTCAGGCCAAAGTCACCGAAGTTTTCACCATACTGTCATACCCACTCTTGCAAGTGTTTGAGCTAAATTATATTCTAATGCAAATCGATTATAAATATGTGATGATTTTAACTATTCTAGACGATTTAAATTTTTCTTATTAGAATTAGAATAATAAGAATATTACTCCAACCGTTAGAAACATTTAGAAGTTTAAGTTAAGCTCATATTGAACATATATCTATACTTGCTGTGAATATTTTCACATTTTGACCTACTAATTCATTCCTTACATCACAAAAATTGAAGATTTTAGACCAATACCTAAGTCACTAAAAATTTATAGTTATATATTATTCAAGGACAGTAACTTTGATTCTCCGTAAAAATTCAACTATTAAACCATTTTTTGGGATGAAAAAAAAAATCCTCAAATCGTTTCCATGTTATTAATCCTACCTCCATATTTTTATATTCAATTGATTTTAAACATTCTGAAAATATAGTATGTCCTTAAATGATGATTCCAACTAGCCTATATTCCATGTTTCAACGTCTAGGATCAACTTTGGCATACCATTGTTAAAGAACATTTTTGTTAATTTTGACTTTTCTGTTAAAATGTTAGTTCCTGTATCATATTTTGTTTAACACCCTACATTACAATATTTCTTATGTAATAATCGTCTAAGCATGCTAGTATAAAAATTACTTACAATAATAAGAATTTCGTAAGTCACACTTAGGTAGTACTTAAGTATCGTCCTTGCATTCGTCTCTTAGACCAAGGCCGACTGCAACAGGGTAGGGCCAAGTCTGAGAGCAAAACTAGAAAATTATGATAAAACTGCAAAATTTTTTCAGGCTTGTAGACTTAATATTTTGTAATACTTACTGTTATGTTAAGAAGACTATTCAGTTCAACACCCGAGAAGACCTCTAAATTTTGAATAATAGCGAAGAAATCAAAAAATATCGTAGGGTAAGGTTGACTACCAGTTTTGGATCAATTATTTCCCATGGCCACGTTTCAGAGAAAAATAGATCGAATACAATTATAAGAATCTTACAATAAAATAGAAGTATTAGGAGAACCTCTATCATTTATTGAAATGATTTTTCCTCCACCCCTCTGTGAATTATGTGCTCTTAATATATAGTCCTTTGACCCTCATTTGGGAGACACTTTCGATTATGGGTCAGTTGAGCTGGTTCAGAATTTACAAAAACATGATCAAATACTACCTCTGTGAAAAGAAGCACTGACTGACTGACTGACTCATTTATCAACTCCCGGATAAAAACGCCGAACCTATTGACCTAAAATTTTTAAAGTATATTCCTGACAGGTAGTTAGCGCTTACTATGAGATGGTTTTTTGAAATTTTACCCCTAAACGGGTGAAATGAGGTCAAATGTGTTTTCACGTATGTCTCGATATCTTTTTATGCCCGATAAAATATTGAACCGGTTTTTGTTTTAAGAGGTCATTCGACTAATTGTCTGAAAATTATTTTTTGCATTTTGCAAAATTTCACTACTAAGAAGGTCAAATAGGGTAACATTTATTTATTCATATTTGTAAATATCTTTTAGATCCGATAAGATATTGAATTACTTTTTTTTAGAAAGGTCATTTGACAAATTGTCTAAATACCGTTTTTTTGATTTTGCAAAATTCCACTATCAAGAGGTCAACTAGGATCAAATGTAGGTATATTTACGTATTTTTTAATATCTTTTCGCCTCGATAATATAATGAACAACTTTTTGTTTTGAAAGAAAGTTAATTCAACAAATCGTATAAACATTTTTTTTTGAATTTTGTAAAATTTCACTTTCTAAGGGGGTCAGTGGGGTCGAATATGAAGTATTTGTTCATATTGTAGTCTCCAAGAGATGGAACTTTTATTTTAATAGCTCATTCGACTGTTTTTTGGATTTCATGAAATTACACCCTCAAGAGGGTCAAACAGGGTTAAATGTATTTTTATATATTTCTCAATATATTTTGGGCCCGATAAGATGATGAGCAGATTATTGTTTTAAAAGGTCATTCGAATAATTTAGGCTATTTTTTAAAACTAATTTTTTTAATTTCGAAAATTTTCACGCCTAAGGGGGTCAAATGAGGCAAATCATCTTCGATGTATTTCTCAATTCTGTGAGAGCCATTTGAAAATGTTCACGCTCCATTTATGTTTTTGAGCTTACGGGGGACTTCACCAGATAGCTATGCTTCCGAAATGATACATATTTATCGTTACAATTTATTTTTTAATGGTTCAAAAAAAGTTCTTCAGACTGACAAGGCTAATGAAACCAAGGAAAAATCCTATGTGAAAAATTAACAAGCCTAAACGTCATTCAGTATAATAGGTTTTTCGAAATAAACTAACGAAAATTATGTAAAAATTGATGAGATAAGGGAAAAAAGAATGAAGAAAAGGTGAATCTCTGTGCTCATTCTCAAACAGCGCCGAGAGAAGACTTCATCAGTGGGGTATGGGCCACACGAAGCGTCCCGATGGCGAAGCCCCTCTGTAATTCTATACCCGAATGTATTCCTCGACTCGAAGCTTCATATTATGCTAATTCAAAATTTACATGTGTCCATATTTACCTCAAAATTCGGTACACTCTCTATTTTCATGACACCAAATGGTAAAATTCCGCAAAAAATGGTTGTGAACCACGTTGTTCGAATTACAAGTAACTTCGAACGGTACTTTATGGTCTCTCGTGTAGGGTAGCCGAGTAAGTCTGCCGACGATATTGTTTAGAAAAGACCTCAGCAGCCACGTTACTCAGTCTGAAGACCAGTTTTAGCATCCTCCACTGATTACGGTCGTACGAAAGTGTTGCACTGCAATTAAAGTTTTTTCAGTCATTTAACACCTACACCTGTCGATGAAATGTAAAAAACATCTAAATGTGTTATATAGGGGACAAATATCGGATAAGCCTACTTGAATGTAAGACGTTCATACGTACTTTTTCTGATTATATAAGTAACCTTCACCGTAGCCGGATGTTGGTGTGCATTGAGTCCGCTTCATGTTTTTTGAATGGACGAAAAGCGAACACATTTACTCGTCGAATGCATTTACAAAATAAAACAATTAAGAAAATACATTGTCGCAGTTCGTGGCGCGTTAAATTTTATCATATATCCGCACAGAATACACGAGTCGATACATTGCAGCATTATAGACGAAGTACCTGTGTTCGACGCTAATTTATTTCCACTTCCGGTGGGGCAACACTTACTGAGAACTGTTTTAGTGGTGCGTTATGAAGTTCTCTTCCGCAGGTGTCTTCTGGTGGTGCAATTCGTACACCTCTAACCTTTGATGACCGTCTTTGTTGTAGGTCTACCTATCATACTTCACTACTTACCTATGCAAATATTTAAATTTGAGATCGACAATAGATCGTTTTTCGGTATAGATCATAGATCACCTACGATGATCCACGGGCGACAATTTTAAATGAAACCTTTTGGTAGATGATAAGGATGTTGATTTTCGTTGTTGTTGTTTCTAAATGAATTCCACGAATCTTTTTACTGAAATTTAATAATAATTAGAGTTACAGTCGAATATTTTAAACTGAATAATTTTCTACTGGTGGGAAGGGGTTTTGAAGTTTTAAGAAATTTGAGACTAAAAAGACGGAAAAAATCAGCAAACAAAAAAATAAATTGTTTTCATGAATATTTTTAGTTTCTTGTGCGATTCGAACGCTGATCCCAATGGCTTCAGATTTGAGTCAGTATAGACTGTAGTTAATTTCATTCTTTTGTAATGGCTTAGTTGAAAATAGAACAATGAACCTTTCATTTGAAGGTCAGTAATGAAATTTAGTGTCAGTATGTTCTCTTTGATACGTGTATACCATTTCAGGATTGTGGGAACCACCATACCCTGTCTAATATAAAATACATTCGCCAGTTATAGTCGGCGGTGAGATGGCTGTGTGGTTAAGTTCACCGCTTTTAGCTGGTGAATATGTAGGTCCCAGGTTCGATTCCCCGAGCCAACAAAACCTACATCTGGTGACCCTTGACGTGTGCTGGACACGCACACACCCTAGTGGTGCATGGTGGAACTCACAACTCTCCTTCCTAACTTGAGTTGCCAATAGATGGCGCCCTATATAGTGGAAATAGAACCCGTATAGGTAGTATAAGCCTGTTTGTATAGGTATAAGAGGCGTTTCTGATTCAGCCCAACCTCCCATAGCATCTAATGTCGTTCAACTCGTGTTGAGTCTCTCTAGGGGGGGAGTGTGTGGGAACCACCATACCCTGTCTAATATAAAATACATTCGCCAATTATAGTCGGCGGTGAGATGGCCGTGTGGTTAAGTTCACCGCTTTTAGCTGGTGAATATGTAGGTCCCAGGTTCAATTCCCCGAGCCGACAAAACCTACAAGGATAATTTTTGAAAAATTGTTATCGTACATAAGGAGAGAGAGGAACCTTAGACTTCACCTTAAATCACGTCGTTATTTTCTGATGTTCTGTTTTTTTTTTAAATTTCACAAATTTTTTTTGTTAACCTACAAACCATAATTTTTTATAATTTTTACCTGGAATTTTGTAAAAAATTCACAAATTAAAAATAAATTAAATCGGTGCAAATTCCACAGTTCTTCAATCGTATGACTTAATTTGGCTGCAATATTCACTGTGATGATGTGAAACGTATATCAGATGAGTCACTACTATAATTAAAATCCTCATTTTTCAGGGGTTGGATTTGTTATGTACCAAATTTACCCTTATTTTACCCATCATTTTAAAATGTCTTTGTACGTATTTCGGACCACTAACTGTTTCCAAACGCATTCTTGCTACTCTCAAACATACCTATAGGCACCTGCCATTTTTTACACCCTTAAATTGATTTCACGTTATAAATGGCAAATCGAGAGCAATAAAATGTACACTTTACAACGCGTTAAGGTGACACTTCAAAGTGAACACTTTCAACTACTGGACTAACCAGAACACCTACTGTTTTTCCATGTTTTTCCTATATTCTTCTAATAATACAAATATAAGTAAACACAGAAAAACAGTACATGAAAAACTATTTAAGATTTGATTAGTTGAATATTGAGTAGGTACATTCTTTACAGAATCTATTGTAATCCAAAATACAGAAGTACATATATCCACTGGCACCCTGTGTGTTCCAGCCACTCAGTATTCACCCTTGAAACACCAAAATTTGTGGAAATTCTTCCATTAAATCAAGGGTTCAGACAGTCTCGCTTACTCCCCTAAGGGAAGCCACCGCACTTTGCCTGTCAAAACCCCCAAATCGGAAACAACAAGCAATCTCAATTTCCAGAGAGACTTCACTTACTGGCTGGCTGGCTTAGCATCATGATCTCTTTAGAATTTACTCTCTTATCTGTTCTAAAGATCGGAACCTTTAAAATCTAATTCACTTTTGGTCAAGGTACAAAACTCTATATTGTTTTCTCATTATGAAGATAGTCAAAGTTAGTGTTTATTGATATTATTTTAGCCTATAGTCAAAAGCAATTAGAGCTAAGTTCGAGTATTTCTCGTGTATTTCTTTGCAAATTTTAATAATTAAAATTCCTCATTTTGAGGCAAATAATATCATTCGTTTCATTTGCTCTCAAAATTGTTTCTGGTTGAGCTTCTCTCAACACAGGACAAATCACATTGAAGTTGCTCTGTAACAGATTATTCAATTAAGATTTCTAATCCTTTTGAGACTGTTGTTTAAAAGAAATAAAAATAAATAAATAGGTGCGGTTTGAAAAATAATATTTCTGTCTCATACGAAAATAAAGTATCGGCGATGCGTCTTAGTTTTTAGAACATCCGAATTTCTTGAAAAACGCACATATGCTACCTTTTCAATGTTGGTAATAGAAATAAAGTTTGTATTAATATCTACCCTTTAATGTGTAATGTGTGATGCAGGCTCGTAAATATTTTATGGGGTTTATACAGACCACTATCGAAACGTTTTGACTTCAAGTACCAGGTAGGGTCTATACGAACGTCATACATATTTATAATGGTCTTCAAAAATTTATTTTTTTGGTTTTAAATTTTATGCCGAGAAAGCTTTTTATCTGTTCCATCATGTAATCCCATCCTTGGCAATTCTGTGATTACGGTACACCAATGACCTAAATTAATTATAAATTTAAATAGGTAGGTGTACTCGCACGAACTTATACCAAATTAACGAAATAGCAAATTGAAAACAAAATGAAAATTGGAAAATAACTAATACGAAAATCTGTTAATAAGTACGCTATTTCTTCAGATAAAAGATGTTTAGATGGCGAAAAAAAAAACACGAAAAAACTGAAAGCATATCTTGTCTAGAGTTTGGGGCCAGGGTTTTTTGGGTTTCTTTGTCTGTGTTTTTGTTTCTCTTTCATTCTGTTTGTCTGTCTCACTTGCACTCGCACCCGCGTAAGTTGATTTTTGTTTTTTTTTTTTTTTTTTTTTCGAGGGTATACGAGACGTCAACAAGAGAGGGCTGAACGAGGAAAAGAGGGAAAAAAAGAGAAAGAAAAAAAAGAGTTTGCTTTGCTTTATCTCTGTCCTTACAGTAACTAGTTGTGTAAAGTCTTCGATAGAGGAAGAGAAATAGAATGTTTGAGGAGAACAGAGAGAACCGAAAAGCGCAGATAAGACTGCATGATGAATAGAATTCGAAAAGGACGCAGGGTGTGGAGTATCCAAAATATATTCTGGCTGACGCCCATATCAAGATTATTTGCTGCACGACCGACAGATTTATCCGATAACGTTGCTACGTTACCAACCTAAAAATTTTTTATCTATAATTCTAATCGTTTTTTATCTGCTACATCTATCAGCGCGTTGGAAAATGCCAGTCCACGGTTCTTGTACGCTTTGTCATAATTTTTTCGTATATAATTTTTATAATTCTTTTCTCTTTTCACTTCTCACTCGCTCTCGCTCCTTCGCTCTCTTTTTCTCTTTCTGCCACTCTCTTGACCCTACACTCTGTCTCCCGCTGTCTCTCTTTCTCCTTTGCTCTCTAATGTACACGGTCGATATTAAATCTTGATTTTCGACGATGTAACGAAGACGAGTGAAATAAAGTACCCTTCTACAGCAACCTGAAATAGATTTTTTTTTCTTTCTTTCTTTCTTTCGGTAAAAATCGATCTTGTCTATCGATAATTTATACGTACTTTTCGAGCAGACTATACGTCATAGTAAAGAACAATTAAAATTTACGCGTAACACTTTTATAGTGAAATTTAAGGTGGTATGCAAGAACGATGCTCAAGTAACAATTATTTCTTAAGAATTAGTTACCCATATAGAGTTACATGTATAATATACTATATATATATATAGGTTCCTATATCTTTATGTATACGTTATAGGCAAAGTTCGAAATTGGCCATTTCACAAAATGCCTGAAAATGTTTAGGCATTTCATGAAATGTCAAGCAGGTATATCTTTTGTAAGATTTCCATAAAATGTTGGGTTTCAGTTAGGCAAAGTGTGAAATGAAATTAGTTTTTGGACTGAATTGGCAAAAATTGTGGATATTGGGCTAATGCTACTAAATAAGAAGGTGGTGTTCTTTTTATCAGTTGTCATTTTAATGAGTATAGCAAATTTTTGTGAAAAATTATAATGAAAGAACAAGATGTCTAATTTTCAATGTAAAAGCATTGGTGAAGAACATAGAAATATATAACATAATGGAAGGAGTACTTTCCCTAAGCCAAATGTAAACTGGCCGGCAGGAATGCGTTAGAAAGAGAGAGAATGACAAAAAAGTATTGCTATCTCTTTTTCTCTCATTATATGTATGATAAAGCAGAGATATATATGATCAAAATAAGCTTTAATGCTTGTTAAAACTAGTTAAAAACATAACTTTTTTATTTTAAGTGTCTTAAAATGGATTTTGTTATCTCTATTGTTTAAAATAAAGGGAGTTGTAATCTTCAAGAAGTAGAAATGGATCTAATATTGATAGAAAGGTGAGTAAGTTCTAAAGTTACTGACTTTTGATTATACGATTGACTGAATGTTTCCTCATGATAATTTTAAATTGCTTTCTCTAAGTTGTTTTAGTTTCCCACTTCGCGGACAAATTTCTAACTGCCACTCAGAAAAAAGTTGGATGTTATTGTAAAATGAATATTCACTACTGGAGGTGATGAAATCAATCGTGTCGAATTAATTAGGTTGGAGTTCTCACGATCACATTTACAATTCGAGACTCTTGAATAAAATCTCATTGGATCGAATTGCTGAGACAAGGACACCCATTATGTAGCTGTATATTATCATATGAAGTTCCTAAAATAATTATTGAATCAATGAAGCTAAATCAGTTTTTTTTTACAATTTTTTTTTTTTGTTCTCAAGTTTGATATTAATCAATATAATTTAATAAATCCTGACCTATAAAAGCTATTATTACTGCACTACCATATAAGAAACATACTTAATCCAGGTGTGATTGGATTAAGGATTTATATAATAATGTCAAAATAGTAATCAGCACTTCATCAAACATACTAAATCAACCAAATAGAAGTTCATTATCCATGAAAAAAAATTTTAATTTTATCGAGCAGCTTTTTCAACAATCTAACGATTTTCAGTACAATAAAAAGGAACTACAACAGAAATCAATATTCGAGTTTTTTCCTTGACTCTACTGTTTTTAACTTAATAACTCAAAAGACAAAATAATGAACAAATCGATGTGGTTTGTGATGAAAAATCAAATTGGGCAGTGATAAACATAAAAAACATAATGGAAAAACCGAATGGTTCAGGTTATTAAAGTGATAATTAATAACGATAATGAAAGGACCATCAACTGGAATTCCTAATTATTCAGCTTGTTCTGGCGACAATTTTTCAAGTTTCACGCCAAGTTTTCTAAATTTAGATCTGCTACTTCTTCATCCAACTAAAAAACATCAATAAATGATGAAAATTTAATATGGTACTTCTTGTTTCTTCATCCATAATTCAATAAGAACTAAAACTTAATTGGTGAACGATGTACACATTAAAAAGAAAAATGTCTCACTGCACAGCCAAGATTAACATGTTTGCCTTCGGCCAGTACCATAATATTATTACTATTGGTTAAAGTGTACCTGTCAACATAAGATAATATGATCATACCAAGAACTGTTTCACAAATTATGACTTACTTTTCTTGAAATAGAAATGGAACATTTGATTTGAATTTAGTTTTTATTTCGGATTCTCTATAGTTTAACTGATAATGATTATTCCTCCAATTCAAAATAGATTTCCATTTACGTTTATCAAAAATTAGAACCTAAAAACTAAATTTTTCATTCAAGCTCTCATAATAATTATTATATAGAACAGTAGCTTTAACATTCAGTTCATACTCGCTTCTTAACCTTTCATGGCAGCTTGTTGAGCATTGATTGGATCTATTTCTGTGATGATAATTCTATCTCATACGACTTCAGATGGAGCGTAACATTTTCCAGTATTACCGTATCTGGAGACATTGCATATTTTTCTAGCTAACATCACATTGATGGCACGTTTAATGCTATAATCAATTAACAATTCTTTGCATTTGTAGAAATAATCAAATTTACTCTGAAAATTGCAACATTTAGACGAGACTAATCAACAACTACTGAACAGTTGAATCGAGAAGATACGGTCCAACTTATTTTCTCGACTGAATCGTTAACGTTGATTGTTGGAACTTTCAAAATATTTTTTTCTTTTTGCATTCAGTACAGTTTATGAAAACCGGTGGTAGTTTCTTTTCACATGATAAAACTCGAATGAAACTTACTTTGGCTCCAAATTTGATGAGTGTTTCCATCCACACAGCAGTCTGTAAAGTCGTGAGTAAGCAACCAACAATACGAGCTCCTTTCAGAACTTTCTTAGGACCATACTTTTTGCTTAGTGCTATCAGACCAGACATTTCGTTAGAGCAATAATGTGGTGTTGTAGAACTGAAATATTTGTCAAACATCCAAAATTATATCTGAGGCAAATATTTAACAACTTTTACAATACAAAAATTATTCATCACGTATATGAAACATACTTTTAATTCATTTTGAATTAATGGACACAATTTTAAAAGGCTTTAATGAGCATTAGTGCTCATTATCACAGTGTGGGGACTCACTGGTATGAGGTAAAAGGGGCTCGGACCCCTCGACGACAGTCGCCGCCCCAAAGGGCAGGCCAATTATTCGTCTATATGACGTTAAACACATGAAACTCGTTCGATCGTAATTACCTGCATGTACTTGCAGGTAATGTACGAGTACTGAATTGTGACATGGTACGATGACGTCACAATTCGTACACAAACCGGCCAGACATCTCTTATCTCGCTAGGGGATGATGTGACCTGGCCGTTCTCACTAACGTACGTATTACCTTACGTACGTGTGTTTGTGTGCGTGTGCCAAAACCAGTATATAAACTCTCAGAACCGGCTTTAAAATCGCCAGTGTTTGGTCTGGTTCTGGCTTACCCGTATTTACATACGAAGTGGCTGAACACACTTAAATTCTGTTGAATTTCCTTCTGGTGAGAATATCTCTCACGACAAGGTATTCCACACACAGTATATTCCTCTGATTTATCATCTGTTTATAATACATGAAATGAGAGAAAAAGAGATACCAGTACCTTTTTATCATTCTCTCTCTTTCCATCTCATTCCTGCATTTTTTCAACTTACGGCTTCTTCTATTATGTTATATATTTCTATGGTGAAGAGTAGTGTCAGAGACAAAGCCAAAGAATTTTTTTGGGATGGGGAGAAAAACTTAAATTGCCAATTGAAATTTTTAAAACCATTACTCTATAAAAAAATATATTATGCAACTGCCAATGCTAACTGCTGCAAAATTTTGAAATGGCCCGAATAAAAAAACAAAGTGGTCATCAAGTGGCATGATTTGCCAACTAGTATAATTACTATAAAAGTTTCAATTTTGCCACAGCTCTAATGTTGTCAAATTTTGCCAAATTTTAAAATATCATAAATTATTTTTAAGGCCAGTTTAATGGTCAATGTTTATCAATATATTAAATCATTTTTATTTCAATGTTTAATTCTTATAATTCATTATTATTTCACTGAAAATTTGCGGAATAATTTGAAATCTTTCGATCTTAAACTTATTTCTAATATTGATCATCTTTGTCGATCAATAAACAGAAAATGTAGGTATTAACTTATCATTGGGGAAAATATAACACACGGTTCAGATAAGATGTTATGAAAAATGCAACATTAGGCGAGAGGGAAGAAACCAAACATACTTAATACAGACAGTAGGCACATAATAATTTCACCTTCGTAACACTAAAATTTATTACCTATCCACTTTATTTGTCAGGTTGATAGGTACTATTTTTCATTATTTCACAATCTGCCTGCCTAACTGTTGTGTTCAATAATGTAATTTTTCACCGTTTTACTCTTGGCCCAAAATCGCTAGGCATTTCATAAAATGTCTAAAAATTTTCAAGCATTCTATGAAATCCCCGAATTTTACACTTTATCTGCCTAACATTATATGTGTAGTATAGGTGTTCATTTCGTATCTCCTTCATAGGAAAATTCATGACAAATTTTCTTTTTGGTAGGTAATTAAAAAGTTCTAATTACGTTTTTCAAATCATAGTGAATACCTTTTCTGAATTGAAATTTGATAAGAAATGGAATAGTAAAAGTTTGAAGTTCAGATAGAGCTGTAGAATTATTTCAACTAAAAATAACTTATGTACCTACCCATATTTGTAATAGAAATGAAATTAGATACGATCAAACGGTGATTAGGTACCAACCTAATTTTTTGCAAAAATTCAAATAATCCTTTAAAGACATCTATTAGTCAATCTTTGCTGCCAATATATTAGTTTTATTAGAAGAAAATGTTTTTTTTCGATGATAAATAGTACAAATTGTTAATGTGTACTAGGCTGGAAATAGTTTACAAACTGTTAGCGATATTTGGCTGCAGCAAGATTTAGTTCCACAGGACCAGTTTTGCAGGGGCACATCAAAATGCAAATTCACCATTTGGAACGATTATAATAATTATGAAACAATCGAACAGCTGCAGAAAGCTGTTTTCACATGTTAATGAAACATTAACAAGCTGAGTTTTATGATCGCTTAAGTGATTGTGTTATCGCAGAAGGAGATTCATCTGGAGCATTTATTGTAAAATAAAAATAATGTTAATTTATGAAAATAAAACTTTTTTTTTTTGGTGTTGATGAGAAAGTGTACTTATTTAACCACCTACTAAATAATTTTTTTCTCAGAAACTCTTTCTCATATATTTTCATGTCGCATTTTTTAAAACTATTTGGGCTCTCTTCAAAATGTGTCTCATTATCAATTAGTTAATTTGATAATGTGTGTGTGTGTGTGTAGATGAATACAGCACACCATACAACAGCAGAAGGTGGAGCATGTTCTTCTTGTACATGTGTATGTGTGAGCCAAGCTCAGTATTAAATTTGGCAATACAGACGAAATGTAAGGCTGTGAGCGCAAAAAGGTAGTTTGTGGATTATTAGTCCACTGGCTCGCTAGCTGATCGACGAGTGTGTAATACACTCGTTCATCTTTGATCACCCGTTGCCAAAGATAATATTATCTTCAATATTGAAGGCACGCCTTTAAAACGTTCACCATTCAATTTCACATCAAATTTCGAGTCAGTAAAACTATTTTCTTACGTCGCTATTATTTGAAATAGAAATAGTAGTGGGAACTTTTTGAGTTATAAAAACAAAATTCACATGATCGTATTTGCCTATGGAGCTAATACGTACGAAGTGAACACCCTGTATGTACAATTGACGACGGAAAATTGTAAGAATTATTCTATAGTATCGTTCTGATATTCGGGCCTTAGTTATAAGTAGATTTTATTCGAAATACCGGTGAGAAATAGTTTACGCTACGTTTAGGAAGGGTTGATGATAAGAAAAAAAGAAAAAAAATTAAGTAACTGATTTGAGTTGGCCGCTAAAACAAGTTCAATGCTCGATTTGAAAACGATAAACCGGTTTTCCGCAGTTCGCATTTGAAGACCCTTTTTACTACGGACAAACCCTTCGTACAAAATATTCTCGAAACAGTTTCGAAACTAATTAAAGACCATTCGTATTCGTATAGGCACTCTCCTCTCTCCTCGTGAATGGTGGTGGATTACTACTACGCATAATCATACCGTCTATCGTTATGCTAATCTTTTTATATTAGATTTTCTATTATGCTAATTAAAATTCGCGAAAATTTTGCTTATCTGAACGTATCTAGGAATCTACAAATGATTTTTTTTTTTTTTCATTTATTTTTTCATTCGTTAGGTACATGAACATTGTTCGAGTAAAAAAACTGATATTTACAAGCATTTACGACTACGTACGTGGAATTGAATACTATTTTTGAAAAATGTAGCTGCTCACCAACGCGTGAATATTTTTATTCGAACTTGGTAAAATTTTTTGATGCGATAAAAGAAAAACCACCTGCTTAGTGATATTCATGCAAATTTTTTTTTTTTTTTGTTGTTGCAATAATTATAATTAAAATTATTTTTGGTTTAGTTAACGGTAATCTCTAATCTGCAGTAGCTGATGAAGTTATTGCAAAAGTGGACTTTTGAAATATAGTGGGAAAGGACTCTTCTTGTTGATTTGTAATCAAATGAAATGTAGAATGAATTCCTATTAGTTTTAGAAGAATTCAAGATTCCTCTTTTTTACAATAAATATTGTACCTATTTTTTTCTTGCAAGTGATGCGAGTGAGTGTTGTGTGATTCAGGTTTCCGGTGATCATTGTTCAGTTTGTATGATTTTGTTTTTCATATGCATGCAGAAGCATCAAATTAACCGAATCGTACAGAACCTTCGATCTTGATAAAACCCAAAAAACATTAACCTCAAGCAGAACCTCAGTTCTCAGTAATTCTGTTTGCAATCTAATTTGGCGTAAGGAACACGAGGTTCAAGTTTAAGAAGAACAATATGAATCTAAACAACCAATTTACACACTTAAGCCAACGGTAATTCCAGTTACCCCTACGTTCACTTCGAAGAAGTTTCGATCGTGTTTTACAATTTGCTTCGAGAAACACAACGCATCCTCAACAGTTCCTGCTCAATTTTGTTGATAAAACATTCATAATGGCGTAGTTTTTAGGTGCTGCGTTTCACAATTATGAAGTTATCGATTCGACATTTGCCACCTAAAGTGGTTATCATAGTGTTCGGTTCCACCAACGAAGAGAGAGGGTAAGGGGTATAGGTTAATTACCTTGTCAAAAATTTCGTTTGTTTCCCCACTTTAAAATTAAGTTTTGGAAAATATATTTTATCAAATCCGTCCCAAGCAAGATTTTGGTTGATTATCGTTGAATATTGTTTGGTTCATTAGAGTGAGTTGAAAATTATATGTACAAACCCCTCTTCGTCTCTTTTTGTCTCCGGTTCATCAAGAAATAGCACAATGAGACGTTCAGTAACTTAACATTTACTTATTGCCCCTTACCTTCAAATACGGCCCAACATTCTGTATGAATGGAGAAAAACCCTTCTCTTTGATAATGTCAGTTTGCAGCAGTCCTCCTTGGAGTACAGTTGTAACAAACTCGCTCAAAAGTACACACAAAAATATTCCAACTTCCACACCATAAATATTTCATTTATGTATCATCGTGAGACTGTTAGATTATAATTATGTACCTAATTATTGGAAAAGCACTTCAATATATCTAAACTTTGTGGAAAATCGTCCGATTATTGGAGAAATATTCGGAAAATTTATGAACAGAATGTAATAATTTGGAGTGAAAACAGGGTAGGAAGAGGTCGGGAAAAGTGACCCAATTTATCGTTTCCCCTACCATAAACACCACTAAAGTTGAGGCTTGTTTTAGAGATAGCGAATATCGAAAAGTTTCGATATCGATATTCAAAAACTATGGATACTATCGATAGTTTCGATAGTTTCCCATTTTCATTACTTTTGCTTAAACACACCATGGATGTAACTAGGATTTTTTTTTCACTGGGTTGGTACGTCATAGAGAGAAAAAAAAAAGTCGACAGTTGGAAAATTGAAGTTATCGAGTGAATTATAGAGAAAAACTATCGAAAAACAACTCAATATCTATATCGAAAATTATCTCAATAATATTATATTTCTCTATATTATGCCACCTTTAGTTCGTTTCCATACTATCGACGTCAACTTGATAAATCTAATTCACAATAAATTTTGATTCGCTGAATGCTGAGGCTATTTGACTCGATACACTCAATAATACAGTTCGGTGATTTAATTTTCAATCGAAATGTCAAAGATATCAAACCAGCTATTCTGCCATTGTTCGGAACTCTGTAGGTTAGTTTCTGAAAAAATCAATAGCCTATTGCTAACAGGAGGATTCCTGGTACAATCGAATATGTTTGTATGAGATACTTCAGTGCAGCCATGTACCTAAACATAATAAACGTGGTTGTTACTGCCCTTATGGTATGCAAATGTACCTACTACTCTATAATGGTATAATTGCTAACAAAACAATACAAGACAATATTATTTTTGATAAGTGTATATTATTTTGAATAATTATAAAAGAGTGTATAGGTTGTTACATGTTAAGACGAAATTAATAGAATGAATTGTACAGAACATTAGACTAATAACTAAGGGTGAAGTTCCAGTGATTTGAATTGGGTGTCATAGGAGATACGAATATGATTGAATGTTTAAGGAAAATGTAATTTGGATAAGAACAATGAAAAGTAGTAGAAATGACATAAAGAAATTTGTAGGAATTGGAATAAGTGCAAGGTATTGAAATATATTTGTAGGAAGGGTGACATCATAAATATAGACGAGAACAGTTTATAGAGAACAGAAGGTGATGTCATCAAACAAGTCAAGACTTGAAAGACAAGTTTGGACTACTCTAAAATGAAGTGAATGAAAGGAAGAATAAATATATGAAAATATGGAGAATGATGTAGAAAAATACGAATTTGGAATAGATAAGTTTTATTGAAATAAATGATATAGAAATATTATTACATAGGTACTCATTTAATTTTTTCATAAAAAGACCCTTACAACGTCGTATTTGTAGAATTTGTGACATCTTTTGGCTACAAAAACTACAGATGGGCATATCTGGTACCTAAATTCCATTCTTCAAACATTAAATGATGGAAAAATCACTCGTTAATTTTTCACCTTTATCGCTCTCACTATATTCACTCCCTCTCTCTCTCTCTCTCTCTCTCTCTCTCTCTCTCTCTCTTCTCTTCTCTTCTTCTTCTCTCTTCTCTCCCTATTACCTAATTATTGTTTCAGTAATGCATTAATCGTCTATGAAAACGAAATCTAAGGCGAATAAAAAGGATAATTACTAGAAAAACACTCCAAATCATTCCCTCACAAAATACCACCTCACCCTCTTAAAGTTTGCTCAAAGTGTGCGGAAAAAATCCCCATAACTGGTGAAATCTTTCGCATCCCTTATCCGTTTTTTCTTTTTATTTCTTCTCACTCGCTCGTTCTCTTTTCTCTCTGTCTCGCTGCCATTCTCGCGAATGAACTATCAGTCCACTCTTTAAATGTCATAATTTTCTAGCTTATCGTGAAGCAAAGAATAAGAAAAAAAAAAATTCACCGACGCTTATCTTTCGAAGACGAGAAAACAAAATATATTAATAATAAACTTTTTTTTTTCTCTCTCTCTCTCTCTCTCTCTCTCTCTCTTTCACTTTCTGTCTATCTCTCTGTCTATCTCTTTTTTTCTCTTCAAATGACAACTTTTAATCTGAGTGCAAAAAAATTGAGCAAAGGGAAGACGAAGAAATGTGGCTCTGTAGGAAAGGGAAAAGATGTAGAAGAAGAAAGAACAACTATATGCAGGAATCCTCGAATGTTTTTCAAAATTATGTGAAACTGTTGCCTTAAGCAGCTTATTTCCTTTTTTTGTTGCGGAATTAACTTTTTTCTGGCGAAAAACGAAAAGGAAAAAAAATTAGATAAAATACGCGTAAACTTCGTTCAGGCTGCGTGCTCTCTTTTTTTCTCACTTTTTTTTTTTTTTGCTCCTTATCGTGCTTATAATAGCTTCATACTTAGTTACTTTGCCAGTGTGTACAACATTTATTATTTTTCTCATTGCCTTCTCGTTTTTTTCTTCACTTTTCGGCCAGTCTCACAATGTACCTATAGATCTATAGGTAGGTACATTGTCGATATCTAAATACTTTTCATTTTTGCTTTCTTTTCAAATTGGCATATCCGATCGTAGACGATTGTTCGTATATTCGTAGAATCAACACCCATTTTTGAAATGATAGATAAATGGGGTATACGTATAATACGTAAACTCTAGACATAGAATGCGTGTAGAAAATGTGACGAAGAGAAAAAAAATTATTACATTAACACGATAATGGGTATGCGTTAAGAAGCATTGACTCATTGGCGAAGATAAAAAATTGACGATTACACACGATTAATAAGAGTGCCTGTGTAGGTACTGCTATATTAATAAGAAATCAGCGGTACTTTTTTTCTTCTTCTTCTTCTTCTTCTTCTTCTGCTTCTACTTCTTCTTGGAAGACGATGAACGGATATAATTTATGTTAAATATCTGCGAGATGGCCGATCAGATAGCGAATTTGAAGACAGGAAAAGAATGAGTAATAAGGAAGGGAAGAGTGTGTGCGTACGTGTGTGTGAAAGAAACGAAGAGAGCGATATAGTGTTCAATTAAGGTAAAAATGCACTTCGTAGCTGATAAGTGGATTAGGTGGATGAAAAAAAAAATAAAAAAAAAAAAATAAGAGGAAAAATAACGATGAAAGATGAAAGACTCGAGACTGATACAACAGCAAAACCGACCTAAATTGTGCATTCTACGCATTTTTCAGTCGGGTAACAGCTGGTTTTCCTAGATTCTACGTGTGAATAACAAAATCAAATCAATATCAGTAGAATATTAGAGTTTGCGATTGGGGACGGTGATGCGCGTAGAAGGGTGCGACAAAAATCTGACCGATCAGAGCGAATTGGAAAGCAAGAAAGTGACAATAGGTGCTGATCGTGTTGTTTGTTCGATGAAAAGATTCATCTGAGGTACTGTACGTACTGTACGTAGGCTGTTGCCCACTGATTGGAGTGTAGGAAATCGATTGGTTGTTGTCTGAGGGATTCGTATGCAGATGTGTATATTTGGCGAATCATAATATCCAATTTTTTCGTTTAGATCTATTAAAATACAAGTATTTTCGGTACAGTCGTCTCCTGGGATTGTTTTCGACTCCTTTCGTTAGCGAGAGCAAATGTGCAGGTAGCACCGTTGCAAGAGGGAGGTTCAAATCTTCTCTTCATCCTCCTATCCCATACAAAATTTCCATAACCGACAGAGACGCGTTATTTTCATATGCTTTTATTCTACTCACTCAATTTGTTGTTAGTACACCGGACGACCGACTTCAGCGCTGCTTTCGCAAGTTGCGATGAATACACACAAAAGGGCTTTTTTGGCTTGTAATAGTCCTGGATTTTTTCTGGCTTACCTCTACAGGTAACACTGTAGAATTCGTTGTTTCGGAGGAAGGAACAAACATTTTTTTATTGGGGGAATAATTGGTGAAATAATAACGGGAAATAATTTTGTGAAATAGTTTCAATGAACGAATTAATGGCTAGTACGTTCATATAGTGATAGAATTAATTATATCTTCTTTTTTTTTTTGTTATGTTTACCTTCGTATAATGAAGAGAGTAAAGGAAAACGTGTAAAAATAAATTATTTCTGATGGTGACCAGTACCAACGACTTGTATCGTTCTTGAGAGGTGTGGGAAATTAAGTTTTGATTTTATTATTCTCAGTTGGGCCGAAATAGGCGACCAATAGGTTACCCGTTGGTGGTACCACATGAACAAACGAATTAAAATATGAAAACCCTCACGAAGAGATACGAGACTTGGGTAAGACGAATGCAATTCGGAATTCTGGACTACTGGAGTACGCACTTGGGAAACTACCACCCTCCAGTAGGGTGATCGACGGTGTCGTCCACGATTCGATTGTGAGGTCACACTCTCACAAGATACTATGTTAATTAAGAATTTCGTGAGGAAGGTTAGAAATTTGCTTATTTGATGGAAACGAATCGATGATCGCTCAGTTTTTCAACTCGATCTCGAATGCACTTTTACAACGAGCGAACAGTACTGACTTTCTGCTCTGTAACTTATTGTCTCTTCAATACTTTCTCTACTGACCTAGTCAGATTCAACAAAAAGAGAAAAACTATTATCTCGAAAGTCATTAGGTACCTAACAATCGAAAATTTTACCAAATTTCATCTTTTATAATCGGTTCCTAAATCAATGTCGTTACATAAAACGAGTAGGTAGGTAGACAAATATTTTTGAAATCATTTTATAATCTTTGTCACCATCGTAACGTATTGGTTATTCCAGCGCCTTTTCGTAAAACGTTTATTCGACGCGGTGATAGTGTCGCCTAGAATTTTGTATTCGAAATCCATTCGAAAACCCAAATTTTTGACAATGCTGTCGCTCCAGTAGAAGAACAAATTAACAAAGTAGGTATTCAACGTATAATAATAGGAACAATGAAAAATGAGAATTTTCAGGAAATTGTCGTTCGTCAGTGTTGAAAGTTTGTGAAAATTAGCATAAGTTAGACTTTTTTGAATAGCTAGTGAAATAGGGGTTGATATGGCAGTCACCTGTTTAACGAAAAACTCGCTTTTTGTTTTTTTTTCTTCCGCTTTCTTCTCCAGGTAAATACGTAGGTACGCACGATTATCCGAAAAGCCTTTTTCCATTTCCCTGCAGCAGCGTGTTTTTCATTTTCCTGTTTGTCTGCGACGTGGTTAGCCATTTTTTAGGCGCAGCATTAACGGAGACAGAGACGGCGACAAAGGGTTCCAGCGAAAAAAGGTATTTATTGCCTAAAAGTGGTTGCACGCCCAGACCGTGCGATGATAAAAGTGAGAGAAAATTTGCACGTCTATGCTGTAGACATGTATTTGTATACGAGTGCGTGTGTATAGATGTGTGTGTGTGTGTGTGAGTAAATGAGAGAGATAGAGCGAGAGAGAGAGAGGAAAAAAACGGAAAAGGCGGGAGGGAAATAAACTATCAAAGTGTTCGATGTTGTGAAAATGTTTTCTCACCGGAAAAAGTGAGGATATTGGTGTTTCGAACAACAACGACGACGACGTTGAATACAGCCAAAGAGAGAAAAAAAAAAAAACTGAAAAAAAAAAATATTGTGGAAAACTTATTTCTCATTGCGTATTCAGTTCAGATCTCTTACGGTTCATTTCGTCGCGTTAAAACCAGATGAGAAAGAGAGAGTTATAGTAAGTTAGTATACTATATATACGCCAGCACACTTTTCGTTAATATAATAAAGTTTTCAGGACCCCCTCAACCCCCGTAGACCACCGTTTTCGGCACTATCACCAAAACCAACCCTCTCGTTGGAACTAATTCTTGTATTATTAGCCTGTGTATTCGAGTGTTTGTTGCAGAGAGTGTGTGTGTGAGAGAGAGAGAGAGAATGATGTAAACACAGAGTGAGCGAGAAAGAGAAAGAGCGAATGGCGTAAGAGTGAAGTTTATACAAAAGCGTGCAATTTTCAGAAAACTTATTCGACTTTTCGGTTATCGACGCTTTTAATCGGCACGATTTTCCCAACTTCCACCACACTCACTCGCATTTAACCAAAATATTTCCACCAACTCTTTGCTAGGTTATTACGTACGTGTGTGGAAATGGTATACGAGCTGTGTATATATATATATATATATATATATGGACACGTATACCTACTCTATGTACACGTACATGGTGTATGTGTGAGGGGGGAGATTGTATAGGTATAGTCAGTAAGGTGCTACATATATCGTTGTTGTTGTTCTTGAAGATGAAGAAATATGTAGGTAAAGGGGTGAAATGTTTGGTGGAATTGGATACGCGGCAATCCGTGTTTAATGTCTAAAAACGATATCAGTTAACGAAGGAGAAAGAAGAAAAATGAAGTTCGTAAATCGACGTGTCAGAATTTTTGGCTATGTTGTAACCGGGGTCGAGGAGGGGTTAAGTTGGTCGAAGTGTGTAGCGTGTAGGGCACAGAACAGCTTATCTTGATGGGGGTTTGGATTCGAATTAACGATGCTCATCGACGATTATAATGGCGATGTGCGGCAGAGAGGGTGGAAGGAGTGATTGTGTTGGGTGGTGTTAACAGTAATGAACTGCTGACGTAATTTGTAAATGTTTTTGAGAAATTCTGGAGTCCATAACCGCAGGTGGGTGGGGAAAATATACTGTTTTTAATTTACAACTTCTTCTTTTTTACCTTATCTACATTCTAAGTGGGATGCTGCAGTTTCGTTCTGTTTTGGCGACGAATTTCCTAACCAAAATAATTTTATTCATCCTTTGGAAGTGAAATGATTTTGCAGTATACTTTTCTCAGATAATAGCTGTATTATCACTGTTGGCTAATTAATAGGGGATTAAAACTGACCTCGCGAAAGGGTGAGGAGTCGGGATGATGAAAATTATCAATTTCATAAGAAATCAAAACGATTAATGGAACCATTTTCCTATTTTCGCTTCTTTTGTTTTAATGTATAGGTATATTACAGGCAAAGTGCTAAATGCTTAACTGAACTGAGGTAATGTATGAAATGAAGCTGTTTTCTTGTCTGAACTGGCAGAAATTATAGATAACTACCAACTGGGCTAATGCTAACGGATAAGATTGTATAGGGCTATGTGTGTTAGGTGTCATTTTAACGAGTATAGTAAATGTTTGTGAAAAATGAAAATGAAAGATACAAGTTGTGTTAAGTGATTTTTCCAAGATTTTGAGAAAACGACAGAAGAGATCAGGCTGAAATTTTCACAATATGTTATTCTTATATAGTTGCAAATCTCGTAGACGTTTAGTGTCAATTTGTTTGGCAGTTCCGGAGAAACTTGAAAATAAAAATTAGCTGAGTAAAATTTTAAGTTTTTGATTTTGAAAAAACTCAGAAAGGAATAGGACTGAAATTTTTACAAAATGTAGTCCTCATATAGGGCCAGGTTTGATATGAGACTGGTGCTTCTTTGTTTGGTAGTGTGGAATACCTTGTTGTGAGAAGTATTCACACAGAAAGTAATCAAGAGCTTTGCGTGGTCAGCCACATCATATACAAATGTTTGGGGGAGCCAAATCCAAGGCAAACACTGACAATTTTGTAGCCTGTTTTGAGAGTTTATATAGTGGATTTGGCACACGCACATAGACACACATATATACATATACATATGGTATTATGTCATATATTATGTTATTTCCTGTTTCTGTAAGATGATAAGAAACAACGCAGGGCTTTTGGTACTGGCCCGTGATATCTCCGAGATCTTTATCAGGTGATTCATCGTGGTCCATATAATGTATCTTACCTGTACGTACGTATAAGTATGAACATACAAACGTACGTGCATTTATTAGTTTAACGTCATAGAGACAAAAATATGCCAGCCTTTCATTGGCAACTGTCATTGAGGGGTGCGAGCCCCTGTACCTCAAACGAGTGCTGTCCCCACAAGTAATTTTTTAGAAAACAGGAGAATATAAAATTTCTGGAAAAGGGATTTTTCCACAATTTTGAGAAAACTATAGAAACAATTGGTCTAAAATTTTTACAAGCGATACTCCTCGTTTGGTTTCAGCGTTGATAGACAATTGGTGTTTATTGGTTTTGTAGTTTTGAAAAACATTGGAAAAGAAAAAGTTGCTGCAGAAAATACAAAAAGAATACACCTGAAATTTTCCAGGAAGAGTAGTCCTCATTTAAGACTAGTGGTGGTACGCTCGCTAGTTTTTTAGAATGGTTTTTGTGTAATTTTGAGAGAATTATAATTTGTCTCATAATTATGGGAAATTTTCGACCCTGTTTTCATTGCAGTAATGAAATTAAAATTTTGAATTGTGGATGAATAGGCAAACTTGGTTTTCTAGTGAAGTTCCATAGTCCTATAATGTTTTTCTTTCTCATTTTACGAGTGAGAGTGCCAATTTTGCCAATTGTGTCAAGTTGTTTGCCAAATTTTCCACCAATGGGGTACCACCTTCATATTTTAATTGTCGATTCTTAAAAAGTTAAAAATACATCAGAAGTTCTGTTTAATTGACGAGTTACCAGTGTCCCTTCAAAACAGAGACAAAATCAATTTTGTTTTTTACCATCAAGTTTTACTTTTTTATTTCCCATTCGCTAGTTCATTTTATTGAATGCTTGCTGAAGTTATGTAAAGTGGTTTCATTTTGGGAATCGCTGGTTGTTCTGATAATAGAATAATATAATTTGTGAAATTCATTCATCATTGATTTTGTTTGCGTTGGAATGTTAGCGGTGTGCAGAAGATGCGAGATAATAGCTCTGTTTGATAGGATTACACTAACTTAAACCAACCTACACCGGTAGGGATATTCCACAAATATTCAAGTAAAACTTGGCGCAAAGTCACATTACATTTTTACATTTGTGAAATCGCCCTCCTGGTGTAGATTGGTGTAAGTTGGTGTAGTTTTATCAAATAGAGCTATTGGTGTAACAAAAGCTACATCGAAGAAGGCAGCTATCGTTCATTTATGAGGCAATTAGAAGAAATCTTTAATATTAATTCTCGTTAACTGAGTTTCAGTGTCTGTTCCTCGCAACAGCTCTGATTTTATATATCTGTAAGATGAAGATTGCATTGGTTATTGTCTTATTTTCCAGGAAAAATGTGTTCGAACGATTGATTTGAAAAAGTTTCTGACTACTTTTTGTCTGTGGAGACATGGTGTTAATGGGTTCGTTAGGCAGTATTCCTGTTGGCCAGTTCATTTATATTCAGGAAACGCTATGTTTGTTGATGTGCAATGTGAATTCTTGAAACAGAGAAATTATTGTAGGCGTACAAGTTATCATTAATTGGCACGTCGTGTTTCTGGCACGTCATATAAAAACCGTTGTTGCGTTCCACTGATTACAGAGCGTATGCTAGAATTATTCTGCTACGTGGACTGACATAAATCGGTCGCAAATAATTTTCAATGATATTTTCAAATTATTTTGTATATGGGCGGAGCTTGCTTACAAAGAATATTAATGTTATTTACTTGCCTGAATTTTTTTGATATAAATAATTAAATGATAATTTAAATGCTGTATGTTTTTAATTTAATTAAATCTTCGAAACGTAATGTAGGCTTGATTGTAATTTTATTTTGTTTTTCATTTTGCAGGTAAGTTTTTATGATCTCGTGATTCGTGTGCTTTGATTGAAAAATGAAGCTCGCTGGTAAGTACCTAGTGCAGATCTCAAACTCGGTAAATTTATTTAGCCTAAATTACCATAAGTGGAACATATTGTGCGGCTGAGAACATAACTTCTTTGAAAGCTTTCAATGTTTGACACTCAAAGACGGAAAAATTAATTTTAAAAACATAAATTATCAAAAGATGCAATAGGTTTATGACAGTCTCATTTTTTGGTTGAACATAATGATGATTATTTGGTCTATTGAATCTTTTTCGGAAACTAATCGTACGTTGAATTCCTTTATTTTTCATAATTTTTAAAAAACAAAAAAATTTGACTAAATTATTCGGAAGGTTCGTAATATTTGTCTTACTTGTCTGTTGTTAGGTACTCTCGTTTTCTATAAAATTTAAAATTAAGATGTTCACCTAGCTGAAAATGCTTTGTTTCATAGCTCAGATATAATGATAGTATTGTTAAAAATTTCCTGCAGATTTGACAGCATGACTCCTCAATAATTTTTACCTAATAAGTAGTAATAATAATTTACGACATATTATTTTGGATGCAGAAGAAGTCAAATTCGTATTCATTAGGCTCAGTGTTCCCAGAAGTAGGTAGTACCCTATAATTTCAGATAGGCCTATATTTCCGGTTTTTTTTCTCAAAATTTGAACTTAGGAAAATCAGAAGTTTTATAACTACAGAGTATCTACATTTTTTGAACAACTATCTCAAATACTTCAAAAATGGTCGAGGAAATCGACTCTTGATTTGGCAGTGAAAAATAGTACTAATCCTATTGTCATTCGTGTACATTTTGAACAACAAAATTTTTGATCTCACAATGAAAATAATATTGTGCACATCCCAAATCAGGCATTAAATTCGGGTCAAAAAATTGGTTGACATGGTAGATGTATAGAATTTTTCACAAAATTTTCAGTGGGGTCCAAAATTGGGATAAAAAATATATTATGTTACCATGTCAGAAAACAAGTGCAAATAAGACAATAATTGTGTATTTTGATTCTACTCTACTAATTAAGGGTCTTCTCAGCTCAAAACTTATCCATTTCGTATCATAATGAAGAAAATTCGCTAGTAGTAGTAAAGGAGCACCTTGAAGACAATTTCATTTTTCGGAAATTACCGTTGATCGAAACATTTTTTGACAATAGAAGCCCCTCACTACTGCTAATCAATCAAACTTTGGATATATTGTATACTTCTCAATTAAATTTACGTAATTTATTATTATTATTGTTTTTTTTTTTTTTTAACAGTCATGTTATTAAACATTTATAAATCGGCACAAAAGTTATCATTATCACTTTAGCATTACGATACAAAACGTAGTTAGACTGAGACGAATGGAAATGAAAAAAATCATTATCTTAAAATGGTTTGCATTTCTAATGAATTTGTTATTTCTAAGCAAACAAACGTAATCTATATTTACCAACAATTGTGGGCTGAAAGATAAGCATAAAAAAAATAAGATAAATCGAATGTTCTTTTTTAGGATAGAAATTACATTTTCTGAGGTCCTCATGAAAGTATCCAGATCAAAGAAAGTACAAAAATATTCTTAAGACGTCTATATTCAGGCATAAGAATTTCACAAAAACAGCTTCAGCTGTATTTAAGCCAACTTAAGTCGAACGTATAGACAGACTATTGGTAGCTGTTGCAGTACACTTTCAGCATGGTTGGTGTATTCGAATTCCATCGCCGACCTAATTTCTGGCTGAAAAAATGAATATACAGACAGGAATTAGATTTTTATTATAACGTTATTTAATAATACCGGTGTACAAAAATAGAAGATGGATAAAGAAAAATTTTATTTTATTCGGTTCTAATAGACGCATTCAGATGAAAAAAACAGACGGACACGCAAAATTTGCAAAATTATCAGAAACTAGATATTATAGATATCTCAACATTATATTCTGATGCCACTAGCCTAACTTTGAACTGAAAAAAACGATTATAGAGGCACGCCCTACATTTTTTATAATAATTGTCTGTTTGTTGCGATTAGCAGCCAATAGATTAGATTAAAAAAAGTTGTATTTTCGTACCTATTCTTATGACGTTTTAATGCCATCATCGAAAATCGTAGATCAACTTCCACCAGCTAATCTTGGCCCAAAATTGGAAGAAACAAAAAACTATAGGTATTTCTCTTAGCAGCTATTATTCGCTCAATTATTTTTTGCATTTACCTCAAGGAAATCTTCCTTATCGTGCCTCCCAAAAAATTCGTCATGACCGAAACGGTTCTTCTTGGATAGGTATAGGTAGTAGGTACAGAGAGAAGGTTAATATGGATTATACACGATTACAAAACGGTATATAGGCTATACCTGTATAAAAATATATATATAGTACGTAAATACGCGTACGAGGAAAATGAATAATGAAAAATAAAAAAGAAGCAATGATAAACTGATTTACAGATAGTACTAGAGGGTAATATATAACAAACTGACAAGTTGTTTGCTAAACTGAGATAACTATCATAAAACTAATGCGGGATACATAGTTAAATGTGAGACGGTAAGGAGTAGATACGCGTTATAGGCAAGTAGGTAAATAACTAAAGCAATAATTCGTGTAGATAAGACATCATCAAGGTAAACACAAAATGGAAAAAGAGAGGATGGAAGTGACAAAAACAAAAAAAACAAAAAACTACGTGGGCGTGTACAATCATTGATTCATATAACAGTGGTTATTATTACGGGAAGAGAGAAAAAAAAAGTAAGATATATTTTAGCTGGAGCAAAAATCGAATTATAGGTACAAAATGAATACGAGAATTGAATCGTAATCAGAAAATTATAAATAAAAATGTTTGTATGTACCTATTTGGGCAGTGCAGTGCCTTATAACGTGCGAGTGAAGAGCAGAGGATGGGAGTTGTTTTTTGGTGTCTTCGTTAAATTATTGGCCCCGTCTTAATGCTTATTCAGATGGTAAAATTCACTCCACAAAATGCTGCATTGTTGTGATGCTGGAAACATGGATTTTCCGCAATAAGAATTTGGAGAAGAAAAAATAATTGGGTTAGAGGGGAGAAACTTGAAATAGATAATAGTCTACAGGCTCGAGCCACTCTCCCCATTCAAAATATATTGGAAAAATTTCTCAAAAATAGGTTTTTCTCAAATCAGTATTTTTTAAGACTAATGGCCAGTGAATTATTTTTACATGAGATCTCAGACTATACTTATCCATTTTACTGGATTTAGGGCCTTACTGGAGGTTCTGGACGTGAAACGATAGATTTGGCAATTTGACAACTGGTGGTTTTCATTATTATCTCCATGTTATTCGGGTGTCAGACGTTAGCTATTGACTTATTATATTTCCTGAGTACTGCAGCTTTGAAATCGTATTTGGAATCATTGAATTTCCCGCACTTGTTCTGCTCTCGATTCTGACTTCTCTTTCAGACGAGCTACCTCTTGCTGGCTGATACATTCGTTGCTGGGTACAATTTTTCATATTTTTGTATATTTTGTACAATTATGCCGTCACTTTCAAATTAATGAATCAATCAATTTGGCACAGCGCAAGTCATTGTTTTCGTCGATATCGAGTTTCGATCCACATAATGAGCATAAAACCTTTCTCCTTTGGTTTTCGTTTTTTCTGTTTTTCCTCGCTTTTCGTTCTATCTACGAAAGGTATTCCGAAAGTGAGATGAATCATTACTTACTTTTTATTTGGCCACATTGACTTGTTTGCCATGAAACTTGGAGAGAATGTTTGTGACGTTGTTAGGACAACATTAGGTGTTTTTTTGTGGTGAGTTGATAAGGTGTTGACGACGTTGCAACATAAATTTGGTACAACATCGAGTGATATGAGGTCCAAATTTGAGAAAATCCTCGGTGTCTGTGGCCACGTACAGCCATGAGTTAGTCATATTGTATACTGGGAATAAACGAAGAATTTTTACCTTTCCGATTTGAGAGTGTAATAAAATTATATTAATTACCGTGAATATTTCACGAAGATGTGAAGGACAATCGGAAAGACTACAAGGGCCTAGAAAATTAACCTCTGATGTAGTATAAGGAAATTATTCTTATCGCATTTTTGTGGGCTTTATAGTCTTTTTCATTATATTCATTTTTCTATCTTGTAACATATATCGCAAGACATTCAATAAATTAGACATCTCCTAATTTTCAAAGGTATTCTATTTCTAATAGATCCTCGTTTTAGTTTTTATCAATTTGATCATTTAGTCTATATTGACACTTCAATAATTTGGTCACCACAGCTCGCTGTTATTTTGGCATTTGATTGGTATATATGAATATACCTATGTAGGTTTTGTCAGTTTGGGGAATTGAATCTGGGACCTACGTATTTGCCAGCTAAAAGCGGTGAACTTGACTACTCAGCCATCTCACCATCGACTATAACTGGCAGATGTATTTTGTATTGAGCAAGGTATGGCAGTTCCCACACACCCCTCTCTAGAGAGAATCGACACGAGTTAAATGACATTAGATGCTGTGGGAGATTGGATGGAGCAAGAAATGCCTTTTATACATACACAGGCTTACAATATCTATATGGGTTCTATTTCCACTATATAGGGCGCCATCTATCAGCGACTCAAGTTAAGAAGGAGAGTTATGAATTCCACCATGCACTGCTAAGGTGCGTGCATGTCCAGTACAGTTTGAGGGTCACCAGATGTAGATTTTGTCAATTTGGGAATTGAACCTGGGACCTACATATTTGCCAACTAAAAGCAGTGAAATTAACTGCACAGCCATCTCACCACGGACTATAACTGGCAAATGTATTTTGTATCAAGCAAGATATGGCGGTTCCCACAGTATATATATATATATATATATATATGGTTTAAGAGGCTCATAGATGAGCCTTATAGTTCCTCCAGAATAGAAAATGCCTTGTGCTCAAAATTCGTGAGAAAGCCTCCATATTCATGAGGAGACCTAGGAACCTGGGACTAGTAACCAAGATATTGTATTAATTTGTATTGACATGCAAAAACTACAGTGCCCTTCCGCATGTATCCTTGCACTCAGGATCATTGATGAAAGAAAAAAAACAAAAACAAAAACCATTAGATTATTCCAGAATTTATGTTATTTTCTGACGTTCTCCTCTTCTCCAGAGGTTTACATGAATTTGAACGAAATCTGCGATTCTACTCTACAAATGAATGGACTACAATTACGGACGTATGAGCCTATATTATATTCTAATGATTATTTAGTTATATTTTGATAGTTAATTTATTGAATTCTGTTGATCTAAAAAGCGGTCATAAAAACTACAACAAAAATGATTCAATGGCCAATGACTGGCTATGTGAGTTTTGCACAAAGTAAAACTATTTAGAAGAATAGTGACGTTTTAAATACGAAAATCTACATTTGCTGCTTACCCCTGCTCTAATACATGGTTGTGGCCTCCGTCGTTAGTAATTAGTCAACTCGCAATATTTCCATCAATCACACCATAAAGAAAAGCCCCAACGATAGGATAAACCCTCTTCAAAATCAAAACGATTCTTTTTATCTTCGCAGACCATCGTAAAAACCAACAAAACAAAAAAAAAAGAGACTCGACTTGCGGAGAATCCTGCTCCCTAAAAAAAACAATAACAAAAAAAAAAACAACAAAAACGCCCAACGTGTGTGCGGTAGCCTTCGGAAACGAAAAAATGAGCACCCCTTGTGCGAGGATAAGCATTTTTAGGGCAGAAATTCGATAAGTTAAATGTCGGAAAAGCTGTTGAGTAGGCCATTTTGCCGTTTGAAAATTAATCCTTCATCTTGCCTTTATACTTTTTAGGTACTGTGTATATACAATCGGCTCTTGCAGCATATAACCTCTCTGCGTCCGGAATATTGTGCCTTGTCATAGTCGAACATCTTTTCAACTCCTCGACTTCTCTGCATGTCGTAATAATAACATGTCCTACGCCTCGCCATCGTCGAAAACACCCCTTATCAACCCTACTTTTTTTTCTTTCTCTCTCTCTCTCGCCTTTTGTTGTAATTATCTAACGGATGAAAGTCAACTAGTCATCTCTTTCGTGTTCAATATAATAGACAACATGTCTTTTTTTGCATTCTGTTTTTTTTTCTTCTCTCTCGTTCTCTCTCTCTGCATTGCTAACTCACTCCTCAAATAACTATTTCATCGTCGACAGAGCAGGAATAGAATCGAATGTAATCCGATCCGTTCTTTTGCCTTTTCATCAGTTTACGAGACGAAACGGTTTTTGATGACGAAAAAGAAGAATTAAGAATGAGGAAATGAGTTTCTACATAAAAGTGTTACCCACTTACCCGTATCGACGAGTGCAGACAGTGATGTTGATTTGAAAAAATTACTGCATTGAAAGGAAGAAGACGAAAATTAAGGAAAAACGAAAAATCGAAAAAATTAAAAGATAAAGTTTGTAGCTGCTGTTAATTTATAATTATGGAAGAGAGAGGAGAACGGAAAATTGATGAAAAACGCTAATAAGTTTGCGTTAAAAACGAGTTTTTAAAAAATATGAGCTTTTATTTGTTTATTTTTTGTGGCTTTAGCTTCGTACGAAATAAATAATTTCGTTTCGGAAGGTTGGCTGCAGTATTGGTATATTTTAAAATCGCAGTAGTGAGTAGAATAAAAGCTTATAAAAATGTTCAAAAATAGTGACTATTGCCTCAATAGATATTATTAGTGAGTATTATCGCCACAAATACGGTAAGTTAAGAAACTCGATTGTGGTACATTTCCCCAAATGCAACTACCCGGAAGACATTTTTCTGAATATAAGTTTTCTAAATTTTTATCCATCAAATTTTTTTTCTGAACTTGTTTCCCTGAGGCCATTTCTCTGAAGGACAATTTTCTGAATAAATGTTCAGATTTTTGCTAAAAAGATTTAAATTCTCAAAGTTCATATTCTCAATTCATATGGAAAGAGAATAAGGGTGTGGGATACCACGGATGCGTGATGTAGTCTTGTAAATTACTTGTAATAAATCGTTAAAGAATTTCAAAATTCAGGACTGTCATATTGCGGAACATTTAAAGCATTCATGTTTTTAGTATTCGAACAACAGATTTCAGAAAAACAATTTCAGAAAAACAATTTCAGAAAATCGTCCTTCGGAACGTTGGTTCCAGGAATGTTTTCCATTACCAGGAAATTTTGATTCTGGCGAAGCGTTCAAAGTCGAGCTTTTGAATCCGACGAAATATTAAAGTTGAGCTACTGGTTCAAATGGGAGTCTGTGATTTATGGGTATATAATATTATGTTTCTTGATAATGTGTAGATTTCGAATTTGATATCCAAGTTTGAATTTGATTAAGCTCAAGGGTGTTGGGAGATGATAGTAGAACTTCAGATGAAAGTGAAATGTGTAATATTGTCGGTGGAAATTATGTGAGTGATATTACCTATATTAATGATATGCTAGTTTTCATATTATATGCAGTTGTCGAATTTTATACCCAAATTCGTACAATTAACTCATTACGTTCCATCTTCTGTCTCCTGTCCCCTATCTTCTATGTCCATCGCGGCTAATAATCTTCGAATTTCAGTATCAAATTTGAAATAGGTATGCATATCTAAAAAACCTGTAGGTGACATCAATACCTATATCACTGGGATCATTATCACTCAAATCTCGACTTTCATCTTTCACACCATTGCGTTTTATTTAATTCGAATTTAATATTAAATTACAGGTATGCAAATAACGAAATATATATTAATCCATGAATCATACGCCAAATTTGAATGAAGTACTCAATTTTCATGGGACATTGATCTTAAAAGCTCGACTTTGATTACTGCATAAGCATTGGCATTTCCTATACAACTACTGACCGAGAAAAATTACAAATTTTCAAAAAATGTTCATTGATTGGGCAAAAAGTAGTACCTGTAACGTATATTTTCGTCTATTTTTAGAAATGACGAACATATTCGTTCACTCATTTTCGAATACCAAAAACGTAGATATTTATCAACAATTATCATCCTATAACTCTTTGTAAACAACCACTAAATTACCCGTATTTAATTTTACATATACAGATATACCTTCTGTATATTTATGACCTAGTTGTACCTGTCCCTCGAGTACTCGACGAGTCAGCACAACCCTATAATAACAACACCCTACCTCACTTTACCTATCCGACACGTACGTTTTCATACCCTGAACGAGTATATAATCCCTCGATTCAGTCGTATAATTGTTCAGTCCAGTTCAGTTCTTCAACAGCTACTTCTAAGTACCTGGAACCTCTCTTGTAGAAGTCTCTAGTGAACAGATAATCTTGCTTGTTGAATTGTGATCTAATATGTATTAATATTAACGTAGAAATATGTACTGTGATATACAGAATATTATTTTATTAAATGTGTAAACTCACTTATGTGTTTGAAATATTATTGAGTCTCATAGTAATGTTAAGGTCCACAATAGTGCGTAGATAATAAACTTGAAATTATTTTAGAAGTATTACTGCTTTTAAAGTACGTGATATTTCGTGTATGGTGTACTCCCGAAAGTGGTCTTAAATAGGTACTTTAACACCTCTTTTGGCCGTTACAGTACCTACTCATCTATTCGCTTGTAGTATTGGAATACTCGTATTTCTTAATTACCTGCCTATTAATTTATGAATCCTAAGCTAAAAGATATGAACCTTTTTTCTTTTATTAAGTTATTCAGGCTTGAACCTTGTTAACTCTCTTCCCCTTGCGCATGCCTCCAAGTTGTGTTTATAATATAAAACCATTAGTATCATTCACAGAGTATTAAATATAATAGAGACCGGATGTCCATCTAAACACTGCTACAAAAAATGGCACCATTTTTGAAGAACTGTCCCCATCCTTTCGGATTTAAATTTGTTCGCTGTATTTGGGGCCCATTAACAATGATAAGAACTTTTTTCTTCATTTAATTCAGAAATGTAACTCACAATTCAGAAACCACAAAATAAGACGAAAATTGTACCGATCTTTAGGATCGGGAATACTTCATCTCAAAAGCAGTGTCATTTTTCGTCTCTCATGCATCCTTTATTATATTTAATACTTTGTGGCATTATCATACTCAAGTACTTGATTCATTATTTTGAACCACATTGAACAAAATATTTCCCAAGGTCTGCCGGGGCATACTGAATTGATGCTGGGCTTTATAAAGTTAAGGTTGCAGCTTCAAGACTACCTTTTGTTATATTCTGACCCAAAATGGAGGTGGATTTAGTTAGAAAATTGAAAAATTCATGCTGCAGAATCATAATATACTGTCAACCGAATCCTGATCAAAGTGCTTTCCCAATTGATGAACAACCTCATGGGTGTAGCCTGGGAGGTAGGGGGAGCCCAAAAGCTCCCTAAATTTCCAAAAAATAAAAATAGTTTTCAAACAAAAATTCAAGACCATCCCTGTCAACTATTGTTTTTGGGAGAAGGCTGATTTGGGGAATATTTATATGAGCCCCCTAATTAAAATTCTGCCTACGCCCATGAACAACCCTGTTGACCAACCTTAAAAGTAACTGTAATAGCATAAAAGAATATTGTATTGTACCTAATAGAACAATCTTTATGGTTACACTTTACACGAGTATATTAGTCTCAAAAATGAGTCCTAATACCTCTAAATGTTAATTATTAAACACAGTTTACTGTCCTCACTCATATGGTGGACCTTAACTTTCTGGAATCCATCTTTAGATAAAATAATTCAAATCCAACAAGTTAATTCATATAATCAAATTATACTTTTAACATAAATAATATTCAATGTCGTGAGAACAGTTTTATACAATCTCTATTATGAAAGTAAAGTGCGATATATTCTATGATAAACGTGAGTTTATATACACTATTTATAACAGTATAATCATTACAAAATAATACAGGACAATATTATCTTTTATAAGTGTATAATATTTGAAATAATTACAAAAGAGTGTTACAGGTTTAGATAATTAGAATAGAATTAATTAAATGAATTGTACAGAACATTAGACTAATAACTAAGGGTGATAGTTAGAGTGATTTGAATTGGGTGTTATAGGAGATATGAATATGATTGTATGTTAAGGAAAAATGTAATTTGAATAGAACCAATGAAATGTAATAGAAATCACATAAAGTAGGAGTGTTTAAGGAATTAGTAAGAATTAGAATAAATACAAGGTATTGAAATATATTTGTAGAAAAGGTGACATCATGAATATGGATGAGAACAGTATATAGAGAAGAAAAGGTGATGTCATTAGACAAGTCAAGACCTGAAAGACAAGTTTGAACTAGACTGAAATGACGAGAGTAAAAGGAAGAATAAATGTACGAAAATATGGTTAATGATATACGAAAATACAAATTTGGAGTAGATGAATTAATTTAGAAGTGAATGATATAAAAATATCATTACACTATTTTGAGGATACGTTTTTACTCTGTGGTTAGTATAAAGTAGGGATGTACTAAGTAGAGGGACTTGTGTATTCGAGGAACCAGTGTAAATGGGGTTATCAAATACTGTTAGATCTTGTTTGTGTTTATAGTAATTTTTAAACCATAAAAGAGTGGAAGGTAAATTCGTGAAGGAAGAAGAAGAAGGGTCAATGGAATTTGGGCATATTGTGAAATAATATCACGTGTGTACAAATATAGTCATCTATAATTCTTATGACTGACTATATACGTTACGGTAATTACATAAATAGGTATACTGCTTGTAAACAATATGTTCCTCCACTTCTTCTGGCCAAAGAGTCCAATACATTCCTATGTGATAGAGGGAAAAAAAAAATAGTAGAAGCAATAATTAATAATTTATTACAAAAAAAAAGTCTACGTTTAAATCTCAGTTGAGAGTGAATGTTGTGACGTTTACGAAAATCTAAAATGGTACTCAATTTAATTTCGATGATTGGTTAAAATGTGTTTAGACATTCGGACAAAAATCTGAAAAATTACTATTAACGTTGGGTTACGAAATTTGCATCATTCGATGAGGGTAGATATACCATCCACTACAAGTGACCATCATAACTTAGAAAATAAAAATGTATTTAATTCGAAATTTTAGTGTCTCGATTTTTGAGAACGAAGAAATTTATTCATTCGGTATTTGCTCGCACTTATTCCAATTTTATTTTCGCATTTTTAGTAATTTTCTCGTTCATCAAATTTAGTCTCAAACATATTCGCGATACCAACGCATATTAAGCATTCATCAGCACATTACACATTTTGTGCATCCACGATAGATGCACGAAAATTACGAACGTAGTCACATTCGTGAAAATCAAATAAGCTGCATCTTTCAATCGCCCTCGAAAACGTCCATTTTTTTTTCTTTTTTTTTTTTCGTGATGACGACGAAGAGAAACAAGGACGACTATGATAACGTACTTTATTATAAATCCTGCTGGAAGGAAAGCTGAAGTACGACGAGGAGAAGAAAAAAAAAAGTAGGTATCAATTTTTTAGCAGCGATATCCGAATTAGAGTTGGCGAAGGGGGTTTGAGAGAAAAAAAAATGATTGATTCGGGTTAAAACGTAAAAAAATATATATTTTATATAATATACTGTATATATACAGACAGAGAGAAAGGAAGAGCGAGTGAGCTGAATGTATCGCCCGAAAGAGAGGGTAGGTATGTGTTTGAGTGAGAGGAAGACAGAAAATCTTCCTAAGGGCACGAACGATCTTCGGAATTAGACGCGTGGTGGGGAAATTCGGGAGGTGGCGGCGGTGGTTGTCGGCGGTGGCGGTAGAGGGGGTACTCGTTTTATTTTGGGCGTCGGATAATTTAAAGATTACGGTGTAAATAAGGGTAGGAGTTTTTCGGCTGTTTCGTGGCGATAAAAAATTTCGCTTATCTATACAGATCCGACGAAATATTGGTTTTGGGACATTTTCACGTTGAAATACCTTGTGCTGTCTTTTTCTTTCGCTTTCTCGCTTAGCCTCCTTCTCTATCTCTCTCACTCCCTATTCTCACACTTACCTAGGTCGAGCCTTATAAGCATCCTCTCTCTCTCTCTCTCTCTCTCTCTCTCTCTCTCTCTCTCTACTCAGTCTATCTCTTTTTCTCTTTGCCCTTGGTCACCCTTTGCTCGATATCATTTTCCTCTTATTTGGGATGCTCGTACATTCTCTCTCTGTTTCTCATAATCTCCTCTCTCTCTCTCTCTCTCTCTCTCTGATTTTTTTTTTTTTTCGGATGAAAAGGGTGTTTATCAAAAAATTATTAGCACCAGAAACGGTCTCGGATGGCGCCGATGGGTGAAAAGTAAAGTAATATTCGCGTATATTATTCCGTATATTACAGCTTCTATAAATACCAAGTGTAGCTGTATATATTTTTATTTCTCATTGGTTACATTTATTTGACGTAAAGATATTATGCGAAAATATTTCCGAAAATGAAATGATGTGAAAGTGACATTTTTGGGTTGTGAGTGGTTGGAGGCTGAAAGGGGTTATTTGTATTTTGACAGTCTGAATATGAAGGTACCTAGTATTACCTGGAATGTGATGAGTGGTCGAAAGGTTTTTGGTTTGGTTTACGTTTCATTTGTCCTCCCAGCTAAAGCTGTCTCTCTACCGAGTTATGTGTCTTGTTAATAGATAAATTTCGCCCGCAGTTTGGTTTTGTAACCATTTAAGTTAACGCGTTTTCGAGAAATGGGATCTTTGACGAACGTCGATAAAAGCCTAATGTATAGGGTATTAATGCTTTAATTGTCTTTTTTGGAGTATAAGTTATTATTAGAAATACTACGCGAGCAATGATCGAAAACATTTCAAAATAGTTATTTGCGATACAAGTGTGTAAAGCAGATGATTTTTATACAGTCTACTATATACGCGCGTGTTACACACTGTTTTTTGCAACACCCCTCCACAAAAATAAAAAATAAAATGGAAGAAAATTTGATAACGAAGAAAGAAGTGTGAAATTTGTATAAAAACAAACGTATAGAGTAACGCATGCGCACAAGCTGGTGCTTTAAGTAAAAACCGACGAATAAAGAATTTACAAATGGTACATGAAGTAACGCAAGCGTATAAGACGCATCGAACTCAATAACATACTGGAACGAACACACGACGTAAACCGCAGTCCAACGTGTTAGACAGAGACAGAAGTAAACTGGCGATGTTTCTCTCTTTGTTTATCAGCTTCTATGCATATGTTTGTATGATTGTATCTTGTTTTTGGTTTTTTTGACCCTTATAACCACATTTTTGTATTTTTTTTTTGAGGACAGAAATTGAAGAAAACGCAAATAAATATACAATCGAACATTTATCTTTTTTTCATTTTCATAAATTCGAGAGGAATGCATAATTTTGGATATGAATCCCTACTAAATTCTATAAAATCTGAGTTATCGAACGTAATTACGAGACAACCGTTATTCGCAGAGAGCTGAAATTTTTATGACATATTTTAGTATGTTTGTTGAAGATTGTGTGAAAATTTCAGCTCAATTGTACGTTTCAAAGTCGAGATATTGCTGAAATTACGCAAATCTCCAACTAGATTGAATCCTTATCACATCAATTACTCCTGAACAGAATTTCAGTGATACTTCAAAAAGCAAATGGAAAATCAAGTTGAAATTTTATTGATACATATTGATGTACATTAGTTGTCAATATTCTGAGAAGATTTGGCTGAAATTTTACATTTTATTTACAAGATATCGCTAAAATTCCAGATTGAGTGATTTATGTGATAAGGATTAAATCTAGTTGGGGATTTGCGTAATTTCAGCAATATCTCGACTTTGAAACGTACAACTGAGCTGAAATTTTCACACAATCTTCAACAAACATACTAAAATATGTCATAAAAATTTCAGCTCTCTGCGAATAACGGTTGTCTTGTAATTACATTCTATAACTCAGATTGTATGAAATTTATTTGGGATTCATATACAAAATTATGCATTCCTCTCGAATTTATGAAAATGAAAAAAAGATAAATGTTCGATTGTATATTTATTTGCGTTTTCTTCAATTTCTGTCCTCAAAAAAAAATACAAAAATGTGGTTATAAGGGTCAAAAAAACCAAAAACAAGATACAATCATACAAACATATGCATAGAAGCTGATAAACAAAGAGAGAAACATCGCCAGTCTCATTCTCTCTCTTTCTAACACAGTGGCTCGCAAATATAACATTGCCTTTATCTCCTGTGTTCGTTCCAGTACGTTATTGAGTTCGATGATAAGCCGGTGCATAAAGTAAAAAATTATGCACAAAGAATTTAAGTTATACTTTGTTTTAAAATCGTACTCTTTATACCGTCAATGTATACATAATCGACAACTTTATTGACAGTTCTCTCCAACATTGTAATTAGTTTTAATACATTTTTTTCATATTGGTGAAGATAGACTTTTAGATATTTTGATGAATTCTTTTTTTTCTCACAGAACTAGTAATCTTATTTAAAGTGGTTCTATGCTTGATTACTCCTGTCTATCACAGTGCGACATACTGGAGTCAGTTTTCTGCATGGGTGCTGATAAGGGCATTTCTGAATGTATAAATCTTCGATCATAATTATTATATGTGTATGGATGGTATCCAGGAGCTGTATCAGTGGCGTAGCTAAGATTTTTTTAAGGGGGAGAATTTGATGAGAAAAATTTCTTCTTTTTCCCCTCACTCCCAGCAGTGAATTTCAAGAATTTTTGATGCGTAAACATCGTAGGGCTCGGTGTCAATGGTAGGGGCTAAACAAAAATTACGATCGTCAGATTTGCATAACTGTAACTCTTAAAATCGTAACTCTCATTTGTGTGCCTTGTATGATGTGTAGTTGTGTGGTTGTGTGCGTGGACAATGTGTTGCGCACACACACAACCACACTATTTATGTTTACACATCAATCCTTCATGAGTATGCTCCAGCGGAACTCGTACATTTTTTTTCAGGGGAAAAGGGATTACAGGTGAACTTTGCCAAATCATTTGAATTTAAAAGGAGACGGGGCCGTATGCAGAATTCATTTTAAAGGGGAGGAGAACAGATAAATTGAATTTTAGTTGTTGAATTCTCGAAATCTTATTGAAATCAACTCATTATTTATGTCAAAATATTTCAGGTAGTGTGGATGTAGGACACTTTTTATGTTAAATCAACGATAAGCATAGTTTAGAAAAGATACAACCGTTGAACTGCTGATGTGCTGGACGTTAGAAAATTGTATTAATTGGGGTAAAATTTGTAGATGAGTTTTTTTTTTTTTTTTTTAAATGTGTATTTCAGATGGGAATTAACCATCGTAGGAAGAATTTTCCCGAGTTTAGTCTGCGAAAGTTTGAAAATGTCGAATAAACGAAACAACAAATTTTTTTCAGTATGAAAATCATCAAAATCTCGATTTCGTGTACAATTTTTCGAAACTTCAGAAACGTCTCAAAATCTTGAATCCTTTTCCAGTTACAGCGTAGAGATTAATACGAATTTGTGGTACCTGTTGGTGAGGTCAGCTGGAATACTGATCGATTTGTAGGGATGGGTTTTTCTGGCCTGTGGTGTTTGTGGCTTTTCACCATCAAAGGAAACGAGAACTGTCTGACTGAGGTTTTCTGCTATCTCGAGGTTCAAGTTATCGGGTTTTTGCTGCATATTTTACGTAGCTACTCTCGTCAGTGGTTTTCATTTCTCTTTTTCCACACGTCATCCAGCACCCATCCACTCATCTCCCAGTACAGGCATTCGCACGTACGTATCCACTCCTTACAATCATAATTATAGCCTATAGGTATATTTCTACTCAGTAGCTGGCATCAAAAATACGTTTCACTATAGGACTCTTTTTCTCTTCTTTTCTTTATTTTATTTTATTTTATTTTTTTTTTCGTGTAGTTTACTGTAAGAATTATCGCGAATGCGTCTCATTTATTATCATTATCGTTGTAAATTTCCACGTAGTTGCCAAATTTTTGACTGAAAGCGTTTCAGAAACACCCGTCGAACGATAAAGTACATTTAAAAACGAGCTTCACCAGTAGTAAACTAATATAAAACACGGTTTCCTTCGAAGATAAGGTTTTTTCAGGAAAAAAAAAAAAAAAAAAGTCGAAGGAGAAGAAAAAGTATTGGTATGTTTTCCCCTAAGAAATTTTTTTTTTTTATTCGTTAATAGTGTTCTCTTTACTTCTCGTTCGAGTTTTTATATCCGCTCGGAACTGTAAAAACATTACCTACAGCTTTTTAAGCATTTTTTTCCCTCTCCTTATATAGTTTTTTTTCTCGTTTTTTTCGTTTTTTCACCACTTCGCCGCCGGTGTACTTTCGCTATCAATGATTTATTATATATTTTTTATCAGCCGTTTTAAAGAAAAGCTTAAGATTACTTATAGGAAAAATATAATGACGTATCATTAGAGTCGTTTTCTTGGGTTTTTTCCCACCCCCTCTTCGAGTGAATCACGAGATTTTTTCGCTTTCCTTTTTTCCTGCCCTCTCCTACGTGTGTTTCTTTCTTTCTTTCTTTCTTTCTTTTTGGATTCTAATTCATTCGATGGTGACTTTCAAATGAAAGACTACTTGGAACGACTATTTCTGAAATATTTACGATCTGCTGGTAGGTAGTAGGTAGTTGCACGAGTGTAACTATATTAACCGATTTAATTGTGAATTTGTAGAATGAAGGACGTTGAAGGAGGAACCATGAATTTATTTTCAAAAGTTATTTCTTCTGGTGATGGCGATTACTTTTGTTCGTGAATAATTTCATTAATTTTTTTACGAAGCCAACCAAAACCGATCGATCTAGCCAAGATGAAATGTTTAAAAAAAGGTGTGCCCGTTGTTGTGACACTTTTGGTGTATCTGCTCCATTTGTCATGTGCGATTGTTCGATTGGTAAATGGTTAACTACAGCTGTGGCAGGGAAACGTTATTAATTATTTTAGCAATAGGTACAGCTAATCAAAATGGATCAGTCGATTGATTTATATGGTTTAAATACTGATTAGAGTTAACCGAAGTAATTGTCATTTTTTGGTGCAATATTGAACGGTGCTTTAAATTATTACATATCTTAAGACCTGATCAGTGGGCAGTGTGGGAATCATACTGGTTTGAAGTATTAGGGGCTTGGCCCCCTTGACGACAATCATCGTCGAAAGGATGGCTATTACTGTGCACTGCACGTTAAGCATACATACGTTTGTTCGTTTGTAATTACATATAAATTCTTGCAAGTACGTTACAATAACCAAACTGTGACGAATTGAGATGTCCCTCTCGGGGTGACACCACAAACTAGCTATCAGCGCACGTGCCATAATTTATCAGTTGTCATAGCAACCATAAAGTACGACCCAATGAATTAGCACACATACATGTATGTATTTGCACATTTGCGTGCTTGTGTGTGTGTAGGAACCAGGGTATATAAACTCCCAGCGCACAATAGAAAACGGCCGGTGTTCAACGAGGTTTTAGCTCTTCCATACTTGACTGTATGAAATGGTTGAGCACGCAAACTGAAGACTTCCTTCAGAAGTAGAATCTCCTCCAAGATGTAAGGTAATCCACAGGCAGTATTTAGGATTTTAAAATATCACGTTGTCAGGTACTCACAACCCATATGCAAATTATTACTCACGCATAACATGGAGTATGCAGCCTTAGATCTGGGATTTAAATTACTATGACTCATGAAAAGCTTTCCTCGTTATAATCTTGAAATTTTGTTTGAAAATAACACACTACTAAATACTTAGAGCTTCGATTTTAATAAAATGTTTGATTGGACGTGATTTCTGAATTTTTTGTCAACTACGGCTACTTAAAACCTTTTGGTCAGTCATGTCGTGTCGAAGTGCCTATCAGATATAATATATAAGGACAAATCTGTTGACTGTAGGTTGTCTTAAAAGATGTCTAAAGTCTCTTAGATTACTTTTGATGAAAAGGTTGCGGAAAGTAACATGTTATTCGACTAAATAAATTGTCAATAGTATATATTCCTTGAATATTCGGAGGAAAGAAACAGCTGTTAGTTAATTTTACGTGAAATATTTATCAAATTATTTTCTAAAAGTGTACTTTTTACCGAATAAATCAGGAAATTTGTAGATTCTCGATATGATTTCCTAAAATTCCATGTAAAATTCTGCAATAGTTGCAGTTCTTCAATTCAGGGGAAAATCTCTCCTGCTGAGTAATGTTTATCCTCGTCGAGTATTTCAACCATTTTCATAATATTTCAAAAAAAAAAAAAATCTGGTCAATCCCAGCCCGAGGTTTACTGTTTGAATAATACGAAGAAACAATAAATTACATCTAATATTAGTACAGGCACGCGAGATTTTATGATCTCCAGTAAAATATAAAATAGAACGTACGCTTATAAATACGTCAAAAATTATAACAAACGAAGGTTGTAAAAGAGATAAAACTTTCTTAACTCGTCCAGCCCCGAGTACAAAACGAAACTACTAATCCAGCTGATAAAATCAAACGTAAAATCATTCTGCCTTCATTGAAAACAAAATTAAAAATTAAAAACAATTTTCAAGTACCTACCCAAAAATTTGTGGATGGTACCCTCCCAGCCTTATCTCATACTCAGATTGAGTGACCAAATTTTATGAATTCTTTTCTTCTTTTTTCCATTAAGTACATATAATTAGAGTATTATGATAATCTTAAGTTTTATTTCAGTATCTAGCTTTCCAAATAATGAAGTCTATTGACCATCCTCTTTACACTTCAAGAGAAAATCACAGTAATTATGTTTCGAAACGGTATACTCAAACGCTAAATGTACCAGCAATCATTTTGACTTAAACACAGGCTTTATTCTTTAAGCTGGAATTAATTTCAATATTTTTTCATTAATACTTTTTGTTTTTGTTCTTTTGTTGCAGGTAAGTTTTTCTGAGTTTAAACTTATTTTGTGTCATGCAATGAAATACTTGTGGTAAGTGACGTCAGTCATTCTTCAACGTGTAAAATCCATCGTATTAAATTATTTAGTTGCACGCAGAAAAAAAGGAAAAAACTAGCGCAGCAATACTTTGCAACAAAATCCGGTTTGCCAATTTACATCCACAATTCAACAAACAATCCTGAATTCAAAATGCATAAAAAAATAGCAAAGAACCATCGACAGTTATCGAAATTAAACATAACATATCGATCTATCTAAATTTCATCGTTATAGTGTTGAGTAAAATAAGTAAAATAACCGCTTGCGCCGTAAATACAGTGAAGATACTTCAAGCAGCACAGAGACTTGCTTTTCAACATTTTTTTTTGTATTACATTTTTTTCGAAAACTATTGAATCAAAAGGCACTAAACGCATATCAAATCTTGTTCTATAAGTATAAGAACGACATTTCGTGAAAATTTCTGGTTTACACCTGCAGTAGTTTCCTCAATATCCTGGAAAAATCACTTTTCCAATAATTTTCCAATAATTTTTCTCTTCTGATTTTCTCTGAAACTGCGTAGGTACTGAATCAATAGGCACCAAACCTCTGTCAGACTCGCACATACATACGAAGGATGTATAGCGAAAATTTAATGACCATCACTATTATGATTTCCTCAAAATTCCGGAAAAACCACTTTTCCAAGAATTTTTTGTTCACAAGTTTTCTCGAGAACTGCTGAATTAATAGAAATTAAACCCCTATCAGACTTGGTCTTATATTAGAGCTATCTTGCATGAAATTTTCAGCCTCATTCCTTTCAAAGTTTTTTCAAAACTTTCAACACAATATTTTTTTCAGCAATTTTAACTTTTCCAGTTATCTCAAAAACTAATGAACAAATAAGCGTCAAACTTCTATGAGATTTGCACATACATAAGAACGATGTATCGTGAAAATTTTAGTTCGATCCCTTTCGTATTTATTTTTCAAAATTTAAAAAAAAATCACTTTTCTAAGAATTATTTATTATTTAATTTTCTTGAAACGTACTGAACCAATAGGCAACAAATTCTTATTAAGTTTTATTCTATATAATGACTACGTTTAGTGCATCAGCCCTATTCCTTTCGTAATTTTCTCAAAACCTTGAACACAAATTTTGGGTGATGAATACAATATATAATAAACATTATAGGCACATTACTTGAAGTAAACGTATATAATATAGAGGTAAAAAAACAATTAGTTGAAAATGGAAAAATGATACCAATCGTACTTTTCTTTTCTTACGAAATGTATAGTTTTCAACATCCTCACCTCTGACCTTTTTGCGAAGTCAATTTTAATACCGTGTTTGCGAACAAACCGAGTAAAAAGAGTATTTGATGGTACCTAGTGGGCACAGATATTGTCAAATCAGGGACGTAGCAAAAGGCTTTTTCAGAGTAGGTAGAAAAATGAAAATTGTCTCCTCGAATTTTAAAAATTTTTACTAACTAAAAATTATAAAATCGTCTTTCAAAAAAAAAAAAAAAAAAAACATCATCAACTTTCACGCTTTACCAACTGTCCAAGTCCGACTGATGAGCGAAAGTATGAAACATACCAACAACACAAGGAGAGCAATCTTCCTCCTTTCCTTTTAACGCTGTCCCTGTGTCGAATGTTGTAGTCAAATGCATCCAAGTCGAAAAGAATGAACTATTTTTTTCAAACACTTGAAAAAGTCGTATGAGATAAAAAACTAAAGGGGATAAGCCACATTCATTACTGCACCGAAATGAAAGAGCTATAATATAGGTAGACCTACCTCGTGAATTCAATATACTGTTTTTTGATATTCAGCTGTTTTTCGAAAAATTGATCAAATCTCACCGATATAAAATGTCTCAAATCTTTTTTTCTTTTTTTGCAACTGTCTGTAAATTCGATTTTCAATTTTTCTCTCCAAGCCCACATGATTTATTATTTATGTGAAATTCACAAAAAATAGTACAGCTTTGACGGAGCATTTTATGTAAAATGGACGCTTCTTTTTTTTCGACCTCACTGTTTCAAAATACGCGGTAGTGTTTCGTCAATGAATTTTACAGTTACAGCCTATCTGCATATCTTGAAAATGCGTACATAGTCTACGTTGGTAGGTTTAGGTATATTAAAGAAAAATAAACATTTTTCCTTAACTTTTCTTTCGAAACTTTGGACTTGTTCAACTGAGCCATCGTATTCAAACAGACAATGCAGTTTATTATCTACCCATTATAATTGATACACGATCAAAGTTCTTAAAGATAAATATTCTAATCAAAGTCCTCTCGCTTCAATAATAATTTATTGTGAAATAAAAAAAAGTTATGGTTCTCTCTTCGTTCGTAGAAAAAAGGATCGTCCATCTAATTATATTATTAATAATAATTATTGAATTTTTCGCTCGTATCTTCCCTCAACGTTTTTGCCATGAAGTAAAAACACAATTATTTAAAATATTTTTCTATCCACCTCAAGAATCACGAATTCGTCGAATTAGCGCAGTGTCTCTGAAATGGTGAAAAGAATAAAAGAAACTCTATATAAAAAAAAAGTAAAAAACTGCCTTGCTTAATTTGTGCCTAAAAGAAAGAATATTCTTTCGATTGGAACAAATAGACGTCAAATCTCATTTATGACATCGATATTCAAAAATTATTTTTAAAAAAGAAGTGAAAAAAAAAATCAATTTATTTTTCCATTTTTTTTTTTCAACTTTTCTACCCCTGTTAAGGATTGTGAAGGACTATTATTCCTTTTATTTTTATCTTTTTTTTTTCTTGCACTTCGGGTACAGGATTGTTCTTTTATTTTTTTCACTTCTAATTCTCATTCTCTTTGTGATATCATTAATGAGATTCTTTTCGTAGATAAATCCTTAACCCTAAGTTTTTTTTAAAAGATTTTTCTCCATTCATTTATTCTTGTCGGTAGATGATAAGTACTTTCATAGCGTTTAGCTATAACAGCAGCTTCGTGAAAAATTGTTAAACCAGCCGGAAAAAATGAGGAAAAAAAACTCCAAATAAAGGAGCTCTTTTCGCGTATTTTTTTCTCACTTTTTTTTTTTTTATTCTTTGGGAATTTTTTTTTTTTTTTCACTTTTTTCAATACTACTGTACAGAGAGAACACCATTCTGTTTTTACTTGATTATGCTGACTAATGATTCGTGTCCATTATTTCAGCTTAGTCCTTCGCCGTTTTTTTCCATTTTCGACGATTACGTAGGTAGCAAAGAGTGCACTCATTTCGAGAAAGGGTCCGAAATTTTCTGTTAATCTTAAGGTAAGACTCGAACGTGTTCACTTTTTCGAGACTCATAAGGCATTTTCTTCGGTGCTGTGTAGACCTGCTTCTCTCCACATGGAAAAAACTTAATATCACCGTGCGTTAACAATGGGTTCAATTATTTTGTGGACGATTATACCATAGATTGATAGGATATATCAACTTACTGTTTACAATTTCCAAGGAATGATTCTTTTTTTTTTTTTTTTTTTTCTCAATATGTACTGCCTATTTAGATGAGATGGAATTGTATAGTTTATTAGATACAAATCTTTAACGACTGCCTAGGATAATGTTTATTCGTTATTCCTTAGTTTGCTTGTAAACGAGGTATTAAAATTCACCTCACAAAACTGTTAGGGGTCAAGATGATAAAAATTGTTCTTTTCATGACAAAAGATAACTAATGTCACTATTTTTTCAATTTAACCCTTTTTTTTTTTTTTTTTTTTTTGAGAAAGCAACTAAAAACATTAGGCTGAAATTTTCGCGATAAGTAGTTTTCAGTAAGGATTAGGTCTGATAGGAGTTTTATTGCTTATTGATTCGGTAGTTTGCGAGAAAACTGTAGTTGAACACAAAATTCCTCGAAAATTGATTTTGCCAAAGTTTTGATGAAACAACGAAAAAGATCAGACTGCAAAATTTTCATCATGTGAGTGCAAGTCTGGTACAAGTTTACTGCTTATTTATTCAGTAGCTTTTGAGAAAACGGGAATAGACAAATTTCTGGAGAAAATTTTGGATTCGTTGTTTTGAAAAAACCACAGAAGGGATAGAGCTGATACATTAATGAAGGGCAGTTTTTTTATGGGGTAAGATCTGATAGGAGTTAGTTGCTTATCGATTCAGTAGTTTCCGAGAAAACTGGAGAACATAAATTCCTGGAAAAGTGGGTTTTCTAGGAATTTGAATGAACTACAGAATGGACCAAGCTGAAGTCTGACAGAAGTTTGGTTCCTGTTAGTTCTATAGTTTGCTGACAAAATTAGAAATGAAAAAATTTCTGGAGAAAATTTTGGGTTCTTAAATTTAAAAAAGTTACCGAAGAAATAGTGCTGGAATTTTGACGGAAGGTAGTCTTTATACGAGGCCAAGTCTGATGGGAGTTTTTTACCTATTGGTTTAATAGTTATCGAAAAAAATGTATAACAAAAATAAAAAACTGCTGGAATAAAGCAAATCGACTGTGTTGCTTGAAGTATATTTTTCTTATTTACGCCACAAGAGTCCGCGAGTGTTTTTTCTGCCTTGTATAAACTGAGGTTTTTTTGTTTTTGTTTTTTTTTTTCAAACAGATACTGTAGATGAAAATTGACAAATGGGTTTTTTGACGAAGTATTGCTGTGCTAGAGTTTTTTCATACGAAGTCAATTATAAAAGAACCTTATTAGTCGTTAAGGAGAATCGGAAAATTTCTCTGGTATGCAGATTTTCATCTGCACAGATAACCAAGCTGCAGATGTAGCCTTAGCAGCCTAAAAAACTAACTCGGTGTGGTAGAGAACTGTATGGAAAAGCTACGTGTAAATTGGCTGACAAGAACCATGGGTGAAAAAATATAGGGAAGTCTATTGGAATGTTTCTGATTGCATAAAGATCAGTAAAACATGTCGAGGAGTGTCTGATAGGTATATAAAATTTCTTAAGAAATAAGATAGGATACACTTACTATAGGCTCGTGGTGGGTCTATGCTGCGTACATATCGCAAAATAGTCATAGCCTGTAGTAAGTAATTGTGACGTCCAAAAATATCACAAAAACCACACACAACAAACAAAAAAAAAGAGCCAACAGAAAGGCAGGTAAAATATAGGAACACCTGCATGGCCAAGTGTAGGAGTAGACAATAGAGGAAGAAAAAGGAAAATTCACCATTTCAGACAGACACCCCAATGACCAGAATAACCAACCACCGCCCTCCCACTACATGCCCGATTATTAGGCTATCATGTTAGATTTAGATTCCCAAAAAGGAGTGACCAAAACAGAGTAATAGAAAAAACCATATATTTACTGATCCTCCGTGACAGCTCCACAGTGGCCTGGAGACGATGCAAGTTCAGGTGGTGAAGTTCTGAAGTGCCCTTTGTTGCCCTAGCTGTTGTAGCCCCGCTGACAAACACTGATGTAGATGAAACAGCAAAAAGTTGGAAGAAATTCGCAACTGACTGGAATCTCAGCTCTGCTTCCATTGCTCAATCTGGTTGACTGCAGGACTACTATGGAGGTGCAGTTTCTGCACCCTCTGTGACCTTTTTCGAATTTAGCACAGGCCAAAATTTGAATTTGACCTTGAGGGCCAAATAGTATTTTTGATTTTGATTAATACTAAAAATGCCTTACAAATTGGCTGCCCTAATGGACGAAATTATAGGAAAGGTGTTAAAAATCAAATATTTTGTGACTTCCAAAAATAGGTATGAAACCTTGAAAGCAAGGATAATTTTAAACACACAATTCGCGATTAATTATTGTAACATTAAACGGTGAGGGCAGGCCCCTCCGAGTGATTTTTCTAAATTTTGAGTGAAAAATAATTGGCCAAAAAAAACACTTTCGAGGCAAAAACCTCTACACAGCGCGATCCGACTGCTAAAATTCAACTGGAGTATAGGCTAAACTATAAGGATTGCGCTAGTTATTGAGAGAAATTCCCCCCAGAACTCACCACCAATTGCATCGCTTCGTACATATCTCACGCCACCGAGATACAGCCAATCATCTGTGAATACAAGATAAAATATTTCGGCCGCTGCAACAATTTAAAATTTAACGTATTTTTCAGTCCGTTAGGCGAGCAACCAAACGGACTGCCAAAAGTTAGGCAAGCAGCTACGATTACACATTGAGGCTATAGTATAAACGTACGAGAATTCGCGGCTAGGCTAAATGGCGAATAATAGGAAATACGGACAGGCTAAACAAGTTGAAACCGTGTAGCCTAGCTGCTTACAAGAATGCAAAAATACGGAGAACATAATATAATAATGGTGACGAAAGATTTCACATATAATAATTTAAAATTAATCCGCCGAACGTCTTGCTGTATAACAAAAAAAATACTTGGAAGAATAAAAATGGTTCGGCGATCGTATTCCCTGCTTAAGAAAGAAAAAACTATTTCGAAAAAAAAAGGTTGTTGGCAGTCGGTAACTGCACGGGAAAATATACTTCGGGGAAAAAGAATTGGACGGATTTTCAACGGGGAGTACGAATGTTATTTGAGGAAAAAAATACAGGTCGGGCATCTCAGAATGTAGCAAAGAAAAAATATGGAACAGAAAATGAAAATTTAATCCTTGTACTGTGCATGTGTTTAGCCTTGCAGATGTTTATAGGAGAAGGATCTTGAGACAAATCTACTTGGAGTCAGTTTCGGTAAAGCAATTAGAGTATTAGAGCGAAGTAAGGTAACCTAATGCCTTTTGATATAGGCGCCAGATTCTTGAGTAGAACCCACGTCTAGATCGATGGGACGTGAGTATTGGCGCATAAAGCATGCGAGTGCCTGGGAGCTAAGAATGAAAATAACTCAAAAATATGATTTACTCAAAAATTTGAGAACAAGCACATTCGAATTTAAGATTTAATTGTCTAGCAATAAATGAAACACTGCAGGTTTTTAAAGACTTTTATTCGTAATTCAGGTATTTGCTACGAATAAAAATTATAAATCGGCCTGCTCATTTATGTCAGACGTTTTTTCAGCTGTAATACTTGAAAAAAGTTCTTCTCTCCCTAGTAATGCGCGAAGATTAAGCTTCCAGTTCGAAAGATATTACAAAAAATTCATTGTATTATGTTGTAAATTTTTTATTCCGATTCGTAAAGATTACAATTTTGTTGAACGGTGATATTTTTGATTTTTCGTGGAGGCTGAATTTTCCCAATACTATTTCTTTACCTTAAAGACGAATATTATATTACGCAGCTAAGGAGGAACGCGTGAAATTTTTTAACGGGTACAATGTTTGATACCATAAGCCATAAGCTGGTGAAGTAATTAGACAAGTTGATGAATTTTTTACTCCGATCGAGTTGCGTACAATATTTTTTGCAACGAGTGTAAGCAATGCTGTATTCGAGTTGCAAAAAAAAAAAAAAAATCAATTTATTCAAATAAAAGAAAATAGAACGTGTAAAGGTGTAAACTTTAAGGGAAACTGAAGAACTAATTAGGCGTGAGAAAAAAATTAAGGTGTGAGAAAAAAAAATTAAGGAGTGAAAAAAGTAGGAGTTTTTAAATTGGCCACTTAAATCACGCCATACATGCCTCGAAAATACAGTATTTCTTACACATGTTGCAAAAACAATTACTACTATACTCATGAATTGTATTTTTGTTTTTAGAAAAATTCGTAAATCAATATTCATATTTTATTTTTCCTATAATTTTTCGAAACATTGTCCTCGGCTCGAATAAATAATGAGCTATACCGCTTGTGGGGACAATACTCGTATGAGGTAATAGGGGCTTGCAACCCTCGACGACAGTCGCCGCCCAAAGGCTGGCAATAATCGTCTTTATGACGTTAAACAAATTTACACTGGTGCGTTTGTATGTTCATACCTGTACGTACGTACAGGTAAGATACATTGCACGGGCCAAGATCAATTACCTGATAACGATCTTGGTGATGTCACAGCCTGGTACCAAATGCGCTGCGTCGTTTCTTATCACCTTGACAGAGGCAAGAAACGACGTAACGCATGACATAATTACGTACATGTACGTATGCATGTGTGTCTGTGTGCGTGTACCAAATTCTGTATATAAACTCTCAGAACCGGCTCAAAAATCGCCAGTGTTCACCGAGGATTTGGCTCTCCCATACTTAACCCTATGAAGTGGCAGAACATGCAAATACTGTTGAAGACCTTCTAGTGCGAATATCTCTCACGACAAGGTATTCCACAGTGGTGACCCCGACGTGATTTTTTGGCTACGTCTTAGGTGTCTAGGCGCGTTGCGCTAATTCTAAAACTAGGCGTGGTGCGCTGGCGAGTTACTCGCTTGTGATACAAATTTTTTCACAGACCTAGACACCTTTGGCTGTCGAAGCAGAGGTCTGACTTTAAAAGTGGGAAATTATACCCCCCTTTCCTAATATATTTGCGGGAAGGGAACCAAGAGAAGTACACCTGGAGGAACAAAGTTGCCCTCATCCACCAACTCCTCCAGCTTTGACCAGAGACTCTGAAGTCTTTGAGACTCTGGAAAAACAAAAACAAATCCGGAGACCAGAAGCCTTGCATTTGGGAGCTGTAGTCAACCTAAACGAGACAACAGCTCACACCCTCAGAAGCAGTCGTCTATTGAGCCAGGACTCCGACCCTTTGAACCCAGACTGACAACCGACGGAGTCTGGTTGATCCTTTGCCAAAAACAACTCAACAGAGAAGCAGCAGATTACAATGCATAACAGAAATGGAAATACGATAAACCCAATATCGAATCAGCCTGGAACAGGTGGAAGTGGTCAGCCACAGCTGACCCCTGAAGTGCTCGCACAGCTACTACAGATGCTGCAGATGCAGACTCTGCAGAACCCTGCGATCCAAAGGCGGAGGATTGAGATTCCGGAATTTTTGCCAAATGAGGTAGAACTCTGGTTAACTCTCCTCAAAGATCGTTTTAAAACAGAAAACTTGCAAAATGACCAGAAATATTCACACATTTGCAGCAGCATGCCCGCAGAAATAATACGTCGCATTCCGGATATCATGGAATGCCCTCTGGCGGAAGCAGATAAGTACAGTTGGTTCTGCAAGAAAATGTGAAATGTGTTTGGTAAAACCCAGAACCAAATAATAGACGATGTCATGGGTGGAATGAAGATGGGAGATAATAAACCCTCCATCTTCATAGCCAAATTAAGACAGAAGGCGGATAACATCGTATCGCCGTCGGTCATTGGGAACCAGTTCTGTAAGCAACTGCCCCAACATGTTGTACAGTGTCTGGCATCTGTGGGTACCACGGTGATTAACAACTCCGAGGACCTAGACTTTTTGGCAAAGAGTGCCGATAGTGCACTGGAACATTCGAGATCAGCATCCTTGATTTGTGCAGTATTGACAGAGACCGGAGAACTAGCTCAGCTTAGAGCCCAGATAGCTCAGCTGACTAGCGAAATAAAGAAGAAGAGTAATAACAACAACCAAAGAAATGGTAGAAGTAACAACCGCTCAAAAAGCAGGAGCAACAATAGAAATAACGATAGAAAATCCAGGTCCAGAGAACGAAAGAGCAGTTCTACCAGGGGTCAGAGTCCAACTCCCCCTAGAAGAACATCGTCCCCCAAACCCCGGTCTCAAAACTGGGATGATAAATCCTGCTTTTTCCATAATAGATTTGGCGCGGAGGCCACCAAGTGCAACAACAGATGCCAATGGTGGGGAAAAATGTACAGTAAGCCATCAAACTAGAAAGAGGGGTTGTCTATACGGCTAAAGATCCCTCAAAAAAGTATTCACGCCACCTGTTCATCAAGGACAGGACAAACAGGAGACGTTACCTTATAGACTCAGGTGCTAACTTGAGCATTTTGCCAGTAAGTAAGAACCAAAAGGCATTTCCTCCAAAATACTTCCTCCGAACTGTGAATGGTCAAAACCTTCCAGCTTATGGAATAGAATCCAGCAAAGTAAGCATCAGTTTGCGAAGAGACATGACGTGGTCCTTCACAATTGCGGACGTTCCAACTCTGATCCTGGGCGCAGATTTTCTTGCGCACTACGGCTTGGTCATCGACCTCAAAAATGGAAAAATCATAGACAACAATACTGGTCTATGGGTGGAAGGCAAAACGCTAGCATACCAACTGGACACCAATATATCCAGCTGCACCAAAGTCGACGAACAATACCTACGGATTCTGTCAGACTATCCTGGAGTCACTCAACCATCGATTTGCAGGCATCCGACCTATAAGCATGACACCGTTCATTATATAGAAACTAAAGGACCGCCTTGCCATGCTAGAGCCCGCAGGCTACTGCCTGATAAACTCAAAGCAGCACGGGAATACTTTGATCGCATAATAGGGGAAGGCATATGCTGCCCCTTGAAAAGCTCATGGAGTTCCCCGATCCACATGACCAAAAAAGCAAGTGGAGAGTGGCGAATTGTTGGAGACTACAGGACAGTTCCTGATTGCTATCCAGTCCCAAACATAATGGATTTCAACGCGATCGTGAAGGGTAAAACGAAGTTCACAAAAATTGACATCAACTGGGCATTCCACCAAATTCCAATGGCTGAACAGGACATTCCAAAGACAGCGGTCATAACCCCCTTTGGTTTATTCGAATACCTTCGAATGCCGTTTGGACTCCGTAATTCTGCACAAACTTTCCAGAGATTCATCAATGGACTCTTTATGGATTTGCAGTTTGCTTATGCATATTTGGATGACATATGCATTTGCTCAGAAGGCGGTGAGCAACAGCACGAGAAGAATGTAAGATCCATTGTACAACGTATACACGCTGCTGGACTTACTATCAATGTTGTAGAAAGTTTATACAAACAGACCAAAATTGACTTTCTCAGCTACCAAGTCTCAACCGAAGGCATTTCCCTTCTGAAGATCAAGGTAGAGCCCATATTGAAATTCCCGAAACCCTCAAACATTGCAGAACTCAGACGCTTCTTGGGGATGGTGAATTTCTACAGACGTTGCATAAAAAATGCTGCAGCCGAACAAAGTAAGCTGTTTGCATTGATCAAAACAAATAAAAAGAAAGATAAGACTCCACTCGATTGGACAGAAGAAGCTGAAAAATCCTTTGAAATCATCAAAGAAACACTGGCAAATACAACTCTGCTCGCTCACCCAGATGAAAGTCTGCCGTTATGTGTCACAACTGATGCATCCGACTTTGCTATTGGTGCAACACTGTACCAAAAGGACAATGACAAGAAGTTACCGCTCGCTTTCTTTTCCAGAAAGTTATCAAAAACCAAAAAGAATTACAGCACATACGACAGGGAGTTACTGGGAATATTTGCTGTGTTGAAGCATTTCAGGCACCATTTAGAGGGTAGATGTTTCACTGTGTATACAGATCATAAACCCCTAACACATGCCTTCATGCAAAAGACAGAACCAGCTTCCCCGAGAAGAGCTCGACAATTGGACTATATAGGACAGTTGACTACGGACATTCAGTATATAAGTGGCGAACTCAACACTCCAGCTGATGCTCTTAGTAGCATCGAAGCCATCTCGGCACCGTCTCAATTACATTACACTGAAATAGCTAAAGAATAGTTAAGGGATGCAGAACTGCAAGAACTGTTGTCGAACGATGACACAGTTCTCAAATTGAGACAAAGGAAAATCCCTGGTACTAATGTTTTACTAACATGCGACATTAGTACAGGCAAGAATAGGCCATTCCTGCCAACAAAGTATCGCAAATTGGCATTCAGTAGTGTGCACAATCCATCGCACCCTGTACCAAAATGCACTGCTGGATTAGTAGCATCAAGATTTGTGTGGGCCCGAATGAAGTCCAACTGCAACAAATGGACTCACAGTTGCCTGAATTGCCAAGAGTCCAAAGTAGGAAGACACACTCGTTCGCCCCTCAAATCTTTCAAAAAAACGGAGCGGTTTAAAACAATACACATAGACTTGGTGGGTAAATTACCCCCATCCCAAGGACACAGATACCTGTTGACGATGATCGATAGAGCAACTCGATGGCCAGAGGCAGTTCCTCTCTATGAGATGACAGCTCCAACAGTAGCTGCCAGGTTATACATCACCTGGATTGCCCACTATGGCATACCTGAAGTCATCATCACGGACCAGGGTCGTCAATTTGAAAGCTCGCTCTTCCAAGAGCTGTCTAAGAAGCTTGGTGCACAACACAATCACACCACAGCTTACCATCCTCAAGCAAATTGCAAAGTTGAGGGATGGCACAGAGCTTTGAAAGCCTCCATCATGGCTTGCGATACCAAGAGATGGGTTGACATACTACCAACCATCCTCTTGGGCCTTCGATCTGCTCTTCAAATGGACACAGGTCACTCTGCGGCGCAGTTGGTGCTAGGCGAAGAGCTACGCCTACCAGGGGACTTTTTCACCCACTCGAAAGAAATTAGCCCCAAAATGCTCGTCCAAAACATACGGACTGATGCTAACAGTTTTTTGAAACAGGCAGCTCTTCATGGCTAACCAAAGATTTATGTCTCCAAACACTTGGCCAAAACTTCTCATGTGTTTGTCAGAGACAAAAAAATAAGATCTTTGTTGGAGAAACCATACGCCGGTCCTTATAAGGTTGTATCATGAGATGACAAGAATTTCGTGATACTAATCGCAGGTAAAGAAAAAACCATTTCAATAGACAGATTGAAACCTGCGTACCTTATAAACGACGACAGAAAAATGATCCAGAGAGCAACAAGGAAAACGACAGACAAGGAAATTGAAGAAGAAAAACAGACCACACAGTCCGATACCACACAACCACAAAAAGTAGAAGACAAACAAGTCGAAAGGTGATAAATCACCAGTAGAAAAAACGAAAATAAAGAAAATGGTGAAGTTTAGTGACGAGATCATCCAAATACACTACGATCCTTCAGCCCCCTTATGCCCACAAAAAAGAGGCAGGCCCCTTGGCAGCAGAAAGCGAAAAAACCGAATTCCAACTCGAAAATCTGAAATATTGGTAAGGAGAAACTAAAAATATTCACGAAAGTTAATATCCGCTGCGAAAATTACAAACCCGTATAAAAATACGCACGAGAATCTGGGAATATTTGTAACAAAATAAATTCCGCAGATAAGCAGAGAATAAATGTGTACAAATAAAACACGACACGAATAAACAAACCCACGTGCGATACAGAAGAAAACATCGCAACGTGTTTCTATTGACAAATATTCCGATAACAAAATAGTCAATAGATCGTGACGTCACAAATGAAGAGTGCATTACTTTGTGCAATACAAAATTCAAAAGTACGAAAATTCAAACATGCTTAATTCTGCTTTTACTTAACAGATTTTGACCGGAAAACTTTTCAGCAAAAGAATATTTAATGCACCATCCCCTCCGAACATGTCTGAAATGAGATAACGACTTGAAATAAAGCTGCGATTGAAAATATTCTCGCAACGTTTTTCACTCGCCTTTCTGCTGTTGACAGTTTAACACGCCAAATTTTTACAAACTTTTTCTACCAATTTCTTTCTTTTTCCAAATTGTATTCCTTCCTTATATCATGTCGTCCCCAACCAACACACCATTTTCAACCCCAGACTTCCAATTTGTAGTCCCACCTGTACCTCAGCCTGTGAAGACTAAAGAACAGATGGAACGAAAAAAGGAGATCGAAAGGATTGAAAATGAACTGTTGATGGATACAACCTCGGCTGCGGACATCATCTTGATGATGTCCGCACCCCTTCCTGCCCTCATCTCACCACCAAAATCGCCGGAGAAGACACCAAGAGTGGAGAACCCACCCTCAGAGTCCTCAGCCCTGGCGACATTGAAGGTGAGGAGGCAACCTCCAGCGGAAGAGGTGCAAAAATTATGCCCTCCGCCCGCCCTCAGTCTAGCCTATAAACCATTGGGAAATTCAAACTCCCCGATGTTTAAACGGCCATGACCTCCAACCCCTCTGGTCCTTCGACATCCTACCGTCCCCATCCTTACAACTGTCCGGCACAAAACTGACCGCCCATATGTAGGGGGCAACAAAGCCGAGAGTTCTACCAAGCCCGATTTAACGCTTGTAAGATGTCTTACGAGTGTGTGGGTGCCGCAGTAGGATCGGCCTTGGCCAAATGGGAGAGGGACCAGCGACAGCATTAGACTTGATAAGTCCCCCCCACATGACTTATCATTTTTGTGGCGCAAAAACTGGGGGGGAGTAGCTGTGGGGACAATACTCGTATAAGGTAATAGGGGCTCGCACCCCTCAATGACAGTCGCCGCCCAAAGGCTGGCAATAATCGTCTTTATGACGTTAAACAAATTTACACTGGTGCGTTTGTATGTTTGTACCTGTACGTACGTACAGGTAAGATACATAGCACGGGCCGAGATCAATTACCTGATAACGATCTCGGTGATGTCATAGCCTGGTACCAAACGCGCTGCGTTGTTTCTTATCACCTCGACAGAGGCAAGAAACAACGTAATGCATGACATAATTACGTACATGTACGTACGCATGTATGTCTGTGTGCGTGTACTAAATTCTGTATATAAACTCTCAGAACCGGCTCAAAAATCGCCAGTGTTCGCCGAGGATTTGGCTCTCCTATACTTAACTGTATGAAGTGGCAGAACACGTAAATACTGTTGACGACCTTCTAGTGCGAATATCTCTCACGACAAGGAATTCCACACCGCTGTATATTTGCCACTTGTTAATATTCTTAGATATTTAATGAGATTTATATAAGTACGAGGAAATAGGCGAAAGGTATTTTGTAAATGCAGATACCTGGCAAGAAATATCTGAATAACTGTAGAATCGTTCGACGTGGTGACAGCACAGTAGCACAGTGTACGTCTTGCTGATGTGTGCTTACTTTTCATGATGCTTATCTAATAATAAAAATTTGATTCGTAACTCTTGTCTTGTTCTATATTGTTTTGATTAATATAAATTTGACGCCAGACACCACCATTTTTTTTTTATTCTGATAGATGTTTGAAAAAAGATAATTTTTTCGTTTGCGATATTCAAAATTATGTCGAAATTTTCAAACTTATCCGCCTAAGTATTTGCTTTTATTTGATACGTAGGTAGGTATGGTACACTCGGGTATTTTTTATTATTATTTACAAATGTTAATTGTTCCAAACTGACAATCTGATCAATGCATTCCTTTTATTTTCTTTAATTGGGTATTTAAATTTATGAGGAGCCAAAAACAAAACATGGAATTAGGATATAACATTCATTTTGGTGAGGTACAGAATACGATAAATTGCAGGCTTCCATGTTTGTTTAAACTACCAGCACCGAATCATAGTGAGAAATTATACCTGATGAAAAATTAACGAGGAATAGGCTATTGTTGTGGAATTGAATTGTTTAATTATCTCTTTGAACTTGGAATTTCTTCGTCTTTAAATCGAAATAAAGTTTAAGTGTTCAAAAGTTAAACAAAATTTTTGGTATTTTCAATTAAAAAATTTTGAAAAATTATCTTGTTTTGCTGGAAAATGTATAAAATTTATCAAAAGCTCCTGAACAACCAGTACTGACGCAAACTCTTGTATTCGTGCTGTACAACTGCAGTACTCGACGAACAATTTAAAGTAGAAACGTTTAAGACTTAGGGAAATTTTCGTTCCACTGCCCCATCTGCCAGATTCCTAGAATTATACGAATTTTTTCAATAGTTTCGTCCGTTGAAATTTCCACAAAATCACTTATAATATTTTTCCGTTGAAAATCCAATTTCTCCTGAGATTCAGGCAGAGCATTTTATTTCTTGACAATCAGTATCGGTTTCTGCACGCGTACTTGAGATGTGAAATTTGACTAATAGGAAATGTACCTTATTAAAACACGTAAACTAATGTTAGCAATAAAATTTATCGACATATCGAATCTTGACTACGTAATTAGAATTTATCAGTTTCTCTTTTAAGTCATCAAGATATTCGTTTCATTATCTTGATCTCCTCCTTGAGGTGATAACCGTAAAAAAACAATTAATTAATAACTGTTGGTCGTATAGTTATAATATCTGTTTTATGGTGCTATTAACGCTCATGAAATAAGCGAAAGTACTTAGAATTTTATTCGATCTTTCGTAATATTGTACGGTTTCCGTTAATTGCTGCTGCGCCAAACTGCACCTAAAGAAACAAGGCTGGTAATGCTAGGTAAGCAGCAATTTTTTACGTTTCATCATTCTTTCATTTTCTGAAAAAATCTCGAGAGTTCTTCGTAATAAAATTCGCAATCGTTAGTACGTGACGTATGTTTGGAAGTTGTTATAAATTTTTGGTTCTCAAATATCAAACTGACAGGTAGTAGTCAAATGAGAATAGAGAAAAATTATTCTTGATAAACTTTCCTTGGAAAGAAATTTGATTTCAAATAGAGAAATAAATTATTTAAACAGTATGTTTTATACGATAGTGTTTCGGGAAATAGTTTTTTCTTTCTTCAATATACAAATTAATTTCCCTCCATGTTGACTGCGATGGGTGAGCTTATTTTTGAATCATATATTTTTCTCTCAATGCTACCTACATAAACAATACAGAATTTTGGAAAATTTTGCCTGTTTTTTTTTTTTTTTTTTTCTCAAAATTAAATAATTTATCCACGATAAACTCGAAGTCCAATAACGTCATTTTCGTCATATCTTCTCCAGACAGTCTGTTGTATGCTTCGCTCGCAACAATCGTCTAGTAAAATAATGAAAAGTGGAATGTGGAAGGGGTTATAACGATATGCTATAACACTGTCTGTGCACTATATAGTTTTATACTTGGCTGAGTATACAATTTTTAGAATTTCAACTACCTATAACTAAAATTTCGTAAATTAAATCCACCGCAATGTAAAGTGTGCTCCATATTCCAATGTAAAAATTTGCTGAAGTGATGCTACAGGTTATTGAAAACAAAAAATAATGTCTGGGTAATTATTCGAATTCTCAGCCATTTTCGACGTTGTTTATAATTTTATTTTGATTTCCTGATCTAAGGCCCATAAGAGGCATTTGAGTAATTCTAATTTTTGTATAAAAAAAAAAAAATTAAATTTTTTTGTAGGCGACGAGTTGAGTCAGTTTCATCTTTTCTGCAGTCTTGTAATTTGACTTTCAGAGTAGGAAACAGCTTTTTTTTGTTTTCAATGAATTGGAGCTTTAAATGGAATTGGCTATTGAGACAACATATTTTTTGTTACACATTATCTGTAGAATTGGCTTAAAAAAGTTTGATTGGTGGGAGTACCTACTTAAATTGTTTGACACTATGTGTCATATGAAGAATTTCCATCAGTAAAAGTGGTTTTAATGAGGGACGTTTTTGAAACTCGTGGCTGATAGGTTTTTATCGACCGACTGATTTTTATCAACTTTTGTCGAGAGAAATGTTATTAACATAATTACAGCGATATATGTACCGATATTGGTGTACATATTGGTATACACAAAGTATATCAATACAGAAATCTTTAATTTCCAAGTTCTATGTATCGACTTTAACTGGGAGGAAAAATAAAATAAAATTCATAAAAATGTTTTGCTGCTAACACCGAGACATAATAATGAAAATCTCAAATATAAATTACTAAAATAATATCAAATTATAGCCTATATGTACGAGTGTGGTCGTGTATATGTTGAAAATACGACTTTTTCGGTAGAATTCGTGGCTCAAAACTGACTGGAATTATTATTGCTCTTACCCCGTGAATACACGGATTGATGCTTTCCGCAATACAACGTAGGGAAAGGTATTTCTGCGCCTTTAACAGGCTGAAAGACAGTACTTCCCGCCTTACACAGCAAATGGAAATCGGTGTAGCTTTATGTTACCCTCTGCGCATTCGATAATTATTCTTTAAATATTGGGTATATTCTCATATTCTATACGTATTAAGGTGAATAAAGAAGCTTATTCATAAATTTTAGCCGACTTTCTTCGTCATTTTCAGTGATCACGACCCACACATCTGATGCGAACTCTGTACTTACTTTTTTTTTTCTCCAGTACCTATTATTCCAATCTATTCGATATAGCTTCTTATTTTTCGGTACATTCGTATTATGTATAATTTAAATTTCCCACTTTCATTCGACATTTTTCGAATTTTACTCGTCAAATGTATGGTCAATTTTCACGCTTCTGCTGTTAGTGAAAATTTTCGAAAAATTTCCTTGAAAATATTATCCACGGATCATTTTGTTCGACGATCTATTAAGCGAGTCCTTCAACCCTCTTCCCTGCCGTCTGCCGCGTTATTGACATATCTTTCGTCCGCACTTATTTCCCACCCCTTCTGCTGATTAAGGTTATTCTCTTCATCGACGTAACACCTTACTGGACTTTCTTTTTTCCGCTGGCGCAAATGACCTATCTACGGTTATCGGTACGTGTCAGCGTACGATGAGATGGGATATTCGAATAATACCGGGCGACGAGCGCGGATGAAAAGGCGTTGGTGTAAATGGCAGCGTCGTGCAAAGGGCGGCGGCGCTGGTGGTGCGGGTTTGACAAAAGTGAATGAGAAGTGGCATGGGTGCGAAAGGTTCATAACGATACACTGTACACTTCGTAGGTAGGTATATACAATATTTGGACTGTATATATACGCATATACGATATCGCGAATACAGAGTTACAGACAGAGTACATGGGTCCGAGCGAAGGAGGGGGATGGGAAGGTGTATAAAAGGGCATAAGGGTATCCGAAAGTGGTAATAATATCGCCTCGCTCGCGTTTGCTAGTTTTGTACCGTTCGACGACGGCGGGTTGTTTGGCGCGGCAGGGGCATGGACGGGGGTACGAAGCGCTGGAGGGAGAGAATGGTGGAAAAAGGAAAACTGTTTGACCGGAGCGCCAGATAAGGCGTCGCTTGGAATTCAGCGATAAAGACGCCCTGTTTCTCTAGAGACGTCGTGTGCGACGTACTGATAACGCGATACCTTTCCTCATCCCCACCATTTTTTTTTCTGTGACGCGACTCCCCTCTCGTTATATCCATCGCCATCGACAATACCACCCCTCCTCTTACCCGCAACGCGGTTGCTACTTATGCGGCGCATCCGCAGCCCTTTCTTCTTTTCGGTTTTTTTTTTTTTTTTCGCGCTTTTTGTACTTTTTTCCTCTGTTTTTTTTTCTTCATACTTTTCCTTCTTTTTTTTTTTTTTTTTCTCCTCATCATTTGTGTGGTACACGTCACCGGTAAGCGTGCCACCCCTTTGCCTGGGCCACCTCTTTCTTCGTCGACGAAGTACACTCTGCCCCCTCATTCCACCTTATACGCTGTATATTCATAATATTATTACAGCAGCAACGAAAGCGATAAGGGATTCCGGACGAATTAGAAATTTTCCCACCCTCCGCCGTACACCCACTCGTCGACGCTCTCAAACTCACCCCCTCGCCGCTCCTTCGGCATCGTTCGTATCATGTGCGGGTCGACTGCAAAACGAAGATGAGACGATATGACGAAGATGAGAAACGAGAGAGAAGCAAAATAATGTTTGTATATACTGATTGTGGGCTCTCTCTCACTCTCTCTTTTTCTCTCTCACATTGCCTAACACCCCACCGCCCCTGGGTACGAAGGTTTTAAATTTAACCTTGTTTAAAAAGAAGAAGGTAAATTAAATTTAGTATCTGTATTTTCTTGATAAGTATTCAAATTGCTTGGCTTTTTTATTTTTTAGTGCTTGCTTATTCTCCTTCGCTCTCTCGCTCACTCTCTCATTCTCTCTCTCTCTCTCTTTCTCTCCTTCGCACTCTCACGCACTCTCTATTTCGCTGTCTCTATCTAAGCTAGTCTCTCTTTTTTTCTTTCTCCTCGTTTTCAGTGCACTGCACTCGTTCCCACACCTACTCGATTAAAGTCAAGGTATTCCTTTCCTCATTTTGTGGATTGAGAATGGCAAGTAAAAGGAGAAGTGGTTAGTGAGAGGAGACAGGAAAAAATCCTGAACGACGTTATCTAAATCACGAGCTAACGGCTACTGATATATATATATAAGTCATATATGTATATATATAGGTAGGTCTACCTATCTAGGGAAGATTTGCATTGAAGTCTGAATGGATATTTTTCTCTCAGCTCAGCTGTTTTTTTTTTTTGTTTTTTTTTTTCAACCAGAGTTTTGCGATGAAAAAGATACGGAGAGATATTTAGCCTTCTCCTAATTAGCCGTAGGTGTGCTCAAAATTTCGAATAAGTTCAGCGCTTCCGCTGAATTATATTCGTGAGAATTTGAAAAGTACAATGAGAAAAGCAAGAATGAGAAGTATTTATTTATTTTTTGAGAGAGAAAAGAAAAAAAGGAAAAGAGCCAATTTTTCAGAAAATTTTGCCACCTAATGAGAGATGTTGAAATTTGTTAATGAAATGGACTACGAGTACACATTACTGTATACCTCAATAAACAATCTGATGAAAAATCTGTCTGGAGCTGAGGCTGAAATGCGGTAATGGGAAGAATTTCTTTTTAGGTGTCTGTCTACATACACTGTGAATAAAAGTATTGACGAACTGAACTCATATACTGTATTATTATAAATACACTACACTGTATATGTTTACTGTATTATGTAGGGGAAGGGAGGATAAGTTGATGAACTTAAGCATTGAAATCTCAATGAGTTTGTTGTAATTATGATATTACAATTAATTTTTGATGAAAATATAGCTTGAACATCTGAGATTCTTAGATATAAGTTTGAAATCAATTGGTTGTAAATATTTTTTTTTAGTTTTCGAAATAAAAAGTCAAAATTAGTTATCTTAGACTCATGGAGTCAGAGATAACGAACATACTATAGATTATAGTATATCTGAACAAACGTAATATATTGTAATTATTGAATTTTTTGAGAAAAACAATTTTATAGGATATTTTACCTTTTGAAAAAAATATAGATCACATTTAAAATATGAAAACAATTCTTACCAACACCATTTTACCCTTCTACCTCACATTTCATTTTTCTATTAACTTTATCAATATTTGAGTTCCACCGCACACCACTATGGTGCATACGTGTCCAGGACATGTCGAGGTTCACCAGATGTAGGACTCTTGGCTCAGAGATTCAAACTGGAATCTTTCATTTTATTTGTTAGTTGAAAGTGGTAAACCTAACCACACAGCCATTTCACTGCTAGCTGTAACTGATGAATATATCTTATAAATGGACAAGGTGCGGTGGGTCCCCACAAAATAAAATGAGTCAAAGACCAAGAAGTTCGAGCCCTTCGAAGTTGATAAAATCGAAAAAAAATGTGAAATTGCGCATCAGATTAGCTTGATTTATAGTTATCAGTAAACTTTATCCCAAAGAAAACTATATAAAACTATTCATTTTTTCAAAATTCACTATAACATTAAATTAAACCAATTTGATACATGATCCCATCTTTTTAATTTTTTTGGGCTTTTAGTTGCTTCAGCGTCATGTTAGTAAGCTCATTTTATTCCTTGAAGCTTCTTCTAAAATTTCATTTTTTTTTGTTAAAAAAGCAGCTGTCTCTTTAAATAAAAGAATTAGGACCTAAAATTCGTATATAAGAGCATTTATTTCCTATGCATTTCAAGCGTTTAATGGAGTGGAGATGGCGACTTCCACGAAAATGACCGAATTGTGCTTTTGGCATAATTAATAGGTATCCTCTTTGGTTCCCAGTGAATTTTTCATCGCTACCTGTTACCACTTACTGCTCATGGGTAATGTTTCTGTTAAGTGAATTGTCTCTAACTTGAGATCTGTCCAGATCATTTTTTTGTTCCCACAAACCTTACTTCCCAAATTTCGGTAGCATTGTGGGTCTAATTTTTCAAAATCCGTTTAAATACATGTATACCCACAAACATACACACCCACACGTACATACCTACACACGTACATACAATTATTGCTCATATTATGGCATAGAATCGGATAGGATTAACAGATAAATATTTATTTTCAACGGTAATTTAAGCAAAAACTATGCGCCTGTTAAAAAAAAAAAATAAGTGGAATATAATTTGATATAGATTTTTAAACTGTTTAAATTTTCTTTGAATAATTTTTTGGTGAGATGGAAATTAAGCATGAGCGCGAAAAACTTATTTAACCCTTTGGGAGAACGGCAGCGTTCCTTTGCTCCGTGACTTTTAGGGAGTTTTCAAGGATGGTGTAGCCGAAGAATACACCAACTTTAATTTTCTATAATTATTCTGTTTTTGAATATTAATTTGCCTGGACTCTAATAATGTATATAGACAAAGAATCTCCTCCTAGTTTTGTGGAATTATGTTTTTCTGGTCCGCAACGTTTGAAATGAGTTTCGTGTTCATGTGTTCATGTCCATAAATCAGCTTGACATAATATTATGTAGAGAACTATAGTGGATCGATTTTGATGGAGGTTTTTTTCGTCTCCATAAATAACGATTTCGTACCAACAGAAATTTTGATTACCTAAAATTTTTAAGATCCATGTTTAGGTACGAATTTAATACGAACGATGTAGGCCTGTTCGAATATTTCGATTGATTAATAAAAACATGTAAAATTGGGTGAAATCAGACCCTCAGTGCAACCACATATAAAGTTACCATATTACAAAATAATCAAAGGGAGGGGAATATTAATTGTAGAGGTATCATCAAAAATCTATAAGTACACGCATTAACTTTCTGTACTGGCGTTGCCCTGTAACACTTCCTCGTGGAGTCGGTACCCTATGTAATCGATTGCGAATCGAAAACCTCGTATAATTCGCTGCTAATTATCTAATCGACAAAATTAATTTTACCGCCACCGTACTGAAGGTTTCAACGCAAATTACTGGCAAACGATTACGTGCACTTGTACCACCGAACACAATACTCACGTTATAATATATATATATATATATATACGTATTGCTTCGTCGAACACGAAATAAGGGAGTCAGAAGGGGTGTAGGAGGAGCAGGTGGAGGGGTTGAAAGAAAGGAGGAGTAAGAACAAATGAACACGATCATTGTTAATAAAATTTCCTGTAGATTTTCGACTACAGATAAAAAAAAAAAAAGAGCCAAAGTCTCGGCGATATTTCGTTGATATATATATATATATATATATATTTTTTAAATAATTTTTACTGTTCTTTCGTTACGGCCATTGAGTGTGTAATGATTTGTATCACATACACGCCAAAAAAAAATAAAATAAAATGAAAAAATAAATAAAAAAAGTAGTGTACATCTAGTCGAAGTCTTGTCGTGGCCCCAGGGGGACGGATAGTGAGGTGTCAGGGGCAGCAAAAATGAAAGAAAAATAAAAAAAACAGATTTTTTCGTCGCGATAATAGTACGTGGTAACGAAGCTTTGGCGAAGGGTGGTGCCCACCCATTTGCAGGTCGCTTAAGTCATTGTGCCTTCTTGTTGTTGTTTTTTCATTTTTTTTATATATATATTTTTTTTTTTGGTTTTTTGTTTATCCATATCGTGAATCTACGTAGTTACCATAATTCGTTATCGGCCCCAGCCATCGAATTCGTGTGGTTTCAGAATTTTTTTTTCCTCCTCTATAACTTTTTCACTGTCTCTCTCACAGTTTCGCTCCGTATTCCTTATTCTCTCTTTCAATCTATTAACCATATAACTATATACGTAGATAGATACGTATGTACACATGCGGTTACCTTGTCTACGTTTTTATTTTTATTTTTTTGGTTTTGTGGCCCAAGCTTGATCATCGTTATCGTCGTACTTAGATATAGTGTCTAAATAAGTGGAAGAGTGTGGAAAAATTTTATTTCGAAGAAATCGTGTTAGGCGCCCTGCCTGCGATCAAATATGCAGCAGTGGTATGTCCAGTCGATGGAATGCTGTGAGCACGTGGTATGGTGTAGTGGTAATCTCGTCGTCGCTTTCTCTCTCTCTCACTCTCTCTCTCTCTATCTTTTTCTCTTTTTATCTCTCTTGTGTAGAAAAATGCGCGCTTGTATGCGTGTGTATTCGAGCCGTAGACTACCCAGGCTACCTATACCTACTTTCGTGTGTAAGCGTGCGCAGGTTATTTGTCAGACGATTATCAAGTAGTGACTGTGTGCCGCTCCAACGTCATAATTTCAATATCTTGTTTTGCTATTTTGAAAAATGTCTATTACTCATTATCATCATTGACGATCCATTTTGAAAGGAAAAAAAAAATCTGTATATACCTACGGGTGACTTTCAACAAACGCATCGAACTTTTCTAGAAGTTTGTCCAGGCTTTCGGTGCGTGTTCGTATGTATATTATAGGTATACCACTAAGGTCAGTGAGCTATGGATAAAAACGAAAGAAAACAATTTTTTTTTTCTCCATTATAAACCCGTACAAGGGGGTACAATATAGGCTGCTTAGGGATGAATAATTTGTGCGCAAATATAAATCGTAGGCCTATGGTAATGTGTACTTACCGAATATTACGGTAGATTTCGTCGGATAGATTCGACCACAATTACGTAAATGGCGCAATGATGACATGTCAATTTGTTCGGAGATTGAGATGATACGTTTTTGATGTATAATGCGTAATGCGCAAAAAAAAACAGAGAAAAAAGAAGAAGAATAAGAAAAAATAACCATTATTTATTCTTATTTTTCGGGACGTAGATGTTTTTGTAGATTCGAAATTTCGATAGGAAGCAACAAATATGTACCTACCTACCGATCAAAGAGAGGAATGCTCCACGAAGTAGGTATAATAGCTTTTTCGTCTTGAATCAAATATGAGGGGGTCACTGTTTCTGAATATTGTTGCGAAAAATGCGAAATTCAGCGATATGAAGCAGGCCTATTGAAATGTAAAATAATGTGGTTCTCACGTAAGAAATTATTATCGTTCAACGAGGTAAAAACAATAGGTTTTACTTGCGTCTCTGTCGTTTCGTGAATGCGATTTCAATAAATCAATAACTCATCTTCTCTATCCTGCCTTTAATCTCTGGTCCATCGACAAACTGCCGAGAAATTTCTTCAAGTGTCTAATTTTTTAGGTTTCTGTACGAACGAATACCTTTTCATTGTATTAGCATACGTACTTTTAGTCCCTATAGTTTTTGGAACATTACAAATGGTATGGCGGGTTGCAGATATGGTGCGCCGTGTATTATGTAATTGCCTTTCGTTAAATCGTACGATTGTGTTTGTTTTGCGAGATCGTTTTACGACGTTGCCATATTTCTGGCGATTTTTAAAATTCCTATTTGAAAAATAATAATTAAAAAAACATCCATTACCTTACTTCCTTCCGCATGTGAAAGTATTTCTTTCATATTTTCACGTATGTATGGTTGGAGAATAAATGAAATTGTTATTTAATTTATTTTTAAGGTCAGCACAAAACTCAAGAAATGCGGTAACGTTAACAGATGCCAGGAACTACATCTGATTGTATTGTCAACTTGAACTTCACCTCGTAGGTGTTTTTAAAAGATCATCTTGAAATACAATATGGAAACTGACAATACTAGAAATGACTTGTGTGTTGCCACTACTGATGCTTCATGATAGAAGAACATTCCTAATTTGTCTTTTGTCTTCAGTTAAACCTAACCAGAAAATGAACTACCATCCTAGTTTGTCTTCAAGGTAGATCAAGCTGAAGTGAATCTACATCCTTAGATGGTACACTTATAAATTGCCTACACGAGGACTTTAACATACGACTTGAGACTTGGACCTGCTACTATCCGCCTACACAAGAAGGACTGCATTGTAAAGATGAACCTAGTACCGGGTATTGCCAGAACAAGAGTGAATAAAAATTAGAATTAGTCTTCGCAAGTAAGTTCTTGTCGGCAAAATTTCCCCACTTATTGTCTGCTTAATTGCCTTTAAACATGCGATGTTGATAATACATAAAAAGCGAGAGAAATTAATATATATACAACTAATAAAATGAAAGATAGCAAATATACATGTTGACATATAATAGGCAAAGCATGCATGTGTAAATGATAAAGCAGAATAAAATAAAATAATATATGACTGCAAACCGTAAGCAAAGTGTGGAGAAGCAAAAGATAAAACAGATGATGTTGGCTGCATTCATGTCCGTCGATGGGTTTTTACTTTCTATTGAATTTGTGCTCATCTCTATTTATTTCATGGCACCAGTCTGTCGAATCGAACCAAATTATTTGTCAAAAATTGTCAAAATAGGAATGAGTCGATACTGAAATAAACTGTTATTAAGACTGTCTGAAAAGGAATTGAATTTTATTACTGTCGTCATGTCTTCATTTGAATATGAGTTCGAATTCGGATACTATGATGTCCAAATTTGTATTTCTATTTTTGAAAAGATGTCTTCATACTGTGACGTCATTACATTTTCAAAATAATTTTTATTTAAAGTCCAAAAATCTCTGACTTCTTAAACTATAACATTTATTATAAATTTTCGAACTTAATTAGCTTACAGCTCCCAGTTTTTTTGAGTTTCTACTTATCAGAACTCGCGCTAAAACCCTAAATCAGGACTGAAAATTAACTTTCACCAGAACAGGTCCAGAACAAAAACTTTTAGTGAAAGCTTTCTAATTTGATTACAGCTGCCAGTTTTTTGAGTTTTCCCTCAAAATTGACAGTAAGTTCAACCTTCGAATATAATTAAGTTAACATTCAAAACAACAATCCACAATCAAAACGTAAGTTGAAAACTTTCGAACTTTATTACAACTCTCAGTTTTTTTAGTTTTCACTTCTCAGAACTGACAATGCAACCACACAGGAAGTTTGAGAACTCACTTTCAACAGAACAGGTCTAGAACTAAAACTGTTAGTGAAAAACTTTGAATTCAATTACAACCTTCAAAATGGAATTTGTGAAACGAAACCTCCTCGAAACCATCTAGGGATAGACACCTATCTGGGACCAAAATTATTTTAAAATCTGTCCGGTGGGACGTACGGAATGCTGCGATAGAAAAAATCTACTTCAATTTATAATGCATATAAGGGTAAAAAACTATATTTCAAGACTGTACAGGTTTGTCTAACTCGGCAAAAAAATGCTGCAATTTGACATTTTTTTGGTGAAGTTTGGCACTGGAACTTCGAAGTTTTCAGTTTTTACTTTTCAGAACAAGTGCTAAAATAATAAAGTAGAACTAAGAAATTACTTTCGAACAGAACGGGTCTAGAACTAAAAATTTTTATGAAAACTTTCGAACATTTTAATCTCTGTTTTTTAAGTTTTCAATTCACAGAACTGACACTAATACAAAAACCACTAAGGAGAACAGAGAACTAATTTTGAGAGGAACAGATCTAGAAACGAAACTTTCGAATTCAGTGAAAGCTTCCATAATATAGCTTTGAGAACGAAACTTCGCAGAAACTATATAAGGATAGCCGTCTACATTTCCCCAAAATTTTGTGATTATCCATTAAGAGGGAGAGATGTGATGCTGCGACAAGAAAAAAAAAACATCAATTCATTAGGCTGTATGTACAGCTAAGAACAGATAAGACTCGAATTTTATTCGTCTCAAATTTCTAAAAAAAATTGTTAAGAGAAGCATTTATCCTGTTTTATAGTACCTTTCGCTTATTTCTAGATCAAAAAATTTTAAATTCACTGTTTATAATAAATGATTAATAGAGGAGAACTGAAAGGTAAATAAAATTAATTATGTAATCAGAAGTTAGCAATGAGTAAATGAGAAAGTAATGAATAAATTAGTCATTATTCAGTAGGAAAATTATGATTATATCATTTATACATCGCTCACCACTCATCACTTATTTCTTACTCCTCGCGTACCTACTGGCTGAAGCAAAAACATTAAAAAAAGTTGGGCACCCCAAAATGTTTAACCTCGAAATCTGGCTCGATTTTGTGAAACAAAAGTGTTCATGTTTGAAAATTAAAAAATAAGATAAAATTTCCAATCTACATGCACGTATTTTCGACATAATTATCATATGTTACGTGAATTTGGAGTTTGATTTTTATTTCAGGAAGTCATGAATGTTGAGGATTTAAAAAAAAATAAGCCCTAGCCAGAAAACATTCGTTAAATACGACCGAATTGGGCGGTTGAGTACAGATGAAAAAAGTGAAAAGATCACGAAGCAGGAAAGGTTAACCAGCGATGTCAAAGTGGTGATAACTTAATGTTATCTATCGATAGCGAAAAAAATAAACCGTTATCTAATTTGATGCAAGATAAAATACATTTATTCTGCTGATACTAATGCTTGGAACGATTAAATTTTAGTTTTTTTATCGACGAAAACTTATGCGTTGGTTGAGTGAAAAATTCGTGTTTTCTCTGTGGTTCTGATCTGATTCACAGATTTGTGTACAGAAAATTGTTTCAACGGATTCTGAAAAAGTCAAAAAGGTAGTAGGTACATAATAAAAGTTTTCTCCAAAAGTAGGATGAGAAAGTTTTAAATGTGATGGCATACGTAGACGAATGTTACCTAAGCGAGGAAACAAAAAAGGTGAATAAAAAATAACTGAAAGAAAAATCATTGAAAGAATATTCACACAAGAAGGTAATCAACAGATTATTTGCATGTTCTGCCACTGCGTATGTACAACATATGGGAGTGTCAAACGTGGCTGAACACTGGCGATTTTTGATCCGGTTTGGGTGGTTTATATAGGGGCTCTTTAAGCGCACACAAACACACATACATAACAAATACGTATGTCCGTGTATAAGGGAAGTGCATCGTTTCTTATCATGATAAGGAATGACGGACAGGTTCATGTACCAAATTGTGAAATTATCGCACGGTTCGGTTTTCATACATCACCTGCAAGTAATTGCAAGTAATTACGATGATTTAACGTCATAGAGACGAATAAAAGTCAAGGGGTGGGAACCCCAAAAACCTCATACGATTTACGTCCCAACAATCATGAAGACAGCAGACTGTAATAATTTTTTAAGAATGAGGAATGTCAATTTACTACTTAAATGTGATTTTTTTTCGCACCTTCACGAAGCAATTAACATTACTTCATGAAGTTGAGTAAGGTCGTGTGTTTCACCTTTGAGCTCTTTCTATCGGTAGGTAATAGGTATATCATCGTATCCAAAATGGATAGAAAATTGTAGATGAATGTTAAGGGGTTTCAGTGGTTTGTACCTGACTAACTTACCAATTCAGTCCTTTAGGCCTTCATACTTTAAGTAAAAGGTAAAGAGTGCAACGCTTTCCCATCCAAAATTTCGGAAACCATCCTTCTCATCATCGCCCCTTACGATGGAGAGTTCAAATAACATTTTATGAATCATATTCGCTGAAAGAGGACCCATTTTTTCCAATAAAAGTAACAAAATTTTGTTTCTTAGTATTCTAGTTCCTCTTTTATGAAATTCTACCTACTCTTTTGACTTTCGCTGAAAATGACCATAAAACTTCATCTCATTTAACCTACTTTTTGTAAGTGCTACAAAATAGAGTGGTATAAAATTGATTTTAAGGCTTGAAATTTTCATCGTATCGTGTCAACTTAATGATGCTATATAATATATGAACTTGCAAAATTGGTGTTAAAAATGTTGGCAATGGTTTCCAAGACTGCTATAATATTTTCTTAACTGACAATTTGATAATCAATGGAAAAGTTGGTTGCGTTATGCTGATACTTTCTAATGACGTCGGTAGGTATTTATTATTTATGTACAAAATGTCTTATTATATAAAATGATCGGGACTTAGTTTTGTAACAGCGTCACGGCACTTTTACTCAATGGATTTGTGCAAAATTTTGGTTCATTATAGGTGCTTATGTCGAGTAGGTTTTGTGAAGTTGATTTTCAAAACCTTCACCCTGCAAGCTGTAATTGAACTCGAAAGTTTCAATGATATCTATTATTATCTATTGTAATTTATCTATTGTATAAAATGATAAAGATTTTTTTAAACAGCATCACTCCAATTCTACCTAATGGACTTGAACGAAATTCTGACTTAGTACAGGTGCTTATGTCTAAAAATCTTTTGAGAAGTTTGGTTTTAAAAGCTACGCGCAGAAAGCTTTAATCTTGCTCAAAAGTTTCAGTGATTTCACGTATTATGAAAGAATGAAAGTTTAACTGAAAAGTTTCATTCTATCTTCGAAAGGTTCCATTTTTAGGATCTAAATTTTATTCTTGCTTCATAAGGTTTCATTTTCAGGGTCATTTGAGAATTTACGTTTCGAAAGCTTAACCATGAAAGCTGTAATTAAGTTTAAAAATGTTGATGGCGTTGCATATTAATATGACAAAATGGAGGTATATTTTCTAAAAGTTTCATATATTGTTTGAAAAGTTTTATTCAGGGTCTTAGGGAATTTTGGATTTACAGCTCCAACCTTAAAGCTGTAATTATGGTCAAAAGTTTTGATGGCGTCACATATGAAAAACTGAACGATTAACTTCGAAAGTTCTCCTTAAATGCTTCGAAAAGTTTTATTTTTATGGTATTTTGGGATGTTTGGTTTTGAAAAAGTAACAAAGTCGGGGTTTACTGCTTGTGCTCGATGAGAATGTTATTAACTCTATAAGAATCTACGATTTGATACCGTTTGAAGCTAAATTTGAAAATTTAAAGATACTTTTTTGCTTGCGTTGCTCAAAATGTACCTACAGTTAGCATTTTCTAATAACATTCATAGTCGTTCGTACGGAAAGACATCGAATATTTTTCATTGTCTATCATCATTATTGAAGGGGCTATCGAATTCTGCAATAGAATTGTGTAAATTTTTTGGCATCCATCTTACGTCTCAAAATTTTCTAATACCTACCCAATAGGTTCATTAATATCGTAGCAGTTGGGCAAGAAGTTAAAGAGTGGTTAGTAGGCAATTAATATAAAACGAGTTTTTCATGTACCCTAATCCTCAGACAGATTTTAAGAAATGTCTTCGACGAGGGAATAGGAACAGTTATGTTGATTCATTTGATTTTTAAAGCATACCTTAGTCCTATTACTTTCGAATAGAATGATCAACGGAAGAATCAAAACTCAAGTGATCAGTTTTTGACGAAAATAATAACATAGTATTGCTTTTCTATTTTATAAATAATTTTTGTCACGCTGCTTTATGCGCACTCATCAGTATTTCGCTGCATTATCTGTATCATTTTGGCGCTAAAAGTCTTAGAAAGCGTATATTTGTAGTTAGAATTCACATTGTCCAATAAATTATTATCGTTATGTTTCCAAGGAGTAGTTATTAAAGATATTGATGACAGAACCTAACTTTATTGTGGTTCATTATTCTAATTTATTTTAGTAATTAATTATATGTCCCTTTTTTTAAGAAACATGAATACAAACTGCAAGAAAAGCAAAAAAAAATCTTCTAAAATAGAAAGGAAAGTTGTAAATTTTATATTTTTCTAAATTAGTGTTACACAATGAAGTTTACCTAAAAAATTTGGTAATTTTTGCATTAATTTATGTTTCAAGTTTTTCATTATTACAAAAAAATTATTGATCAAATCTCTAATTAACGGAAAGTTACACCTTCGAATCAAAACTCACAAGATCTGGATAATACCACTCCCAGGGATGAAGATTGTAAATTAAAGTTGAAATAATAATTTCAAGTTCCCTGACTATCGTACCAGGGCTACAATTATGAGCTGAGTTGATGATGGATAGAAACTGATATCCCGTTTAAAACATAGGCTATCAACTCTTATCAATAATCACAGTCCAGGAGTGACATAGAACCCTGTACACGTTTTTTAACATTTGTTGAAACATTGTAAATTTGGGTTATGCTTGTTGAAAAATTTTTAATTTACTGTGGGTTGCCATTTACATCGTTACAATAATGGATTGAATATTCGAACGTTGTCGTCTGGTACAAGTCATAATCAGACCTTTTTTTTTTTGTGAGACATAAAAGATTGTTAAAAATTTGATATTTTACTAACTGAGAGTTTATGGTGAGTAATGACGTAGATACTCGATCGTAATGAAGAGGTGAGGAGATGCACATCTTCTCAACTGTCGCTCTCGATACACCCCAACCTCGATAACAATACCATCACCATCAAAAAACCACCCTAATTTTCAATGGTTATCTTCTTTTGCAACTAAAGTGCATCCAGACCCTCAGTAGCCTTCTTGTATTTTAGCCTTTGATGTTGAGCTCTGGCGATAAAGGTCCTGCCAAAGTGCTGCCAAAATGTAAAATATTTTCGTTTTGAATGATTTAGTCAAAAAAAAAGTCAAGTAGTTCTCGACTGTTCGATTCGTTCTACATTCAGCAGCCAAAGACCTCCGAAAATTTCCATTTTCACGACTAATTCTTAATCTCTTATCGACGATCTTCTCATGTTGAGCCGTTTTTCTTTTAAAAATGGTATCTTTATAATATATATACCTATAAATATAGGTGGGCACATAGTACATTATGTATTTTATTTATTTATTTTTTGTTATTCTGTTCTTATCCTCTTGGTATCTACAACGTACGTACGTATCCCGGTAAGAAGCTTCTGTTTCTGTTTCAGTTTTCTTTTCTTTTCTGTTTCCATTCTGCCTTTCTTTCTTTCTTCAGCCTAGTAGAGTATTTTTCCTTTCTAAATAATAATAATAATAATAATAATAATAATAATAATAATAATACGACACTAAGTCGAATCTGACGGAGAATAAATTTAACAGTAGCCAGTCCATCACACAGAAGTATATATATGTATACTCTTATCGTATTTAGTGCTACACGTATATGCTGCGTATAATATAGTAGGCAGAGTAAGTAGGCAGACCGTACGTGGCTAACAATTCTAATCTTTTTTTAAATCTGTCGACGTTTTCTGCCACGAATTCTACTACCAGTGTTTCACGTCGAATTTCTCTTATCTACACTTGCTTATTTTTCATTACCGTACGCGTTTTACGCCGACCCCCCTCACGCAGCACTGGATCACCCTCGACCCCTTCATCCGTCATCTCTCCTCCTTCATCTTTGCACTTTACCAGTCTCTTTCCTCCTCGAACTCATCTTCTTGTAGCTACTACCGACTGTATACAAATACGTCGTATTTATTAACTCGACTCAATTTTTCTGCGTGTGTGTGTGTGTGTGTGTGTGCGTGCGTGCGTGCGCGCGCTTGTATGTGTTTGTTTTTGTGTAACTTTTTTCGTCGACCTCTGTGCGAGATTTTCCGATGATAACGCGTCAGAGAAAATAAAAAGACGACACACGTCAAAAGGGGGGGGGGAAAGGTGAGAGTTGGGAGAAAAAAAAAATTACCGCATTCAAAAACAATCCCGTTGATAGAATCAAATTTTCTCAACTTCTTAATGGGTTCTTAGAACACTAGACGAGCACTCGTTAGTCTCGTTACCAAAAGAGGCAAGAATAAAATTTACATGGACGAAAAAATATAGAGACAGGAACGTCAGAAATAGTGAAGAAAAAACTGTAAGGCAGCAGCAGCAGCTCCGTTAGAAAATGAGGTTTTTCGAAACATAAAATAAATTAGATTGTCACTAAAAAGTTGTTAATAGATCGTAATAAATATTTGTTCCGAATTACGTTCCTACTGGTCCGAAATTCGGCATTTTGTAGGCGAAATAAGAATGAAAATCGTGTTACCGGAAGTACCGTGCGACCGATCGCCGCCTAAATTTGAAACAAGTTGTAATATTAATCGTTACAAATTTTGTAGCTATTGATCGTAAAATTGATAATTTTATAGCCAAAACAAAAACGAAAATAGCCACACCGGAAGTATAAGTATCGTACGGCCGATCCGCAACAAAATTAATAGGTCAAGTCCTCGGCTTAGTACTAATATTCGTTCCAAATTTCGTGGCTATCGAATCATATATATATACAAGATGAAGTGCCCGTCTCACAGACTGGCCAGACAATAATACCACAAAATATCACCAAAAATCTGACTTATTTTCTGAGTTTTCTTCATAGAGTAGGAAACTACTCCGTAATTCAAGAAGATTTCAGTTTTTCAACTGTATTATTATGTCAAAAGATGTATGTGCCCTAATCAAAATATTTGTGGGTGTATTTGTTATTTGTACTTTATCGTTAATACGTGATAATTTCTACGAATTGACTGTATTTCTTGCTTTTAAAATGTGCAAATAAGCTTGAAAAATGACTTTAGGCAGAGGTTAAATGAAGTACCTGTATTTCATAGTTTTCTTTATATGACTTAATTGGGCATCTACTGAAACATTTCATTTAATAATTTCAATAAAAATTTCAATAGACAACACTGATGAAACAAAGGCATTTTTTTGAGGGGGAGAGAAAATCAAAAATTTCCATTTGAAAACTTTAAAATTCTGAACTGAAAATTCTAAAGTTTCCCTTTATAATTTTTTAATTCCCAAATCTTCTGATATGGAAATTTTTGTTTTTGTTTTCGCTATAAAATTTTTAATTTTTGACCAATAGCTACGAAATTTACGACAGATATTTAATATATGATATATTATAAGTTGCTATAAATTTTCGCGTAGATTGGTTGGAAGGTACTTCCAGTACCACTATTTTTTTCATATTGGTCACAAAACTCTCAATTTTGGAACAATTTGTAGGTATGAAATTTAAAACAAATACTTATTATATTTTATTGTAGCTTACTGCTAATTTTGGTTTGGATCGACAGGATGGTACTTCCGGTAAAGATACTTATTTCTGTTTTTAGTCTGGCTATAAAATGCTTCATTTTGAACAAATGTTTATAATAATTGATTGTAAAATTCTCCCAGTTTTCATTTAGATCGATAGAATGGTATTTTCTTCAAGTCAATTTTTATTTTTAATGGTTTCAAACTGTGTAATTTTGAAATTCAAAAAAATATTTTTACTTATTACTCTTAGTGCGGTATTAGCCCCGAGGGTTGGGGGTGGGTATTTTTTTTGTTTTATGACTTCAGGAAAATTTTGACACCAATAACTCAAATTTATATATATATATATATAGTCAATTTCTTGTTCCCACAGTACAGGTCGCAATTTACGTTTGATAATCACAAAGTTTGGTACAAACATTTTTACTGAACCAAGGATCAGACCTACTGATTTTAGTTTGGATTGGCCAGATGGTACTTCCGTTACCACCATTTTTGTTTTTATGTTGGCTATAAAATGCTCAGTTTTGCACCAATAGCTACAAAATTTGGCATAAATATTCATTTTAATTTTTTTTCAGTATACTTCCAATTTTAGTGTGGATTGGCCAGGCGGTACTTCCAGTACTGGTATTTTTGTTTTTATATTAGTCAGAAAATGCGGAATTTTGGAATCATATGTACGAAATCTAAAATAAACATTCATAAAAATTTATTGTAGCATGCTACCAATTTTTTCTTCTTTCTTTCTAATTTGCAAAAACTTTTCTTTTTTACAAAAATTAACCATATACTCATATTTTCTATTTTTTTATTTCATAACTTCATTATATTTCATTGGCTTACTTTAAATTATATGATTATTTACCACCCTTTTTCATTTTAATTTATTTTTCATTTTTTCAAGAAAAAATGCTGTTATATTTTACATTGTCTAAAATTTCTCAGCAGTTAACACATTTCATACAATCATAACATACCTTTAACGCATATAAACTTACAGAAAATTCATACGACCATCAAAATTAATAATTCTTTCTCTCAAAAACCTATAATCTGCTAACATTAACATGAACAAAGTCACCAGTTGGCCGAATATATAGCTTCGCCTCTTGTTAGGTTATTCATTTGGTAAATAATTTTCTGTAGCACACGCAAACACTAATGTAAAGATTAGTGTCAAATTCCCACTCACACATAGACACTTATGCAAGACAACTTTAAACCTTAATTTCAGCAGTTTGGCTGAACGGATTTTACTTTTTGAGGTCTATAAACCACCTGTAGGATATTTTTCATATATGGTATGAAGTTCAAAAAATTTTGTTCAGTATATTGAGAGAACATTCAGGACAGAGAATAGCAACTTGTCTTTATATATTAGATATATATGAAATATATGAATTCGAGTTATTGGTGCCAAAATTTTCCTAAAGTCATAAAAGGAGAAACGTACCCACTCACAACCCTGGAAGCTAATACCGCACCAAACGTAATGAGTAGATTTTCTAGAGAAAACCTACTTAAAAAGTCAAATAAATAATGTCCACCACCTATTAGATATGCCCAGATAAATGTCTCAAATCGATCAAATGTGTGCCCAATAGGTAAATGAATTAATATTCTTTCGCTCTCTCTATCTCTCTCTCACTCTCTCCGACTGTGTCTATCTTTAGGGAGCGTAACATGTGTTTTTTTAAGTAGTTCTTCTGTTGAAAATCTACTTATTAATCTTGGTGTCATGGAACGACCTGGCGGTGGGGGTAAGTACGTTTTTCGTTTCCTAACTCAGAGAAAATTTTTGTATCAATTCAAATTCATATATAAAAGCCAGTTTCTTGTTGCCACGGTACAGGTCGAAATTTTTGTCCGATAATCACGAAATTTCGTACGAACATTGATATTAAGCCAAGAACTAGACTTATTAATTTTGATGCAGGTTGGACGGACGGTACTTCCGGTATCGCTATTTTTGTCTTTACATTGGTCATAAATTGCAGAATTTTCGAACTATATGTACGAAATTTCAAAACAAATATTCATTATAATTTATTGTAGGTAGCATGCTAACAATTTTGATTCGGATCGACCAGACGGTACTTCCGGTAACGTTTTTCCTTCTCTTTGTTTTTTTTTTTTAAATTTGCATGAACTTTTCTTTTCACAAAAATTAACCACATGTTGACGTTTTCTGTTTTTTTATTTCATAACTTTATTATATTTCTTTGGTTTTATTTCAAATTATACGATTATGTACCATATTTCATCGTTTTAATTAATTTTTCAAAGAAACAATGCTTTTAAATTTCAAATTGTCTGATATTTTGTCAGCAGTTAGCACATTTTATACAATCATACCATACTACCGTTAACGCATAAATAAAAAACTTACAGACAATTAATGCGACCATCAAAATTCTTAATTTTTTTACTCGAAAACCTGCTTTTTCTTGCGAGGCTTGCCGCGCTAGTGTTTTTTTTTTTTTCACCTCCCGATAAAGTTTATGTACCTATTTAGATATTGATTCGTAATTACCTACTGTACGAGATTTCGATGAGATTTTTGGCGGCGATAAAAGGTGACTCTTGCGGTAGCCGATTCGCGTCTCAAAAATTAATGTTTCGAAGGTACATATCCTTGGAGGGTAATTTATTATTTGTGGATTTTCTAGAGTTAAATTGCAATAACGATGTACCCGCAGTGATTGAATTTAATTTCTGATGCGATGTAATTTGCAGCGAGTTGGTTTGGGTGCCTGTTTACAGCGCACCGCTTGTACGTAGAAGTGCGGATACTTAACTGGATAGGATTCCAGGGTATTTGATGCGAGCAAACATCACGAAGGTGATACAGCCTATAACGTACGTCTCTGCGATGTAATTTGGCTTGCATTTGATAAACGAATGGTTTGAGGAAATCGGTACAAATTGCGATGTGCCTAAAAATATGAGCGAAATTCGTGAGGTACTATTTGCTGTAGAGATGGCAAATTTCAAAGAGTTTCGATATGATATTCAAAATTTATTAATAGTTACTGTGGGGACATTACTCGTATGAGGTTTTAGGGGCTCGCACCCCTCAATGACAGTCGCCGCCCAAGGGCTGGCAATAATCGTCTCTATGACGTTAAACCAATTTACACTGGTGCGTTTGTATGTTCGTACCTGTATGTACGTACAGGTAAGATACATCGTACGAGTCGAGATCAATTACCTGATAATGATCTCGGTAATGTCACGACTCGGTACCAAACGCACTGCGTCATTTCTTATCACCTCAACGGAGACAAGAAACGACGTAACGCATGACATAATTACGTATACATACGTATGCATGTGTGTCTGTGTGCGTGTGCCAAATTCGGTATATAAACTCTCAGAACCGGCTCAAAAATCGCCAGTGTTCGCCGAGGATTTGGCTCTCCCATACTTAATCGTATGAAGTGGCAGAACACGCAAATACTGTTGAAGACCTTCTAGTGTGAATATCTCTCACAACAAGGTATTCCACAGTTACGATAGTGATCTTCATTATTTTCGCTGAAACACAAGATGGGCTAGTTTGGATTTTTTTCTCTGGGGCAAAGAGATTTCATAGGCCAGGACCTCGGAGAGGAATTTTGAGCCCTTAGGGGATAAACTGATGGTCCCACTTCGTATTAATTCTAAAATTTACCTTTCTTAAAGGGGGGTTATAAACTGAGAAAACAATCATAGAAGAAGTGTTTTTTTTTTTTGCTTTTTTTCAGATTGATGATATTTGACATCCAACCCCCCTTTTGGATAGGTCTTGATGCCCTCTTTTAACATTCACTTGAAAATTGCTGTTCAGTTAAAAATTTGGGCTTCTTTGGGGCCCTCTGAAGAAATCCTGGCCCGGTACTTACTGTGGAAATTAAAATTATTTCACGAATATAATAGGAACAATCTCACTCTAAAAAAATTTAAATGTTTTTTTCTCTTTCTCTCTCTCTTCTCACCTTTGCACTAAATTTTATCCTTGTACTTATTCTTACGACGTTGGTTTTCTCTGGAATTCGCGATTTAAGACAATATTTTGGTTGAAGAATTTTTTTTTTTTTTTTTTTTAAATAATTTTTCTCCTCCGAAGTCCAATGTTTTATCACCAGGGAATTCTTCTTATATATCTTCTTGCGATCTCATCGATTAATGAGGTAATTTTGGGTAATTATAGAGAAGGTATTGTTATTTTTTATGAATGGTTTTTGCTGAAATATGTGGGAAAAATAATATTAATACTTTATAAATCATATTTGTCGGCCTTAAAAGCGAACTGCTTCTGTTTCAGTTGCTTCTACAGTTCTTTTTCTCTCTAATAATCGGTGTCCTAATTAAACGATGTTGAGAGTTCAAATGAAAAAAAATTATGGTGAATTTCAGTATTAGACTTCTGGTACAGCCACATTAAAAACAATTAAATTATTGAATAATTATGTTACACATACCTATATATATTTATGACAAAAAAAAAAAGATAATTGGGTGGTTTTGGTTAGAAGAAGATGGTCTGAGGTACTTTTTTACAATCTAAACTAAAACTAATAGGCTCGAGACAACATAAAATTATGATAGATAGGAAGAATAATTACAAAGACTAAAATAATACTATCACTAATGAACTGAAATAAAATTATCATCACATTCAGAAACAATTCAAGGTCAATTTTCCTTGTCTGTGGATACAGATTTCCTATAGTTTTACATCATTTGTTTTAGGACTTTCCAGATTTGTCCCAATTTAGCGGTTGCCCCCATTATCTGGTGTCCCTAATAATGAGTTTCTACATTATTTATAAATTTTATTGCTTTCTCCATCTCTTTAGAATATTTGATGGGGGACTTGAAGGTTTTAAATTCTTTTTCTCAGTGACAATTTTCTTCTATTCCAGTCTTACTACTTTGATTCAAAAATTTTTCATTTTCTTCTCTTTCTAATTTTTTCATTTGGCAACATATTTTTCTTCGTTTCCTTTAATAAGAGAATTTCATTTTCCTATCTATTGTCACTGTTCCCATATGTTCATTTTTGAAAAACTTAATGATGATCGAAGATTTTTGCCTGGAAAAATGGGTATATAATCTCATATTTTGAACACTGTTCTCACTTTTTGTGTTTCCTTTAAAAAGTCAAGTAGAAATAGTAATTAGTTCTCATAATTTCGCAAATTTTTGTTCATAAAGCTACAAGCTCGTTAATTTTCTGCGTTAAGTTTCAAAAGAATCGCATCAGTCACCGTGGGGCTTCAGTTAAAGTTTGTCCGTTGAAATAATACAAAATTGGAAGCTGGAAGAAGTGCTTCATGTTTGAAAAATATTTAAATCCGATACCAAAAGAAAACTTTTTTAATTGCCAGCCCAAAAAATAATTTTATAAATCATTTACTCCTCATAGTAGTTGAAGGGATAATTATTTTTCTGTGAAAATTTTTTAAAATTAAAATTTTTGGACATAGAAATATTTTTGGTAGTCGAGTTTGGTACAAAATGTCGAAAGTTTAAATATTTTGCCAAAAAAGTCCAATTATTGTAAACTTTTTTGACTTCGGTTGCGACTATCTGGGAGCTGAGTTCAAATTTCCCCTCAAGCCAATATTGCACTAACATTGAATTAAGACTATTATTTCATAGATTAGCGGGTGATAAATAGGATATATTTTTTGCAGCGCTACATTCAAATTTGCACCCCGTATTTGGAATGAACCATTTATCGGACATTAATTTTGAAAAAAATAAAAAGGGGTCAAAATTAGAATAATTTTACGTTAAAAACGAATTTTGAAAAGATAAGCTTTTATTTATTTTTTTTGACTTCAGCTTCCTGCGAAATAAATATTATTTCTTTGCGGAAGGCTGGCTGCAGTACTGGTACATTTTAAAATTGCAGTAGTGAGTAGAATAAAAGCTTATAAAAATAAAAAAACCCAAAGAACAAAGTTATCACGCAAAAGAAGCTGCGGTTAAAAGCTACCTTCTCACATTTTTGATGTTTTTTATTTTTGTTGTTTTTTGGTGTATTCGAAGTTCAAATAATTACGAGCCTTTAAATGGAAAAATCACTGGCTACAACCACCAGCACGTCGAAATAGGAGCACCAGGTTAGATGAGGAAACTTTGTTTTCTGTTTGTCTAATTTGGATGAGTATAGGTACGAATGTATGATCCGTGTGAGGTAGACAAAGGATTGATGTGCAAAAAGTAAAGAGAAAAAAGATTAAAACGAAACCACATAGAAAATCTTTTCTTCCAGTCCACAATGTGTCCTTTTCGAAATAAATTTCACATAAATAGGTACATCATGTAGGCTACGGTCGCCTCGTGGCCCGCTATTACGCAGTACGAAAGCTAATTAAGCTAATTACTCCGAACTATTTCGTCGTCTCGCTAATGGAGAATTCAAAAAATTTCACTCATCTGTAAAAGCTTTCGTTCATCCGCAAAAACCGCAAATTGTTCGTCTCCGTAAAAACCCTCCCATCAATAAAAAGTATCGACTCTGCGCTGGCTGCGAGTTAAATACCGTCCCTAAGCTATTGTTTTGGGAGACGAATTACCACAGCTGCACTGTGCAGTGAAATTTGCACGTCCAATCGTGAGCGTGCATTTTGTTTACGATATAGTAAGTTGCAGAATTGCATTTTCGATGATTATTATTCGTTTTTTTACTGGTTCTTAAATTAATACACCGCATCGAGTGCGAAAAAATTGCATTATTTCAATAAAGTAATATACAAAATATTTATATATTTGGAAAAAAATTACCCACGTCCCACAAATACGACGAATGCGATAAAACATACTGATTAAGTATCATGTTTTCAAAATAGGTATTTTATGATTGTGTGAAAAATCATTATTTTTTTGCGAAAAGAAAAATTATTCCAGGTTCTATTAAGCACAATTTTAGGAAACTTTCCTGCACTGACGAGAATTGTGGGTTATATATACCTACCTATATAAAAAAAAACCCTATATGAGAAAAAAAATTTCACATTGTAAAACGAAGTTATACTTAGTGCAGTTATCTACGTGCTGGTTACGAAAATATAAACCGAGATTTTAGTGTCTATGTACAAACCTAGGGTACGGTAGCGGGTCGAAGGTAGGCGAAAATTTATCTTTTTCTGAGATCGGATTGTTTTTAGGTTAAAACGAGTGGTTTTTGCGACGACGGATGGAAAATGAATTTTTCAGGACCATTATCAGAAGGTTAAAAGAGGGAAAATCACACTGAATAGCTAATAAGTTGGGAACAAATTGACCAATCAAAACCAAAATTGGTAGGTCTAGTCTCTGTATAAGAGGTACTGTTCGTATCAAATTTCTGGACTATCGAAAGAGAATTACAACTTTTATTGAGATAACATAGAAAATTAGCTCCTCCAACAGCTCCAGGGAATGAACCATTATACTAATAGAAACCAAATTTATATACTTTATATTAATACCTGTACCAAATTTTGTGACTATAGCTTGAAAATGACTCCTTTTAGAGCCATTAATCTGCCAAAAATGCAACAAAATCGTCGCTATCATACGTACCGTAGGAGCTATCCGCACCAAAATTGGTAGGTACTGTCGTTAACTTAAAAAACGAACATACAACAAATTTCAGGCCTATCGATTGAAAATGTCGATCTATACGCTGTTGAATTTAAAATGCATGTAAACTGATCTACAGCTTTCGTTTTCTTCTGCCTTTAAATCGTTCAACACTAACAGTGTGACGTATAACAGCATTATGAAATAATGGTGCGAAATATGGATATTTTCTCGTATCCATACGTATCGATCTTTCAGTAATGTCACGAATTGGATTCATGAATTTAACAATCAACATGAGGCCGAGTTCTTAAAACTAGAACAAAATTCAGCTGTTCAAGATATCGATTTTCGTAGTTATTCGTAATGATTTATTAGTTCGCAATATCAATGAGTAATTGTCGACTGTCTCGTTTTTATTTGTTTCAATAAAATAATGAAAACGAGTCTCGTATCTGTTTCATATCGGCCGAATCTAGTAAATTGGTGTAGTATTGAATTCTCTAGATTTTGTGACAGTAAAAATATCGATATTTTGCCAATACCCAATAATTGATACACTGAGAATTCAACTTTATATCCATTGTTCGAAGACAAATATCTTTTAAATTCACAGAAATAAAACTTACGAATTCTGAGTGAGTTGAGCTGGAATATTTCAGTCTCAATCTAACCTCGAAATTTTGGCAGTAAAACTTGAGAAAAATAACTGATAAAACTTATGGACACTCCTTAGGAAAATATCGATATTTTTTTGCGCTACTATTCTAAAATTATTGTCGATACTTTCGATGCCACAAAAAAGTATCGATAACGTACTGTCGAGGCCATAAAACGGTGATTGTATCGATAATTCGATACTTTATACCCCTAGTTGATTTCGCCAGCATTAAATCTGGAAATTTCACGGACATGTCCAACCCTCTAACATAATTATTATCATAAAAAACTGGTTATCATTTCGTTGTACCATATCACTATGATGTACATCCGTCAATAAGTACAAGGGTCTGTAACCTCGTACCGTATCAAAAAATTATATGATGATATTATGGTATGACCTTTTCCCATATCATGTGGTTATTCTGCCATCTCATCAAAGGCGCTACCTGGATTTCAATTTAAAATGAAGGTAGAATATGATGCTAGGCAATGCATCACCAAAATGGGAGCCGTATCATGCGTGGGAATCGTATTATGGCATGCAGCGATGATATGGTATGGCAAAATGATACCGTAGGGCGCCGTGGTTAACGCAAAGGCCTTTGAGCAGTATAAAAATTAGACTACGACTGGTGAACACCGTAGCCTGTGAACCAAAAAGAGTGTTCGTCCCACATATTATGTGGGAACTGGCTACACAACCCAATCAGCCAGTGTACAAATACACCCATCACCACTGACTGGGAGTCGCCACAGATACAAATGTGTTGGCAACTTAAGGTTTACAAAATGAGGTGTAATGAGGGAGAGGGAGGAAGGAAGAATTTTTCAGCTAAAGTTCTATCTTTTTTCCATCGGAATTGCAGTAATTTCAATACTATTCCATTTAGATTTTTGAACAACAACATTATCAACGTTAACGTACAGCGCATATACCTAAAATCTAACCTGGAGGATGACATTTGAGGAAAGCTTGTTTCGACATGCTTTCAATCCAGTTCCACTAAATGCATCGGTCCTCAAAAGTGAATTTCTTTTTTCTCCTTTATTTGTAGATGAGAAATGGAATCTTTTGAAGATTTATCTTGGCTCGTACCTATGGATTCAACCTAATTAGAGCTTGATTCATGTACTGTTTCTTTTTTCAACCGAGCATGTTTTTTGATTCGAGTAAAAAAAGTTAATATTAATTATTTTCTCACGAGTACTAAGTAATTTTTTTTTTTTTTTTTTTTTCAATTTCCTTGTATGTTGCACCGAATTTTGTGATGTATAAAATGATGACATTCCGTATGTAAATTTAATCATACCGAATTTTTATGTGTTAGGTACTTTACGAATACACAGGTTTTAGTAAATTATTGTGACTAATTAGTATTTCATTAAGTCATGGTTCGTAATGCAGTTTTCTTATGGGCTTTACCAATGGAGGTAAATAATGGTTTCACTGGTTTACTAAGTCTAAAGATGCTAATCTGTAATTATAAATGTTTCTGGCCTTGTGTAATGTAGTAAAACGAGAAGATGGGTGAATTTAGTAAAATTATTTCGTAATTCTGGTAATTATAACTGGGCTAATATCTATTCTGTCTTAATTCTGTAATCTAAGATATGCACTATGAAGGTTTTTATCTCTAGAGTTGTGCTTTGTGGTGTTGGTATTGGAAAACTTGGCAGCAAGGATGTGTATAAAATGTAAATACAGTCGATGGAGTCTGTAGTGATGGTAAATATTCGAGCATCTATTATTGATGAGCAAATGCTGAGTATGCTCAGGCAAACTCAGCATTTGCTCACCACGTGCTCATGCTTAAAATTCTCAAGAATTTAACACTAGCTCAAGCATGCTCAGCGTTTGCTCAGAGTGTCAGAGTATTTTTAATATTTCCTCTTAAAACAAGATGTTATCAGTTGCAATAATTATATACTTTCTCAGTCCGGACGTTCCGTAAGTTACTTTATGGATGCTCATTGGATACCGTACTCACTGGAACACAAAATGTATGATGGGAAATGGTGGTGTCAGTGCGCTAGATTACAAACAACGTTTTAATCTTATAACAAATTTATGTCTTGAAAATTTACTTTTGGTAAACTTATTATTCATTTATTTAGACCAGAAACCAGAACGATTGAAAATGCTCGTAAGTTCTCAAATCATTCGCTCATTTTTGAGCATACGCCCATTATTGAGTATTTATGCTTTTAAATGTCGAGCATTCAGTTTTCAGGCATTTGCCGAGAATTGAACACAAAATCAAATGCTCGTTCGGGTAGCATGTGTCCATCAGCATTGGCATACCACAGAATTAGGTATATATTTTACCTACGTGATGGAAACTAAATATTTTACTCGCTTTAGAGAACGACAATATTCTCGATCTTGCCCACAAAAATCATTTTTGCTACCGAGCCAGAAAAAAGGTAATTCGTATCCGTGAAACACGGAAGGTTGTTCGATGAGAAAATAATGGGAACGAAATTTCTTTTGAATTTTCAAAGCGACATTTCTTTCCTTCTTCCGCTTTCTGGTCGGCGTTGAGATTTCAGCTCCTCTAAATCCCGACAGATCCACCTGCAGATACGTAGGCCTATAATGAGGGGCGCAATCGAACCTCTGGTTAATTAATGTACGGTAGTTACGAGCCTGCGAATGTATCGCAGTTTCCCATTCTATCACTGCTTTCGTTTCGTTTACCGTTTCGTTTACGCCAGCGATCTGTTGAACGTGAATTTCATGCGAGTTTTCTTCCAGCCGTCCAGCAGCCGATAAGGCGAGCCAAAGAAGTGTAACGTGTCAGCGGTGACAACGTACAAGTAATAGAACACGAAGACAACTGAATACTAATGATTCACCTGGTCGAACAAAATACGCTCTCAAACGTGTTGTACGTTATCACTTGTGTTGTGTAGCAAAATGTAAAACGCCGAACAACAACAACCTCTTCTCCATTCTTTTACGCGTTTCCAGAGTGACACGTAAACAAGCAGTGCCGATGAAAGAACAAAAGAGTGGGGAAGAAGAAGACGAAAAAAAGAAAGAGCAAAACGGCAAAAGCAATTACTGGACGACTTGTTTCCATCGAAAAATAATTAGTCGGTTGTTCGGAATAGCGGCTCATTACGGCGGTTATTCTCAGCTTTTATACGATAATAAAATGCTTATCGCAGCGTGTAATCGTCGAGATCGATGATAATGGAGGAAGGCGAGTATTTCCAAGGTTTTAATCGGAAAATGATACGAGGCTGGTTTCGATACAATTTTGGAAAATATTTTAAAATCGATAAACCTGGCGGTCAAAAGGGCGTAAAAGAGGAGGATACAAATTCAGCCTTTTAGATTTTCCCTCTGTGTTTGGTAAACTATAGATTACCGAAACACGACTAACAGGGTGAGTCGAGGTTTCCCTTTACATGTTTTTCACAAACGTTGAAATGAACGCAGCTGTTAAACGCTTCGTACCTAATTCGTACGTTGATTTTTCTGGTTTCGATGATTGTAGTGTGTTGCAAAACCAGTTGTGCCACATATTATATGGGCGTCCGAGTTGAAAAGTTGGCCGAAAGTTATGACTCGTTGATCTCAGTGACTCTATTTCGGGTTAAAATTCGTACTCATTGAAGTTGAAGTGCGCCAAGACAAACAACAAATAGGAATTTATTTGTGCGAAGGTTTTTAGCCTTAATAATGGAAACAGATTTCAGAAAAAAATGTATATAATAATATATAAAAAATACCGAAAATATGTAAAACAAACGCCGTAAGTTCAAAGTTATTGTTTTGTTTACAAAAAATTGTTTCATTACCTGACAGATCCTTTCCTACTTCAACTTTCCCAAAGATTTGCAAAAAATAGTTTATTTGTTTTTGATTTTAATACGTAACTTACAATAGATACACGTTCGTATGCAATGAAACTTTCAAAAAAAAACAACCTATAGAACATAGAGGATAATAATATGTAACTATGTAATAACGTCATACTCACTGTAGAGACATTTTCCTTACCTCCTCCATACAGGGCTCAGCCTTGTGTTGAAAGAGGGGTCGCCGACCAAAGTCCGCAACCCAAATTATTAGTGCGTTGCACTTTAAACAAAATATTATATCGTCTGTATGTACTCATACAGATGACACGTCTCTACGTTTGCCTGCAAATAGCAAATGGGAAATGCGAGTATGTAATTAGTACGTACTTGCTGATAAAGTGCGTATTGCAGTCTGTATATGGTACTGCAATGCCTGTGGATGATTGTCCTAAGCATTCAGTATGCTTTGTTCATGGTTAGCAATAAACTGGCTGGCTACCAGCGCTGAGATACAATTTGGTCACCCTACAAGCAACTTTGATTTGGTTTTATGAACCTTGTATAGGTCATGGTTACCTACACACAACTCTTACATATACTTACTGGAGAAATCTGCATTTTTCAATCCTAAAAATTTCATTACTAGCTAAACAGTTCCATCACTTTTTATTTCACCTCAATTTATAAGCAGTATCTACAATTTTGATCCGACAAAAAACATGTCTTATGATTATATACCTACCTAATTATTTTCCATGAAGAAAATCCTTCTCTTTTATTTAGTACTTATCTAGTAAGGCATTTCTCATTTTTGTTTTGTGAAAAAAAATGAATGAAAAAAGTTATTTGAGAAAATATTCATTTCTCAATCGAGCACTTAATTTAAAAAAAATAAAAGGTATTTTTGAAGTAAGCTAGAATTTCTTATTGCATTTTTCTGACATACCAAAAAATACTTTCCCTTAAAATTTTCTTGAGAAATAATTTTTCTCCAGCAAAACTCTAATACCAACGTTTTAGTATTGAGGTATCTATAACCAGTGGTGGTAAATTGAAAAAAAAGCAAAAAACAAGAACAATAAGTGCGGAGGATTGGAAATCTGCCAAAATTCAGTTGACACGAAAAATAAATCATAAAAAAAATAACATTTGCTGTCATTCTTGAAAAACCAAAAGGTGAATTTCTGCGTACGGTGACCTTAATAACCTCGTTGTAGAGAGATGGATCGAAAATAATCTGCCCTTTTTCAGCGGACTTTAAGTGATTTATAACTTTTTTGCATAATTTTAAACATTTCTGAATGATTGTTAGCAGACAGAATCTTAATTAGTCATTTTTTATGACGTTTCTAGCGCCGCATGTATTCGATAGCGTTGTTTACTGTGCAACAAGACGTGAATATTAACAGAAAAATTTTCCATAACTGAACATACTTATTTTTACTTTCAAAAATCAAAGAAGAAATTCACCAAACAAACACGAACGGTTAGGTGCCTACTTACGAATACTGTATACTGATGACCTTGAACTCAGTCACTGTCAGTTCTTAGAAATCATTTCCTAACGCATGGTCTTTAATAATTTCAGCAATACGTTTTGAAGATTTCGATCTTCGGCATGCGAATTTGGCACTACTCCGTCATAAGTACCAATTAATTCGAATTTATTATGAGCATTTATTCTACTCAGTACGGCGATTTTATTTATAAATTAGTATTGGCCTGGCTCAAAAAGTGTTGTGTGGCAAACTGCAGTCGTTGAAAATGCGAACGATGAGGAGACGGACGAAAAACAAGACATTCGACTTAAAATTGCGCCATTTGAAGAGTGAAGGGGTTGAGTAATGTGTAAAAATATTGCGAACATATAAAAAATCAGCGAAACAAGAAAGAAAAAAGAAAAGAAGTAACGTTACTATCTGTTTCGATAAATAACGTTTTCGATGACGATGATTGTGCCAAGTCTGAGAAAAAAAGTTTTGTTTGGAGGAATGAGAAAAAAAAAATGAGAAAAAAGTAGATGCATAACATTTTTTTACTTATCTTTTAATATTTTCGTTTCTTTGAGCGATAAATTGCGTAGATAGAGACGAGAGTAAATTCATTGTGAGCGAACTTTTTCGCATCTGAGAACCATCGGTTGACGCCATTTTCCCCTGTCTGTCGACCTTCTACCCGCCATCCACTCCACAAACATATAAGGTGGGGGCGAGAAGTTAGAAAACGTCTGCTGGATGTAATAAATTCGGCGTTATTAGCGGAATTCCTTCGACGAAATTCTATTGTGGACACGACACGAAGGTGCTTTTCATCGTCTAAACGTGACCAGGATACGAGTGAAACAGTGAGAGAAGGAGATAGAGAGAGAGGGAGCGAGAGAGAGAGAGAGAAAGCGCGAGAGACAGAAACAGAGACAGAGAATGAAAGAAAGGCATGGCCTAATGGGTGGTGCGAGGAAAGGAGACAGATAGACAGACAGACAGACAGATAGAGTCTGGAGAAGATTTAGTAGATTTACGAGTCGATTAGTGGCGAAGATGAGATGGTTGATGCTGTGGGGTGTAACTTTTCTCTCTTTCTCTTACGTTTTTTCACTTTCTTATTCTCTCCATGTGTCTCCGTCATTCGATGTTCACGAAGTTAACGGAAATACTCCATCCGGACGTATTTTCGTCGTTGACCCTTTTTCACGCGATTATCGTATGCCACCCTGTAGAAACATCATCGAGAGATGTACGTACTTTCGCGAATATTTATGAACGTTTTGGCAAATGGTACGCGAAATGGAAATGAAGTCAATTGAAATACCCTGTGGAGTCGTAGTAGCGACATCAATCAATCGTCCTATCAAACAACAAAAGTGAACACTTCTACGTAAACAGAGTAGAGTTTTCTGTAAAAATTAACCCATTCCCTTTTGAACCACCAATTTCATTCAGTCTGTTTTTTGGTGAATATAGCTGTCATGTGTTCTACACTCGGACTAAGGTTGTAAGCCGACTCTTTCGAATTAAAGCGAAAATGAAATAAGTACCTACCTACAGTGGAACCTGAATTTTCAAACCACAATGGATGTGGGGCGATGGTCGTAAAACTGAAAATTTCGATTATCGAAGGAGTAGCTTAACCATGATGCTTCTTCCAGCCTTGCAATTCTCGCTTACTTGCTGTAAAATCATCAAATTGTCTCGCAAATTATTGGTTATTATTAAATCAGTGCCTTTTATTCGACTAGGCATTCTCTATTAAGGCGCCAAGAAAAATAGTTATTTGAGACGCGTGAGCGAAAAGTGGGTGATCCAATCAGAAAAGTTTCACCATGAGAAAAAAATATCAACAGAAATTTATGGCCCAATTTGCGATTTGTGAGCGATGTGCACCAAGCTGTCTGTATAAAGTAGTCGAAATTAAAATTACGCACTGTTAGCTAAAATTTTGGTGCGTATAGTGAATGAATTTTGCAGCGTGTACCTACGTGAACATGTTTCCTTTTTGCACCGCATGTGAAAATGGGTGGCTTTACGCGCACTTTAGGCAAACAAAAACGTCTACTTTTGGGGTGGGTGTTGCAGACAGCTTCTTTTTTGCCTTTCTTGAAAGAACCTAATGCAGATTACTTCATTCAAGATTTCTGATACAGGCTTTTTTGGTGACCTAAGTCTGGTTGTACCAACATTCAATTTGTGAATAAACCACGTGTAACTAAAAAAACACGTGGTAATATAATGTTTAAACATCGAATGGAGTTCGTCGATGGTTTAAGTAATGTATTTTGTAAAATTGGGCCTTATGGAACACAGTCTGGTTGGATAAAATTCGAGGAGTCGGATAATCGAGCGTTCTTAATAATGGAGGTTCTATTGAATACTTGAAAACAACTAAAGTTCACCAAGTAAAATGAATCATAGATTTTATTTGAATTCATAAAATTCTTCAGCATATAATTATTGATTACATAAGACAACCAAGAAAAACTATGTGAAAAATTATATAACTTTTTATGCGTTTTTATTGCTGCTACTAACCAAAAAAATGTGCCATAGTCCTTGTACTAACATCTGGAGGGGTATGAAATTGGGTTTGGTGATTATCAGTTATCACTTATCAAGGTGCTTGATTTTTCAACACAAAATTCTGCTTCATTCACCAATCCTACGTTGCTCTCCATCTCGATGTAGTTCAGTTTGAATCCCTCAGGGTGGTAGGTCTTTTCTTGTTTTCTTTATACGCTTTTATTCTACTTGCTCACCAATTTGAATTTATATTTTAAGTAATATTTGTGGCGACCACCACAAGCGCTAAGATCGTGATTGCCAAAACGACAACTATATCGGTACTATTATCGCTACGTATCAGTCATATCGCTAATTATAATTTTAATGTTTATTTCGGAGTTTTGTTTTCGTTATTGGAAGAAAATGGAAAACTTGACGACGAATAACTTGCAGGAAATGAACTGAATTACATCAACGCTATAGACTGAATAATATCACGACCAAAAATGAGTGTAATTTGAATAAATGAATTTAACGAAGTATCGGAGTGTGTATAAAATTTTATTATACACATTGGCGCCTAACCCATATGAAGCAAGGGTCAGTTGCTCCTCATAGGAGCTACCATGTGGAATGTTGCTCCACATGAAGAAAATTCCACAAAACCAATCAAAAGGGGTAGCAAAAGGGTGAGGTAGGTGTCTAAAAGGAGTAGGATATCAACTGACAAAAATTTTGTGTCGCTCCTTACAGGATTTAGAAATACACAATCAGCTCAAAAGCTGATGATTGTATGACGACAACAGAAATCATGACTATCACAGAATGAAATTATAGAATATTTTGATCATATAAAATCATAGTCAAAAACAGTGAGACATGATTTGGAAAAACTCATTATTCTTACGGTAATAAAAGCTCCTTTAAAAAATTATTATAATTTTTTTAATGTGTTATGGAACGACTCCAGTGGTATCTGTCCTGAGTTGAGAGAAGCTCAACCAGAGACAATTTTGATGATAAATGAAATTAAAATTTTATTTATCTTAAAATGATGAATTTTAATAAATTAAAATTCACAACGTTTGTACTCGAGACAATCTCTTGATAAAAATTATTACAATTGCCTTTAACTAGGCTTAATATAATATTGATTAAATAAGTATCGATTTTGTTCACAATGAGAAAACAATACAAGATTTTAGACCAAGAGAATATGAGTTCTACCAGAGCCAGATTTTAGCTAAGTGTCTGCGTTACCAGTCCCAGTCAGTAAGTGAATTCACTCTGGAATGGAATAATTGGACTTCAGTAGTTGGTTCGAATTCGCTGGTTTTAACGAGTGAGGTGAGGTGGCATCCCTTAGCGGAGTAAGTGAATCTGTCAAAATCCTTAATTTACTATGTGAATTTCCACAAATTTTGGTACATTTGGGCAAATATTGAGTAACTGGATCACACAAGATGCCTGTAGATACATGTACTTCTGTTTAGATTCACAAAGGATTCAATAAGGAATGTACTTGATATTCGACCAGATAGAGTTCTAAATAATTTTTTATGCACTGTTTTTCGATGCTTACCTATATTTGTATTATGAGAATATAGGAAAAACATGGAAAAACAGAAGGTGTTCTGGTTAGTCCAGTAATTGGAAGTATTCATCCAAAAGTGTCAATCTTGATGTGTTGTAAAGTGTTTGATTTTATTACTCTCGATGGGCTAAATATAGAGTGAAATCAAAGGAAAGGTATAAAAAATGGTAGGTGCCTATAGGTGTGTGTTCGAGAGTAACTAGAACGCATTAGAAAACAGTTAGTGGTTCGAAATGCGTAGGAGGATGTTTGAAAGAAAGGGAAAATAGAAGGGTAGGTATGGTACATAACAAATGTTTATTTTTGAGTTTCGGATGTGGGATTTTGATGGGAGGTGCCAAGATGCCAGAGTTTACAGCAATTTTGGGTTTTTTTCAAATTCAAGGTACCTGTTTTCTAATGTTAGAACTACCATACATCTGGCATGTACATCTGGTATGCCCTGGAAGGAGTTTAAAATGTCCTAAAGAAGCGTATTTTAAAAAATTCACTTTTATCTAACTTATTGCAATACCTACTTATTCAATACGAATGTTGTGTACCAGTTTTATGTCAGAATTACACGAAATACTTGTAAATGAACACTTCCTTTCTCTCAATGTGAGATCAACGCAGTTAAATATATCTGATTATTAGTGTACCTAATAATTAGTATCATGATAATCATTTATAAAATTATGTTCTTCATTCGCATTTTGCTGGTAAAGAATGGTGGCAGTAGGTCATACGCTACTATTTTCTGACCGTATTTACACTTGGGACCAATTACCAGTCAGTCTTGCCTACAAATCAACTGACCAATAAATTGCTTCATTTGCCGCATTAATCGGACTACCTAACGCGATTTTCAATTATATTATAATATACCTACAGCGTATATTTTTACAACCTCGATACCAGTTACCTTCAAATCGATCTACTCGAATACCCAATTACAGCTATGCCATCAGTCATCCACTGTTCTCCCTTCGCTATGATTTCAGCCATCAATCATCTTCGGTGGTTTTCACGTTTGAAACCACGAACACAAACAAACACAAAAATAATAATGCAACCAGTGTCAATTTTTCCACCGGTATTTTCAAGTTTTCACGAAAGAAAAGCATTCGTTTCGGTCGACCTCCGACGAACTATAGCGGCAAATACCGACGTACCTACGTAATACACCGATAGAAGTTTAATGCTCATAATACCTTCAAAATGGTGTAATGATACCTCTAAAACCGGGGAATTTTGTGACAAGTCATTTTCAATGTATGAGTTACATAGAACAAAATGTTCTCAGTAAAAGCTTCATAATGCAATTAATCTTCTTAAGTAATGAGTAAATACCTCTGAATAATAAATTAGTTACTAATAAAGTAAGAATCCCACCCATCATCTTGCTGCATAAATTCATATATAATAATGGATACATTCCTCTACTGTCCCATATTTATTACTGCATTCTTTTCACAAGTTTCTGTATGGTTTTCCATTAATAACCTCACAAACAGTTTATTGTTTCCCCAACTATTATGAACTTCTTCCTTTACTGTCAGAAATCTTTCAATATCTGTGATGGTCTTATTCATGTACAATTAGGGAATTCATTTATGTAATGTTTGAAGTTCAGGTATAACTGTGATGTACTCATTATATGCTGTTTGGTTATTGAATGCATCCATGATGGGCTTATAAACACATTTCATGAGTTTATTTACCTATCCTTGATGTTCTATTCAGTATCTGTGTTGTACTTTACTACATGCATCAGTTTTTCCTCACTTTCAGTAGATTTGGTTCTTCACTCAGCATTACTTCAGAAAACCACAAATTCAAAATTAAAGAACAAAAATTTTAATTTTTATAAAGAAATAGCAAAATAGAAAAACAATACAAACGATTATTGAATAAAAATTGAGGAAGAAATGAAATACAAAAAAAAAGGTATAAAACATTAAAAATAAGGAACATTGACATAAGAATTATTATTGGCAGCATGATATAAAAATTTAATTTTAAATGATATGATATCTTCAGCATTCAGACAATACCATTATTTGAAACATATATAAATTTTCTAACTTCTAAAATGATCAAAAATTTATTTATAAACAACTTGAACAGGAATCAAACAAAATACAATAAATATAAATGAAACAACAAATTTGAAACAAATATTGTGATAGTCAAAATTGAGCATAAGTGGGTACAGGCTTTAGCTACAAAATCAGTTTAATTTTTAAATAATCATTCAAAAACTGTTGAATAGAATTTAAAAAATTCTAACACAGCAACAGCTCCATTAGAAAATGTAAATTTTAAAATTCAAAAAATCCCTACTTCCTCCACTCCTCTGAAAACACCCACAAAAGTTG